>CM070535.1:14012864-14327928 GCA_036346415.1 Raddia guianensis | reverse complement strand
AACAACAACGAGCAGAGGCGGGGGTTTTATCACGGTTCGGGCCTCTCGGGAGATAATAGCCCTCGTCCGGCCTTTCTTATATATCAAAGATGAATACAAGAGGTGGCTCGGCGAGGCGAACAAGTCTCGGCGAGATTATGGGTGTACAAGTGCGATAATGCGAAGATCAGGTGCCTATGAGACGCCAGATGCGTAAACTCCTATAGGATTGACCGATATTGGATGCCCCCTAAAAGCCGTAGGGGCTCTGTTTATATAGTCTTGAACAAACCGACCTCTGGGGATTATCGGGCCAGGCTAACTACGAGTACGTAACGAACTCAACGTGCCAAATATATCCCAAGGCAGATAAGGCATACTCCTAGTCTTGGGGATCACGACTCCTATTCCAATCCGGAAAACCACGTCCGGGTCTTCACGTAGCCGTGCAGAACTCCTGTTCGAGACGGACTCAAACACGATTCCTTGGCCATTCGCATCACCCCTACCAAGAGGCTTCGGCGGGATGCATATGGGCGGATAGAACCTTCCAGGAGCCGGACCACAGTAGGTATTCGATTAGGCCGTCAGGAGTGGGCCATGGCAATGGGCGTGGTTTTATCCCGACAGCTAGCCCCGAGACTCAAGTGGAAGGACTCACTAGAGTGGGTCTTCCTCTTGAGACTCAAGTCACGAAGAGGGTAATCTTCTGCTACAAAGGCGTGCAATGAGACAAATGAACAAGGTTATGGTTCAACCGAACAAGACTTGTTCGGACCGAACAAACTTCGCCCGATCTTGAGCAACTCATTGCGTCGAGAAACAACATCCGCCCAAGCGAGCACTCGATAACCGATCAAGAAATCGGAAATCCAGTCCCAAGCGCAGAGCTCGTCACGGGGACGAGACGCAGCTTTCGGACGAAGAGCTGCCGGTGCGAGGTGAATCATCTCCTTGAGGTGAGCGTCATCAAGGAGGATTGGATTCTTAGTAGTGAAGAAGCGTACCACGCGTCCGTGAAGATCGGATCTTCGGGAGAATGAACATAGCAAGTCGTGAGGCGGACTCGTCTTCTTTGCATCCAGGCATTGGATGCCTAGGAAAAAATAAACGAAAATAGGGAATTATCTCGGGCTAAAGCTTGCGAGGAAATAGAGATGCGCTCTCGGCGAGCGTCGTGCTCGGGGAGCGAAGGTGATGTGCCTCGGGCGTAGATCGTGTGCTAGAAGCGAGACAATGCATACGAATGGGAAAGGTGACCCAGTCCCAGAGCGTAGAGCTCGTCGAAGGAACTAGGTAAAGAGATCTAGTCCCCGAGCACGGAGCTCGTTAAAGGAACCAGAAAGTGCGACCAGGCGAAGACGTACCTGGTAGGAGCCCGCGCTCCGGGCGAAGACGTACCCGGTAGGAGCCCGCGCTCCGGGCGAAGAGCTGCCCGGTGTGAGGTGATCCAGCCCCGAGCACGGAGCTCGTCGCGGGGACGGATCTGGCGCTTGAGCGAAGAACCGCCGGTCGCGAGGTGAATCACAACCCGATGCGATCGAGCCACAAGAGAGCGTGTGAAATCAACGCTTTATCCATGGCGTATTCCTTGCGCGGTGTTAGCGTTGTCTTGGCAAGTGCAGAACCGACGCTTGGAGTGCCCGTTGCGATGAGAATCGGCTTACGGTGGGCATGCCCGTTGCGATGAGAATCGGCTTACGGTAGGCAGGACTCCGTTGGTGGCGCAATACCTTGACTTAGCTGAACTGCGAAGGTCAGTGCCGGGCAAAGGCGAGAAATCATACGCGGGTGGAGTGAATCAGTCCTTGGACATGCGCGAAGCGTACCCAGGAAGAGAGGGATGCAGACATCGGTTTTGGTGGGAAGCATGGAACCTCGCCACGACCATCACCGGAGTCTGATGTTCCCCGTTCCTGTATTTCCTGCAGAAGATGAACAAGAAAACGAGCCAGCAAGGGGAAAAAAGAGAGCAAGAACAGGCTCTAAGAAGAGCAAAGCGAGTTTTGGAAAACACGCTAAAGACGACCTACCCGCACAAAACAGAATTTTTTCCAAGTACGTCCCCCGATATCGTTAGTGTCACCTCGGCGAATGCGGAGCCGACGCTAGGAGTGCCCATTGCGATGAGAACCGGCTTACGGTGGGCAGGACTCCGTTGGTGGTGCATTGCTCCGGATTACCGTGCCAGGAAGGACGTAGCATGGATAAGAAAAGGCGATGTCGCGGCAAGTGCAGCCCCAGCGTGGCTAAGACCGCTAACCGTGGAAGGCGAACGGGACCTTAGCGCGCAGCAAGGCGTGCGAGGCGAAATCTTATCGGGCATGGACCCATGCAGCGTTGAGTGTCGCCTCGGCGAGTGCGGCACCGGCGCCGAGAGTGCCGTTGCGATGAGAATCGACTACGGTGGGCGAGAACTCCATCGGTGGTGCACGCCCGGTTAACGAGCCGTGCAGTCGTCGCCGGATAAAAGACATGCTTTCGACGCGGGAGCGCCACGGAGGCGAAGACCAACGAGGTTTTGGAAAACCAACGCTAAGGAAAGGAACTGGAAAACGAAAACGTCTGGGGTTGCGAAATTCAGCTCAAGTCCCAATCGACCGAGGAGAGGCGATCCTCGTGGAGTGGCCGAGCGACTCAAGACCGCCGAGCGCGCTTGAATCGAGCGAGAGTATGATCGAGCAGCTTTTTCTGCAAAAAGAGCAGCAAAAGACAAGGGCGAGCAGAAACCAAGAGCAAAGCGAACAATAGCTAGAAAGTTTTAAGAAAACCGGTAGAACGCTTAGTCTAACTCCCGGCCCGCCAGTGCGGTTGCTCAAGGACTGAGTTTGCGAACTCGAACAGGTGCACAAGAGAAAGAGCGACGCCCTAGCCCCCGGTACGGACGATGCTTGAAGACCTGAACTTGCGACTTCAAGCACGTGCGTAGAGAGTTAGAGCGACACCCGTATCCCGATCGACTCATTTCAGGAACTGCTCGTTAACGTAAGTTAGGCGATTCCGAAGGTAACCGAATAAGGAAAGTGTCTCTGCCACGGAGGGCTTACGAGAGCAGGCTTTGCCAAGTGGTTGTGCCGTGAGCGGTAAGTGTCTCTGCCGCGGAGGGCTTACGAGAGCAGGCTTAGCCGCGAGGCTGGATGCCGTGTTACGCAACTCTGAGTTTAGGAACTTGTTGAAACAAGATACGGGCAGGGAAAACCCTTAAGATTGCGGAGCCAAGAGTTCGCAAGACCGGGCAGCCATCAAGTGTTACCAGAGAGAAAGAGAGTCTGAGAAGACGAGTGGTGAGAAGGGTCGCAGGGGGCCGCGAACATTCACCGCTCAATGGGTTGAACTTTACATGGCAGCCCGAGAGACTTTGGACGAACTAAGGTGTGAAATTTGAAAAAAAAACGCGAAGCTAGGAAACGAAAGACCTACACGAGGAACTTACGAAACTGGTCGATGTTCCAAGTGCATGCTGGTCAGCTCTCTCCCGTCATCCACTGTCAGGCGAACAGCCCCCGGGATCTGGAAGGAGTTTTGATCCAGTCCCCAAGCACGGAGCTCATCGCGGGGACCAGAGCGCGCTCCGGGCAAAGAGCTGCCCGGCGCGAAGAGATCCAGCCCCCGAGCACGGAGCTCGTCGCGGGGACCAGACGCGCGCCTCGGGCGAAGAGCTGCCCGGTGCGAAGTTGATCCAGTCCCCGAGCACGGAGCTCGTCGCGGGGACCGAAGCGCCCGGCGAAGAGCCGCCCGGCATGAAGTGATCCGGCCCGAGCACGAGCCGGGAACCAGATCTCGAAGGCGATCAAGATCGAAGGATCGATCCGATCTGGCGGGGAAGAGACATCCCGCCGCCGAGTCGTAGTCCTCGGGGAGAATCTCTTGTCGCCGATAGAGTTCGACATGCTCGATCTGCGTATCCCCACGGACGGCGCTTAAGCGCCGACGGTTGAGATAACGATCTCAAGTCGCTAAGGTTCTTTAGAAGTGAGATAGGAGACACGCCGAACAACCACGAACAACAACGAGCAGAGCGGGGTTTTTATCCTGGTTCGGGCCTCTAGGAGAGATAATAGCCCCTCGTCCGCCTTTCTTATATATCAAAGATGAATACAAGAGGTGGCTCGGCGAGACGAACAAGTCTCGGCGAGATTATGGGTGTACAAGTGCGATAATGCGAAGATCGGTGCCTATGAGGCGCGGATGTGTAAACTCTGTAGGATTGACCGATATTGGATGCCCCTAAGCGCCGTAGGGCTCTGTTTATATAGTGCGAGCAAACCGACCTCTGGGGATTATCGGGCCAAAGCTAACTACAGTGCATGCTTGAACTCAACGTGCCAAATATATCCCAAGGCAGATAAGGCATACTCCTAGTCTTGGGGATCACGACTCCTATTCCAATCCGGAAAACCACGTCCGGGTCTTCACGTAGCCGTGCAGAACTCCTGTTCGAGACGGACTCAAACACGATTCCTTGGCCATTACGCATCACCCCTACCAAGAGGCTGTTCGGCAGGATGCATATGGGCCAGAAAGAACATTCCAGGGAACTGGGCTCTGGTAGGCTGTTCGATTGGGCCGTCAGGGAGTGGGCCATGGCAATGGGCCGTGGTTTTATCCCCGACAAGAAGAAACCTACGAACGTGAAGAAGATCTTCGAGCAAAGTTCTCCGACCCTTTTCCCCAGCCTTTCTGAATCTCAGGGTCGAGATTCTTCGTAGGGGGGAGGTTTGTAACATCCCCATTTTCAAAAACCTAAAAGGAATGGCATCTATATTTCATGTGCATGAGTTGTAAAAAAAAATTAATTTGAAAATGTGAATGTTACCTTCTAAAGCCAAAATTCAGTATTTTGAATTTTGAATTAATTATTGTAAACGTCAAAGTAAAATTTTGGTAAAGATAAATAATTTGGTTTTGAAATTTTAAAATAAGTAATTGAAAAAACCAAAAGAATATTTTGGTAATTAATATTTTAGCTTTGATATAAAGAATTTTAATATTAAATTTTAAAATAATACTTTGTGTTTCAAAATGATCATTCAAAATTTATATTTGATAATAAATGCTTTGATTTGAGTTTGATAAAAATATAAATAATTTAAATCTAAATTTGAAAATAATTGTACTATTTGGACAAAATTTGATTTAATCAAATTATGTCTAAATTTTATATAAAAAATTGGAAAATATTTGTTAAAAATAAAAATTCTGAAATCCTAATTTAAAAATAAAAATTTCTTCCAGTGGGCCCTACCCTTTTTTCTTTTCTTTTTCTTTTCTCCTTCTCCTTTTTCTTTTCTCTCTGCTTCGGCTTGTCTTCTTCCCGGGTGGCTCCTGCGCCACACACCTCGCCGGCGTACCGTCCACGCCATCTCCCACTTGCCTCTGCCATCGCCGCGGGACCCACCTCCTTGTCCTCTTCCCGTAATTTGCTCGCCGTCGACCCCACCCCTGTCGGCCAGCCGCGCTCGCCGTCGCCTATAAATACAGAGGCTTGCCATCGCTCTTCCTCCCTCTCTGTCCATTCGCTGCCTATGCGCCACACGGTGAGCCCTCCTTCTCCCGTAGCTCCCCCTTGTCACGTCGCCCTGTTCTCCCCAGAGATTTCCCTAAAGCTCGCCGCGCCGTGCTCCCCCTCTTTCCCGCACCACCTCCACGCCGCCGCGCCACCACAGCCCTCCCCGACACAAATACGAGCCTCCACCACTGTCCTACAACACCACCGGGGACATGGGGTTCTATCACATGGGGTTGACCAATTCATCATACCCGAGCATAACTGGAATCAAAACAACACCCCATTGATGCAAACCACAGTTGGGCAAGAGAGCATTGAGATGATCAACTTTAGGCAGTCAATAGCTACAAATATGTGGACTGCATACCAAAACTATATAGCTTCACAAAGCTTGTAGTTATCTTTATGTAATTTATATCTTTATGTAATTTATAACTTCATGTAATTTATATAAACGGTCACATGCAATGTATGTGATGCTAATATATGGTTGATATATGAAAATTTATCTTACTATCAATATTTATCTCGAGTTGTTGCTAGGTGATCTGTTTTAATGGAGGGTGGTGGACAAGGGGGTGATACTCAGGGCCCTATTGTGTGGACTAATGCAATGTCCTCATTTGTGCTCAAGTTGGGTGATATAATTTTCCTCTGGGGAGTGTGTGCTAATCACCTAGTTTGCTAATGTGCTGCAAGAATTAATCCTATAATTTCTTTAGGCAGTGGTAAGTTGTTAATCTGTAGTTATTTCGTTGAAGGCTCTCAAGGTAATAATTCTATCTGCAGATTCATTTTTCCCTATCATTAGATAATTTTTTCTAGCTTATCATCAGAAGCTAGCTAGCTAGTCAGTAGTCAGTAGCCAGATGTGCGTTGATTTCTCAGGTGTTTTTTTTGTTTATGTTCTAATGTTAGCAATTAGATGCCACAAGTAGTGGTTTAGATACAGTATCTTTTTTCTTCAACCATGGGGAATTTAGTCCCAAAAGGAAGTGCTATTAGTATCTTGTTTCTGTTCGATGTAAGGAGGAGCTAAACAGGCCACAGTTCTTCGTATGCTTTTGAAGACGTTAGTTCCATAATTCAGCCATCAAATTGGTTCTCATTCTTGAAAATTTACATCTGTGTTGGTGCTGTATACTTGGATGATTATTCCGAATCGGTTATTTGAAAAGGTGATTCATTCAGTTTACGAGTGTTGTACACTATTAATTGCAAATGGTGATTGAAACCTTTGTTTGACAGCAAGCTTAATAGCTTTTGTGTTTTTCCGTAACAGCCTTTGTTGATGGTGCATGTTGGAGATACACTTGAGATTCCTTCTGAAGAGACCAGCTATTGCTATGAAATATCATCCTCCTGAAATCATTTTGATGCTTCGTGGTGTCCTTTCTTGAAGATCTTCAGGCTAGATTAGTAGATTGTCAAGCTCTCAACAACATTGTCATGGAGATCCTAAAGTATTGTTGTGGAGGAGATGAACAATGAGGGATGTTATTTGCTACCTACTTACATATTATAAATTTTATATTGTATTATCATGTATGCATGATCACTACTTGAACAATCTTGAACTGCTGTAGGAAACATATTGTTCAGTTTTCAACTGTTTTTTGCTCGGCGAAAGTCGTTGGGCTCTGCTCTGCTATTCATCTTAATCCTTTATATTAACTGTTTTTTTTCTATATGTTGTGGCAATATGATTTGTCCTAGCAATTTCATATATAAAACTAAAAAAAGGTACATCACAAATGGTGAAAACACGAGCTGTAGTCAAGCCTTGTATAATCCTAGAAAAAATGCAGACCATCCTGGATGAAATTCATAATCCTAGACGAACTTATTTCATCCAAGCCTTGTTAGCCAAACACGAACTGCAGTCCATCTTGGATCATCCTGGACGGAATGATTAAACTTCAAACAAACAGTATGCCATCCACCACCGACCTATCCCATCCCTCGTGCTATCCTGGTCCTGCGCGGGCCAACCAAACGCACCCTAAGTCTACAACTTTCCAAGTAGCCCATGCGCCGCACCTCATGTAGACAAACAAGATTTGGACACGTCTACTACAAATAGAGTGCGCTGCCCTGTGCATTTGGTGGCTAGATTTGCTTTAGAGTTTTAACAACTTATTAAGATATACGGATGATCATATATAATCACATGATTGGTTATGATAACCTCTATTATTTTAAAATTGCGCAAAGACTGACATTCCATATCATAACTCCATATATACTTGGCATTCCAATCGCATCAATGTCTTTCTCCACCCTACTTGTTGCCCTGTCTCAGTATTCCACCATCGTCGACTTCGTGGAACTCCAACATGGAGGAGGAGGAACACTTCGATTCCGACTTCGGTAGAGCCATAAGCCAACAGAGAGGAGCCAAAGGATAGGGAGGAACACCGTCTTGGTGTTGTCGCCTTCTTTCGATCACCTAAGTGACAATGCCGGCCACTTTTGTCGTTGACATCTCCATGTTTGGTATGTAGCCTCGCTGCCAGTTCCGATGATGACGACGACTTTCAACCAATCGTCATCGCCATCACTGATGACGATAAGGAAGCGGAGAAGGAAGACAACACCAATGCGAAGGAGGAGCACTCGGTCCAATGGTCTATTGATAACAATGTTGATGACTCCAGCAAGATTCCAGCTTTGAACTCCTTCAACTTTGGCGATGTCTGATCTCTAGCCATGAGGAGTTACAGAACTACGATAATGATGACCCCTACTTCTGGCATCAGGATGTATCTAGTATATTGTAGGAGTTGACTTACCTAGTACACTAATGCTAGGATGGAGTATTAAAAAATATTTTAAAATTTACTCGTGCTAGTTCTATTCATAAACTATATAGATGGATGGGTCATGTCGTGACCCCAGTACTTGTAATGGGAGTCCAGCACCACGAGGCGATACTAATCCCATGTTAGTGTCTCGTGATGGACAATATGGTGGAATCATCGCAATACATTTAATTAAAGTAAAATACAAGTAAACAGTAGTATTTTTATTACAACAAGAACTGGCATACCAGTTTGAATAGTCCATGAGGAATTAAATAACAAGCGCAAAGAATATCAAAGTATCCAAATTAAATAACTGCGATAAGTTCCAAGGCATCGACCCGGACACCTTTACTAGTCTTGCGCACCCCCGTCAGGGCCCTCCTGGTCCTGACCGAAATCTGTATAAATATGTCCGCGAGAAGTTTAATGAGTACGCGGCTACCCAGCAAGCAATCCTTTAGTATAAGTGCAAGGACAAGGTTGGGGTTTATGTTATTTTACCCAAAACCTATTTCTAGTCAAATTTTAGTTGATCAAATTTTATTTAAGTGAATGCATGATCATTGATAATAGCTCACACTTTCAACAGAAGGTGCATCTCGCACTAGGCCAATCCTAGCCTATTCTAGTCAGGTTAATTTATTAAAGAGTGAGTCTACATATGCAAACCTCTCACCCCGTCCATGACCGTGAACATGGCTATCATGATAGTTTTAACTCTACAGAGTGTGTACAATTTTCCCCACAAGACCCGTCTCATCCACTAGGAGAAATAATACAAGACTTTCCAGCCTACTACTCCCACCACTTGACCTGCCCTCTCTTTAGGTTTCCCTGGCCCACCCGGTACACGCCACAGAGGGGGCCCTTCCACATATTGTTACCGGCCCGGGCGTTCCCCTTTTAAGCCATTCGGTCTCGGGTATGCACCTACCCCTCTGGGGAGATTGCAAGCTTCCCCCTAGGGCAACAGTGACGAAACGTAACCGGACAGCCTACGAGCAAGCGGTTATTGGGTTTCGTAGTGTACTAAGCCAGGGCCAAAGGCACAAGAGGCTATACGGTATGGTTTGGTCTAGTAGTATATAAGCTTGGGTCCTTATTAGAGGAGACCCTCTCATCTCCACCACAATCCCGGAAACACCTCTATCGGGACTCCCCTAAATCATCTACACTAGTTTTAGTTGTTTAGATTTCATCCAAAAACACCATCGTGAGGTATACGCCTCACAAGGCACAATTTATAGTGAATTCCCCATGCAGTTCTACACATCTAGTCAAGGATAGGCTAAGGAATTAGCAAATGTTTCGCAAAGGCGGCTAAGGCACATTAACAGAGCATTAATATGTCTAGGTACTCACACCTAATTTACATGCATGCAAATAATTCCAACAATAGACAACAATTAATTAAATTGTAAAACTAGGAGAGAACACGTATCTATGCTTGCCTTCGAAGAACTCCGCGCTCTGCAGGTCCCACACCGGCTCCGGGCAACAATCAGCACAACAGTCGCAACCCCCGCCTATACGGACAACGAACAAACAACACAACAGCGAAATCAGTACAGATAAAATAATTAATTAATATACAAAAAAATTCTAGGATTTAAATGTAATTTTTAGGCTCTAAAATCGTCTAATTTGGAGTTACGAAGCTCCCTAAACAATTTGGGAAAGTTTCGGGTTAAACAGAAAATTCCTGAAAAAAGAAAACACTAAATTAACCCTAAATGGGCCGAACAAGAGAATCTGGCCCACTTCTCTCACGCGCGCGCACGGCACAGCTCGACCCAACCGGCACGATGCGGCGCATCTCCGGCTGACAGGTGGGACCCACGGGTCAGTGTCGCTTAGCGACAGACAAGCGGGCCCACAGGACAGACACGCCATCGGGAATGTTGACGCGGCGGTGACATGGTGGTGATGTGGCAGTGGCATGCCACGTGGCAATTGGGGGGGTGAGGGCGGTGTTGGTGCTGACGTGGCATGACACGTGGCAAGCCACGTGGCAGTGGAGCCGGTTACGGGCGGCGTGGCAGCGTGGCGGTGGACCCCAGCTGGTCGCATTGCGGTGCAATTATCGCGTCGCGGCGTGTACGTGGCTCCACGCGTCGCGCTCGGGGCGGCGTGCGCACGGCTATGGCTGACGCGCGGGGCCCACGGCTTGGCCGAACTCGCGTGTCACGGTTATGGCTAGATTTGGTACGGGCTGAAACAGGTCAACGCCGGCCTCAGCGGCGGGTCCCATAGGGACCGCGCCGCGACGCCATCGGGCGGCGTGTGGCCTTGATTGAAGCGGCGGTGTGGCGCGGTCGGGCGGCAAGACGGTGGGTACCACGGGACATGCGTTCTTCGCGATTGGTCGGCGGCGGTCTTTGTCGGGTTCGAACACGGCAAGTGGGCCCCACGCGGACGCTTGTCGGGGCATGATTGGTAGCATCGCCGGCGCGGTTCTGTGCGGACGCAGCAAATGGGCCAGCAGGCCAGACGGCCAGCGGCGTCGGCGGCGGCTGGCAGCGTGTGCTGCAGCGTGTTCTTGATGCGTGTGGCGGCGCCGGGGCGACGTGGATTGGGCACACATTTTTCGCCAATGGCGCGAACGGCGAGGTTCGTCGGCGGCCATGGGAACCCTAAATTTCGGTGAGCTCTACTGGGCTCGTTTCTATACCAAATGGGGCGATCCGCATATGTATTTGGACCGTCTCGACGAGATCTACCTACTAGTGTAATCTACACAACGAATTGACCACGGGAACAAGAGGTTTACCTCCAAAATGTCTTCGGGAAGGGAGATCTTGAGCCGTAGGTTTAGGGTTTGGAGCACAGTGAGGAGGCGGGGTTTATAAGGGGGTGGGACGCAGGGGGTTCTTAGCTTCCTTTAAACGGGCCAAAAGTGCTAAACAAGCTGCTATGGACCCTAATTAAAGGTTAATATGGCCCATGGGCAACTAAAGCTGAGATATGCTGTAAATTATAACGTAGTACCTTGGCTTTATTTGGAAAAACTTGGGACACCTAATAAATTTTTATTAGGATGTCATAGGTCATATGTGTTTATTCTGAACTGGCACAACCGAATGACTCGCATCAATGTAATCCGTCCGGATTAGACACAACACTAATGGTAAATAAATTCCGGAGTATGTGAATGTCATGGAAAATGAATGGGGACGGATTTACAGTGTTGCCTTTCGGACAAACCCTTCTTATTTATTTCTACCTTATTAGTGTATATACATATAAACATGCAATTTAAAACTTAAAAATAGTGATTTAGTGTTAAAATGACTCTAACGACCCCATCGACTTGTTTTCCTGTATCCGCTCATGAAAATCAATCCCCAGCATTTGTGAACGCCGTGAAGACTTTCTAGCAGTGGTTAGGAATGTCGGCATATATTGACGTACAACGGCATATAGAACGCCATGTAGAATATATAAACGACGAGAACCATTTTTCTCGATGGCGGATTTTTTTGACTCTTTATAAATGTCTTGTAAACTTTTTTTTTGCTGAATTAGATCCTTCGCCTGTGTTCTATTTGGCTATTGTTCGAATCTGGTGTCCCTTCTTTTTGGTGAATGTTATTGTAAACTTTTAAATTTCTCGATATCAGTGCTGTTTTAGACTCGGCTGCAAAAATACTCTTAATTTTGTTCATCCTTTTGGCATTAGGGTGCCAATTTGTTTGTATCTGTTCCTGGTGCAATGAAAAATAGGGCTCTAGCCTCTCTTTTTTTAAAAAAAAAAAAACTATTGAAGTTGTTTAGATGGATTCAGGGGCATTTATAGGTGCCATTTAACCTGAACGTGCTGTAGTGCGTATATCAACCTCGAGGAGGACTACAGGAGAATAACTCGAGAGTAGCGACGACGTCGTCATCTCACAAGCGCAGAGAGAAGCGGGACCATAGTACTGCGTTGAGGTCACATGTCCACAGATAAATACATACGATCTCGATCCATTTAATTGCTAGCTCCCTTTCACTCATAGTGGCGCGCGCCCATGCTATCAGCTCCTAGATAGAATAGCACAGTCGCGCTCATTGACACGTGGATCATCGCGTCAGCCTGAAAAATGCTTTCTTAACTGTAGGTAATAATCCATGTGTTATATTGATGACTAAATTAGCTTAGTTTATCTCCATCTAACCTCCTCACGTTCTCTTCATCTCTTCGCGTAGTTAATCACACAGTGCTAGGAGCCATATGGCATGTTTAATGAATTTTAAATAAGAACGTGCAGCACTATAACAAATAAAATATAAAAGTAATAAATGTAGATGAATAACAAAACGAAAACACTTGAGGCAGGGTGTCTGGCTCGTCCGGACACGTAGACATGGCCCGGCCCGCGTGAGGCAGTGGGAGGGCATACAGCCATGCAAGGTGGGTTCCACAGACATTTTTTTTTCTTTTGATGGCCATAAATTTTGACTGGTTGCTCTAATCCACAAACCGTTTGCACTAACGTATTTCTTGTATTTTTATAAACAAAACAAGATGTATGTTGCCATATAAATCCTCGAATTTACCTGGTGAAACTTGGGTTTCATACTCGTTAAACTTTGCCGAACTACCAAGTTTCATCAGGTTTCATCCAAGTTTCTTCAAGTTTCATCAGGTTAATCTAAGTTTCATGAAGTTTTCATAGGTTTCATCCAAGTTTCATCAGGTTACATCGAAGTTTCATGCAAGTTTCATCAGATTTCATCAGCACACGACCAAGTTTCATCAGCACACGACCAAGTTTCGCTAGTATACGTGTAAGTTTCACAAGTGCTTTCTCCTAGGTTCACATCAAAAAAAAATTTGAAAAAGTGAAAAAAATCAAAAAAATTAAAAAGTATTTAAAATGGGTTGCTCTCGAGTTTAGAAGAATTATGAAATTTATTCCACGCATTTTGAACACTGTTTGAATTTTATACAAAAATTAGAAGTTTAATTGAAAAACGTATCAGTTGCATCTAGCCAAGTCTCATGCGGCTTAGTCTGCACGCGCACAGGGATGCGGGTGCACGGCAGCGCTCGGATACACGCGCGGCCAGCGATCTGACAGCCGAGGCGCGTCCGATCCAACGCCTCGCGCCGGACGTCCGTACGCTGGCGTTCGCCATAACAAAAATAGCATATAAACAGTAGTTCAATTGTCGTTCTAACTTCGTACGTGCGCCCTAATTATGCCAAACTCGTACGCGTGAGTAAACGTGCGTGTGCACGCGAGCCAAATCGCCAAATACAAGAACACAAATGCAATTAAATTAAATCAAAGATTAGCCTAGTTCCACTCTCGCGCGAGCAAAGCAAAGCAAGTTTCACACTTCGCCATCGATCGAGGAGGGAAGAAACCAAAACGGAGAGAATCTCAGCGTAGACCGGGCGGGCCCAGCCCCAGCCCGGTAAGCGAACCCGGCAGCCAGCCATGTTCGTCGTCGTCTCTCCGTTCGATCTCCAACCACTGCCCCGGTAAAATCCAAACGAGGCGGCATAATCGCTGGTGCACGTATCGCCAAACGACCAAATTCCCCTCCCTCACACGGGAACAGTGCCAGCTCTCGCGTCGCGTTGGAATTCTATGCCCTTGGGCCAGCGGCAATGACTTCTGTTCGACGCTGTTCGCTAACAGTATACTGTACTCTAGGTTCAAAAAAAAAAAAAACGGATGCACCCTTTCCGAAGCATGCACGCGGAAACGACTGTTTTATTCACCAATGCTCACGGTTGTAGTACCCCTGCATATTTCTGTACGTTGTCGTGCAGCTAATTAATTTTGGTCACTACAAATACCAGTTCTAGATTTCATTATGTTTTTTGAACTCGATAAGTTTTTGTTTATGGTTGATGTTGTTATAGGGCCCAACATATATAACAAGGTTTTCTTGACCGTCGTAGTACGTTCCAAACTCTCATAGAGATATTGTTTAAATTGTTGGCCTTCCAAACCAGCGTGAACCTTCCGTTGTAAGAGGTCCGGTGAACTGAATGTCGTAGACATAAAACATAAAATTAATGTTGTCTGCCTTTTATTCACATCCAAATAATCCTATCTGGTTTGAAGGGCGTCAAAGTGACTCACAAAGTCATTTGATTTCATTCCACAACCTCGCTAGCTCCATAAGCTGACCAGTAACGTGGATCTTGGGATAATCCATCGGTAGTTTAATTTTTTTTTTGACTAGGCAAGTATATATTGTTGGATATGATCTACGGCTAACAGCTGTACCCTAAGATTAAGGGAGTTGTTAGCTCCCAACTAATCGCGCCCTAATCGGTGGCGCACAACTAGCTGATGCTTGCGGCTCCCTGATGCACAACGCTACAATAAATAGGGATCGCTGGCACCTCGCAACGCCAGCGCTATGCGAGACTAGCGAACCCCGTACATTCCCTCCTCAGCCCCGATCCAATTTTCTGGGAGCGCTGCAGCACTGGGAAGGCCGCCGCCGGGAGGTCGTCACTACTACCGTCTCCCTGCGTCCACTACGGTCCTCTGCCTCGGCTCATCCCCAAGCAGGCTTATACAGCCTAAAACTGATCTACCCAATGGCATCATCAAGCAACACTGGTGACTCTTCAATAGCTGCCAATATCAGTAATATCCCTCCTCTCACAGGGAATAACTTTTCCACGTGGAAGGAGAGGATAGAAATTGTCTTAGGTTGCATGGACTTGGACTATGCAATGTGTGTGAAAGCTCCTACCCCTCCTGAAGAGGGAAAGGAGAATTATGATGAGCTTAAAAAACTTATGATGAAGAGTCAAGGATATGGGAGCTGTCTAACCGCCTTAGCTTAATGATCATGAAGGGCACTATATCTGAGGCTATTAGGCAATGCTTGATGATAAAGATGCCAAGAGCTATCTTAATAAAGTGGAGTAGCAATTTAAAACTCCTCCAAGGCTAATGCAAGTGCCTTGATCCAGAAGCTCATTTCTACTAAGTATAATGGTAATGGGGGCAATAGAGAGCACATTCTTAAGATGTCGGACATGTTCACCAAACTAAAGGCTCTCCAAATGTCTATTTCTGATGAGTTTTTGGTTCATTTCATAATGACGTACCTCACTCCCCTCTAAGTACACCTCCTTCAAGGTGAATTATAATACTCAGAAAGAAAAGTGGATAATGAATGACCTTATTGCCCATTGTGTACAAGAGGAGGAAAGGTTAAAAGCTGAGAGCCGTGATTATGTTAATCATTTTGGACATAATAAGAGGAAGGCCCACAATGATAACTCTAAGGGAAAGAAGAAAGTTAATGTTGGCAGCCAGTCAAAGGGCCATCATAATGGCCCTAAACAACATAAGCCTACGCCTCCCACTAATGAACGCAAGGTCGTTAGTGACACTGCTTGCATATTTTGTGAGGAGGAAGGACACTTTCAGAAGGATTGTGTTGAGTTTTTGAAGTGACTCTCGAAAAAGGATAATGATTCCATTACTTTTATAGATGAGTCACTTTATGTTAGTTTTCCCTCTAATGCATGGTGGATTGACTCTGGTGTCACTGTGCACATTTGTAATTCACTACAGGGATTCCATACCGTGAGAATCCTAAAAGGCAGTGAGAGAAACAGTAAAGTTGCTGATGGGAAGAATGCAGACGTCAAAGCCATTGGGACCTTAAAGTTGAATTTAGACTATGGTTTTGTACTTTATTTAAATAATGTTATGTATGTTCCTTCTATTAGAAGAAACTTAATTTCTGTTTCATTGTTGGATGATGAGGGTTTCCAATTCACATTTAGAAACAATAAATGTACGCTTAAATTTGATTCAATTAATGTTAGTCTTGCCATTCGGCAGGACAAGCTTTATTTGTTATCTTTCTCTGATTCATGTATGAATGTATGTAATGATGTCAATGATAATGTGATCAATGAGTCCTCATCGAAACTATGACACTGCCATTTGGGCCACATTTTGGGGATCGAACGTCTTCTAAAGGACGACATCTTACATTCTTTAGATTTCTCCGACGCAGATCATTGCATCGACTGTATTAAGGGGAAATATGTTAAGAAAATTAAGAAAGGTGCTACACGAAGCTCTGGGCTTTTAGAATTAATTCACGCTGACATATGTGGCTCTTTTCCCATAGCATATATTGATGGTTTTGAGTCTTTTATTACGTTCACTGATTATTACTCTCGTTATGGGTATATTTTCTCCATTCGTGATAGATCTGAATCATTAGACAAATTTAAGATATTCAAGGCTAAAGTAGAAAATTAGCTCAATTTAAAGATAAAGGTAGTAAGATCTGATCGAGGAGGAGAGTACTATGTGAGACATGCTCCTCCGAGGCAAATCTCTAGTCCCTTCGCTAAGTTTTTTCAAGAAAATGAAATTGTAGCCCAATGTTTCATGCCTAGTGAACCTCGACAAAATGGGGTGGCTGAAAGAAGGAATCGTACTCTTATGGACACGCCATTCAAGTTTACCAGTCACCTTGTGGATGGAAGTTTTAAAGACAACCGCATATATACTTAATTGTGTCCCCAGTAAATCAGTCCAAAAACCACCTTATGAATTATGGGCTAGGAGACGATCGACCCTAAACTACTTACGAGTTTGGGGCCGTCCCGCTGAAGCTAAAATCTTTAATCCACATATTGGAAAATTAGACCCTAAAACTGTTAGTTGCCATTTTGTGGGATATCCTGATATGTCTAAGGGATATCGCTTTTATTGTCGAGATCGTACCACTAAGTTTGTGGAAACAAAACACGATGTGTTTTTAGAAAATGGCCAAATCAGTGGGAGCTCGGAGTCGAGGAAAATAGACCTTGAGGAGGTGTGGGATTTTTCTTCCACGCCGATGATTTATGAACCTATTTTTCCAGCGACTCAATGTTGACGCAGAAAAGTGGTTTCCCGGCGCCAACTACAGCCGAACAACAGGGGATCGGGCTTTCCGAGGGCGTGCCAGCCGATTTGACCTTTTGCAATCGGCAAGGTTTCCGATAGGCAAGCTGCCGGCGAAACAATGAAGATTTACCGATAGCTTGGGAAAAAAACCGATGATCAGCTCGACGAGGAGACGTCGAGCCGATAGAGCAACCAAGCCGCCGGCGAAGCGATGAACGCTTTACCGATAGTTTGGAAGATAATCCGATGTGACCAACAGCCAGGCTTTAGACCAGAAAAGCCGATGGTGCGAAGTAGACGAGCCACCGGCGAAGCGATGAGCGCTTTACCGATAACTCTGATGATAACCCGACGATCGGCTTAACGATGAGACGTCGAGCCGATAGAACGAGGTGGAACCTAACACCTCCGGCGGACGGCGATGTGCGGCAATGCCGCCGAGAGATAGTATTCCGGGCGAAACCTAACTCCTTCTGGCGGACGCTGATGCTCAGCAATGCCGCCAAGAGATAGTATTCCGATGCCGACGGCGAGGAGATCGGACTGAACCGAGGCAGTCCCTACCGAGGGAGTTGACGGCGAGAAGATCGATCTTAGTCGAGACAGTTGATGCCGGCATTTGTACTTAGAACACCGATACGAGCGGATTGATCGGGTTTATGGCACAAAGGTAAAAGTAGACGAAATAGTAGATTGTATTGATATGTTGAAAAAGAGAGAGGTAGATCCCTTTATATGCCGCACCGCGGCTCTTATTTATAGTGACGACGCACCGGTTAATCTTATAACTTGACATGGACTCTATCTCTTAGTTACCAAAAATAACTAACCGACTAGACTTATCGTACAAGGCACGGACTAGATACAAACTAACTCAAATATTATCTAAACTAAATATCCGACGTGAATAATCTTGCTTTCTTCTTTAGCCTTCACGTACATGATAATCCCTTGGCCTCCAGGCTTTCTCATCCAAAACTAGCGAATCAGCCATATATGCAGCTCCTTCCATACTAAGCATCTTGATATATTTCCAACACCATCCGACGCATGCTTTATTGTAATATTCCTCTTTCATGTTGATTAGTTAAGCACGACCAGCTCCTGGTCTTTCCATATATGCACATGTATATATAAGCCGATTCACGCCTCCATTAACGCACATACAAAAACCAACTGTATCATATCTATGCTTAATCATACGAACTCTCCTTTGATCGGCTACCGAATATATTTGCCACACCATTAATGCATAAACCGATCTGCTAACTAGTTCATCAGCTCTTTTGATCGGCTATCTAATCCTTATGCATATATATGCATGAATAAAAGCCGATCATCATTTTTTCCAAATATTAGCCGATCAACTAATAATGACACTCAAGTGTATGCCGATCTAGCTCCTTTTTTGGCCGAATATGCTATTTTTCACCCTCTTTTGGCCACTAAAATAACCGTATTTTGTGCCAAATTTGGGTGTCAACATAAGCCCCCGATTTTTGGGATATGAGACTGATGTCCCGAAAATCTTGAATTATCGGCCAACGGTCTTTAAAACTTACTTAGCTGATGTATCATCTTTCTGCTTTTCTCGAGCTTTTAATCTTTGCAATCTTCTCTTCTGAGATTTTGTCAGACCCGTAGGACACCAGTGAGGATTAAGTTTCATCGGCTTGCTCTTATTTATTAATTTTAGTGATCTATCATTAGCAGATGAAGCTTTTACTGTACGCCACTTGCCAATTTTTGGATGTCCCTCGGCATTTGTAACTTCTAGGCTTGAATCATGTGTGACTTTTATTTGCCTCCGGCCGACTAAAACTTTTAAGTATGACCTTTCTTCAATTTCAGCTTGATCATCAGCTTGAGATCGGCTTTTGCTCGAGCCCCCAGAGCAATTGATATTCTTAGTTGAACAACGATCCATCATAGTAATCAGTATATTCTCCGATCCTGACTCAACCTCACTTGAACAAGTATCCATCATAGTAATCGGCATATTTTCTAATCCTGATTTTGATATTGCCTTGCAACCCTCTTGTCCAGTTGGCTCGTCGCCTTTTTTACGCGCTTCGCATTGCTCTTGATTTCTCAAACGTTGTAGACGACGCTTTTATGTCTTGCTCAATCCTGTTGGGCACCATCGTGGTTTAGCTTTTATGAAATTGGTGTTTATCTCTCCGACGTGATGAGTATGTTGCCCTTCTTTTGATGTATACATCGGCATAATATAAATTTTATTTACCGATGCGTTTTGTTGGGACCTTGAGCGAACACTTTGACAAGGATGGAGATGAGACATCGGACAATCATAAATTGTTGGAATCCTCAGATGTCATTCCCAGCAGAACTGGAAAAAAGGACACTCCCAATGAGCTCTTTCTTCTTCCTCACGTCGGCATCTATTAACTTGATTTTTCTGATACGCTTTCTTATATTCCCTTGTTCGCCAGACATGAGGTGATATTTCCTTATCATCCGGTTTAGAAACCGATTGTTTGACTATTTTAGAGCTTCCTTGCAGCTTTCTCTTTGGTCCAACAACCGATTGCTCTTCCCCTTGGCCATTATCGGTTTTTTGTGTTGAAATATCAGAAATAACCGAAGTTGGAGCCAATGAATTACTAGAATATGCCTCATTATTGGTATTTTCACCATCAATTTCACTTTGACAGTCGTAAAATATATCCTCATCAGCGGAATTTTCTTTCTCATCAGTACTGAAGCAATGATTTTCCTCAATTCCAATCGGCTTTTCACCTGAATTCTTAGGCTTGTATTCTTGTTCTTGAAGCACTTTTTCATGCTTTCTGGATGAATCATTCAGCCCCCGAGGCAAAATAACAACGCTTTCCGATGAGCTAGATACCGATTGTAGCCCCCGAGGCGAAATAACAACGGTTTCCGATGAACAAAATACCGATGGATCTTCGATTTTGCTCGACGCGGCACCGGACAGATTGCAATCATCATCTTGTTTTGAAGATTCCCGCTGATCCATGAGGCTTTTTGATGTGAAACCAGATCCGTCGGAAAGCTCTCGTCGTTCTATTGTCCGTAGTGTACCCGAACGTCCAAAACAGACTTCGGATGAATCTGTTTCGACTTTTTGAAGTTGGGCTGTATTGGATGTCCGAACCGAACTCGCGATGGAATCGGCTTCCTGCTCGAGTTGATCTTGATACAACGAAACCTTCGGGGACTCCACAATGGCTTTTTGATTTTTTGATGATAAAGAGTTGAACGATTCGGTCTGAACAATCATACCAATTTGTTGCTCTTTTGGTTCTTCTTGCTGTAATGGAGACGTCAATGTTGGCGAAGACGTCGCCGTCATCTTCGGCGGAGATGTAATCGAAGAAGCCGTTTTCATCATCGATGTTGAGGCGGTGGGAGAAGATGGCCTTGATGCTATTTTTGATGATGCATCGACCGGTCTCGTCGTCGACATCTGTGGTGAAATAGTATGATATACCTCCGTTATCGGCTTTTTGGAAGAAGCCGATTTCGACGTTATCATTGGCGTAGAAAGATTAGACGTCCATCTCACCGCCGATGCTTGTGACGAGGCAGCAGGCTCTAATGCAAATTCTTGTGGCAAATAAACCATTCTTGCTGGTGATGAGTTTGCTGGACTCCATACGGATTGCTGTGGCAAACCATATAGTGAAGCCAAATTTTGAATCAACGCTGTCAATATCATCTCATGTATCTGCAATTGAAAATCTTCCCATTGGAAATTCTCGTTCTTGCACGGACGAGTAGACATGATTCGTAGATCAGACAATATGTGTCCCACCGGGCGTGACAATTTGTTGACGCGGAAAAGTGGTTTCCCGGCGCCAACTACAGCCGAACAACAGGGGATCAGGCTTTTCGAGGGCGTGCCAGCCGATTTGACCTTTTGCAATCGGTAAGGTTTCCGATAGGCAAGCTGCCGGCAAAACAATGAAGATTTTTCGATAGCTTGGGAAATAAACCGATGATCAGCTCGACGAGGAGACGTCGAGCCGATAGAGCAACCAAGCCGCCGGCGAAGCGATGAACGCTTTACCGATAGTTTGGAAGATAATCCGATGTGACCAACGGCCAGGCTTTAGACCAGAAAAGCCGATGGTGCGAAGTAGACGAGCCACCGGCGAAGCGATAAGCGCTTTACCGATAACTCTGATGATAACCCGACGATCGGCTTAACGATGAGACGTCGAGCCGATAGAACGAGGTGGAACCTAACACCTCCGGCGGACGGCGATGTGCGGCAATGCCGCCGAGAGATAGTATTCCGGGCGAAACCTAACTCCTTCTGGCGGACGCTGATGCGCAGCAATGCCGCCAAGAGATAGTATTTCGATGCCGACGGCGAGGAGATCGGACTGAACCGAGGCAGTCCCTACCGAGGGAGTTGACGGCGAGAAGATCGATCTTAGTCGAGACAGTTGATGCCGGCATTTGTACTTAGAACACCGATACGAGCGGATCGATCGGGTTCATGGCACAAAGGTAAAAGTAGACGAAATAGTAGATTGTATTGATATGTTGAAAAAGAGAGAGGTAGATCCCTTTATATGCCGCACCGCGGCTCTTATTTATAGTGACGACGCACCGGTTAATCTTATAACTTGACATGGACTCTATCTCTTAGTTACCAAAAATAACTAACCGACTAGACTTATCGTGCAAGGCACGGACTAGATACAAACTAACTCGAATATTATCTAAACTAAATATCCGACTAGAATAATCTTTCTTTCTTCTTTAGCCTTCACGTACATGATAATCCCTTGGCCTCCAGGCTTGCTCTTCCAAAACTAGCGAATCAGCCATATATGCAGCTCCTTCCATACTAAGCATCTTGATATATTTCCAACACCAGCCGACGCATGCTTTATTGTAATATTCCTCTTTCATGTTGACTAGTTAAGCACGATCAGCTCCTGGTCTTTCCATATATGCACATGTATATATAAGCCGATCCACGCCTCCATTAACGCACATATAAAAACCAACTGTATCATATCTATGCTTAATCATACGAACTCTCCTTTGATCGGCTACCGAATATATTTGCCACACCATTAATGCATAAACCGATATGCTAACCAGTTCATCATCTCTTTTGATCGGCTATCTAATCCTTCTGCGTATATATGCATGCATAAAAGCTGATCATCATCTTTTCCAAATATTAGCCGATCAACTAATAATGACACTCGAGTGTATGCCGATCTAGCTTCTTTTTTGGCCGAATATGCTATTTTTCACCCTCTTTTGGCCACTAAAATAACCGTATTTTTGTGCCAAATTTGGGTGTCAACACTCTGGTGACTACAGCTCCAGTCGAAAACACTGCGGTTGTACCACCTGTTGTGGAGTTAGATGAACCGAATGAAAATCCTAATGACATTTTTGATGATGAATCTCAACTGCTTCCTATTGCTAATGTTGAACCTTTAAGAAGATCATAGCGAGACAGAAGATATGCCATTAGTGGTGACTATGTCGTTTATATGGTAGATGATCCCTCCTCCTATAAGGAGGCAATAATGAGTGAACATTCATCTAAGTGGCTTGATGCCATGAAGGATGAATTAAAATCAATGAGCACAAATAATGTATGGGACTTAGTAGAGATTCCTGTCAGGGAAAAACAGTAGGTTGTAAATGGGTCTACAAGGTCAAGCATGACTCTAAGGGAAATATCGAAAGGTTCAAAGCTAGGCTCGTTGCTAAGGGCTTCTCACAAAGAGAGGGCATTAACTATAATGACACTTTTTCGCCTATCTCAACTAAAGATTATTTTAGAATTGTCATGGCGCTTGTAACTCATTATGATTTATAATTACATCAAATGGATGTTAGATCTGCATTCCTAAATGGTGACTTGCAAGAGAATGTTTATATGGCTCAACCGGAAGGTTTTGTCGTAAAAGGCAAGGAACATATGAGGTGCAAACTTAAGAAATCAATTTATGGTTTAAAACAAGCGTCAAGGCAATGGTATCTAAAATTTGATGAAATTGTTAGAAAATTTGGTTTTAAAGAAAACGAAGTGGACAACTATATTTACATTAAGTTTAAGGGAAGTAAGTACACCATCTTGGTGCTTTTATGTGGATGATATCTTATTGGCTAGCAACGATAAGGATATGCTATTTCAGACCAAAAGATTTTTGTTCTCAAATTTTGATACGAAAGATCTTGGTGAAGCAAGTTATGTTTTAGGCATTGAGATTCACCGAGATTGGTCTAAAGGAAAGTTAGATCTATCACAAAAGGCATATATAGACAAAGTACTAAAAAATTATAATATGGAGAAGTGCTCTGCTTCGCCTGCCCATATAGTCAAGGGTGATAAGTTTGGGACATTTCAATGTCTGAAAAATCAATATGAATTTGATCAAATGAAGTCGACACCTTACGCTTCAGCTGTCGGAAGCATTATGTATACACAAGTATGCACTCGCCCTAACTTAGCTTTTGTTACCGGGATGCTTGGCAGATATCAGTCAAATCCAGATTTGGGCCACTGGAAGGCCGTTAAGAAAGTCTTGCGTTATATGCAAGGCACTAAGGACTAAATGCTTACATATAAAAAGTCTGAGAGCCTCGAAGTTGTGGGATATTAGGACGCTGACTTTGCGGGGTGTGTGGATATTAAGAAATCCACGTCAGGTTATATCTTCACCCTCGCTGGAGGAGCTGTATTGTGGAAAAGCGCCAAACAATCACTTACGGCATCTTCAAAGATGCAAGATGAGTTTGTAGTATGTTATGAGGCCACCGGGCAGGCTGTATGGTTAAAAAATTTTATTCCCGGATTTAGAGTGGTAGACAGCATTTCTAAGCCACTCACCTTATACTGCGATAATCAGCCTGCAGTTTTCTATTATTCGAGTGACAACAAGTCTAGTGGTGCTGCCAAACACATAGACATTAAGTATCATGTTGTGAAAGATAGAATCCAGGATAAAACTATTAATGTTAAACATATTAATACTGAATCTATGTTAGCGGATCCACTCACCAAAGGCTTACCACTCAGCGTCTTTTGTAATCATGTTGCCGGAATAGGTGTATTGGGTAGCCTATGATTCTAGATATTTGAGGGTCAATGTGCAAACCATCTCCCGTAAGAATAAATATTTTACCGATCGAGATAGAATGGTGCAGTATGAGTATTGTCATTTCACTGGCTGAAAAGATAGCTTTTGCGATGCATGCTCTATTATATTATTTTATTAAGAGAGGACTTATGGTATTGGTCTTACGATCAAGTGGAAGAATGTTGAATATGATCTACGGCTAACAACCGTACCCTAAGATTAAGGGAGCTATTAGCTCCCAATTAATCGTGCCCTAATCGGGGGCGCACAACCAACTGATGGTTGCGGCCCCTGGTGCACAGCACTACAATAAATAGGGATCACCGGCAGCTCGCAACGCCAACGCTACGCGAGACTAGCGAGCCCTGTACATTCCCTTCTCAACCCCGATCCGATTTTCTAGGCGCGCTGCAGCACTGGGAAGGCCGCCGCCGGCGAGGTCGTCAATGCTATCGCCTCCCTGCGTCCACTATGGTCCTCTGCCTCGGCTCGTCCCCAAGCAGGCTTCTACAGCCTAAAACCGATCTACCCGATGTCATAATTAAGCAGCAGTAAAGAACCCTATGCCCCCTCAATTATTCGGTGTTTAATTTTTGGGCTAAGTTCTTGTTTAAACGCTTCTGCATTAAGATTAAGTTCTAACATATATTGCCGTGTTTAACCTTTTCGGTTAATCTGTCTGAGTGTATATAAATCACACACTGAACACACACACACACACGTTTTCGAAATCCGAGATACCTAACAACTGATCCGAACAGTTGACCTTGCTCGTCTCACTGAAATGTAGCCAGTGACGAAGTTTCATATTTTTTTGAATTTATTTACTAGTTGTTTCCTATTTTCAAAAATCAGCTTTTTTGGACGCACCACGACTAATTGGAAGGCTGATTTTTAAAAATAGGAAACAAATAGTAAATAAATTAAAAAAATACGAAACTTGGTCACTGGCTATATTTCAGTGAGACGAACAAGATCAACGGTTCGGATCAGTTGTTAGGCATCTCGGATTTTGAAAACGTGTTGGAAGCGGAATTGGGACTCCCCAAGGCCTGAGCTCCTCTCCTCATAAACGTTGGATTGCATCAAGATGTGGGATTTTAATTTGGGTATGATTCTTAGCGGGTGAACCCGATAAAAGGCTATGATATGGAAACCTAATAATGCCTTCATTATGCTGTCTTTTTGGTTTTTAAACTCTTCACATGACAATTACGTGGTCCGGCAACCAGGGGAGTAAAAAAACAATGCAATTAATGTGGATAAATAGGTGTGCGTAGTATTTGAATTCAAACAAACAGGATCGGTTGATTTGGTCTTAATGACATGCCTAAAGAATTGCAGATTTTGCATTCTTGAATGTAAATTTTAGTAATGTTGCGTGCAAATAGGTATATCCAAGAAAAATAATGTTTTGCTCATCGAAAATGGTAGGTAGTACTAATTAGGTCATTGTGTTAATTATTTTTAAGAATAGGCATATACGTGACTTTTGGAAAACTCAAAGATTAACTTTCAGGGTATATTTTAAACGTAGGGAAATTTCTTTTTTCTCCACATTAAATTTTAGGCATGTAAAAATTTAGGTATGAAGTTCTCTAGCCGCATAATTTATTCTCAACATAGGGTAATTTCTTTTTCCCCCGACATTACATTGTAGGTATGTTACTAATATTTTTCATAATAAAAATAGGTATGACCTTTGGAAAACTCAAAGATTAACTTTCAGGGTATGTTTTCAACGTAGGGAAATTTCTTTTTTCTCCACATTAAATTTTAGGCATGTGAAAATTTAGGTATGAAGTTCTCTAGCTGCATAATTTATTCTCAACATAGGGTAATTTCTTTTTCCCCCGACATTACATTGTAGGTATGTTACTAAGATTATTCATAATAAAAATAGGTATGACCTTTGGAAAACTCAAAGATTTAACTTTCAGGGTATATTTTCAACGTAGGGAAATTTCTTTTTTCTCCACATTAAATTTTAGGTATGTAAAAAATTAGGTATGAAGTTCACTAGCTACATAATTCATTCTCAATGTAGGGTAATTTCTTTTTTTGCAACAATACATTGTAGGTATGTTACTAAGATTATTTTCGTAATGTAGCGTTAATTTCATGGTGTATGGCATATTTTGGGTATGCGGATCACTAGACACGTTTTGATTTATGCAGTGTGAATTTCACTGGGTATGATAAGTACTTGTTCAGATGTTTGCTTGAACTTTATATATTTTACAATAGAGTTTGCTTGAACTTTATATTAGAATAGGTATGATTTTTGGAAATGCAAAGAGTAATTTTTCAGGGTATATTTTTAAAAGGACTACGTATTTATATTTTATAATATACCAGAGCATATCGTAGTTCAGTATTTTTATTTTTATTCAACATGGGTGAGAAACGTATCTAAAATACACATTTATTTATCATGTATAAACAGGTAGGTAACAACGAGCTTTCCGGAAAAGCTTTACAATTAGCGGTGAATAAATTTTCTAAAGTCGAAATCACCATGAAAATGCACACAATTTACGATTGCCCGTACAGAAATGAACAAAAATTGGTCAAAATTCACCAGGCAAATCACCTCCCCACTGCCTACATCATGAATTTATTCAAATCGCGTAGCACCCGTAGGAAAATGGCAAAGCATGGAAACAAAAACGAATCAAAAGCTAGCACGCGAACTCAAGAGTCCGTCACACGGGGCGGCGGTGAAGACGGCGTTGGGGGCAACGAAGACTGCCAGGCGGCGGATCGGGGGCGGACTACGTAGGGGCGGCGTGGATCGACTGCCGGGGCGGCGCTGTTCAGCGCCCAACTGTGTGCGTTGGAGGCGACGGGATCTGGCCCGGGCGGCGGATCGAGGGCGGCGCGTCGCTAGGGGAGGCGCCCGCCGCGCCGGGCTCGTCGCGCCGCCGTAAGGATCTGGCCCGAGCGGCGGATCGGGGGCGGCGCCCGGCCGGGGCAGCGGTGAAGACGGCGTGGTCCCTCTCCCGCTGGCGACGTTGGCGGACCTCGCCGGGGAAGGTGGAGCCGGCGGCGTCCAGGGCGGCGCGGATGCAGGGCCGATGGCGTCGGTGGCGTCGCAGATCGTCTCGATCCAGCCGAGGTTCGTCACTGTGGAAGGTGAGTGGTGAATAAAGAATGGAAGCGCAGCGTTTGGACATATATACACCACCGGCGTCAAGGAACGGTGACCAATCATGTTTAATTTCTTTCCAAATTAAAGACAAAATTAATTACATTCCTTATTTTGATTCCCACTAACGGGTTTAAACCATTCCAAACCGCCGATACCCGCAAAGCTTAGCACGGTTTTTAAAGCTGATCCGAGGGAGGAGAGCAGGGGAGCCTAGGCATTGGGGAGTCCCTGTTATTTTTAATATATATATATATAGGAAAAGTCTATTCAACAGTCGACTTAAAAATTTATTTTTTTTCAGTCGATTTGCTGCGCCGTCGGATTATGTCTTGCGATTTGCGCTCAGGTGTCAGCTCGCTCGGGAGCGGGGTGGAATTAATTTTTCTATCTGCGCGCCCGAGACCGGTCAAGGCGAATTAATTTTTGTATCCTCGATACACGCGCTCCTGTGGCTATCTTGAAACGAAATGGAGACCGATCAAGGCAAGAGCCGAGGAGACGGAGACAGAGTCGATGTCTTTTTTTTCGTCGCGGGCCTGATATTCCTTGGCGACTAGAGGAGCTCGCCGTCGTTTTTTCTGAGTCGTCGGCGCTGATCTTCTCCATCGAAACCGGCGCAACGAAGTGAGTTATCTTGAACAAGGTCTTCGTTGCAGCTTGCGGGGTGTTGAGTTGCAGCGAAGTGCGTTGAGTTGCAGCGGGGTGTAGCCATCTTCTTATTTATCTGGGATAGAGAGTGGAGGAGTTGGGTAATGCAAGATGTTGTGTTCTCTCTAGTGGATTATCATGTGTGGATGCGATTTATTTTTGTGGTTGTTCGAGGGTAGCTGGTTGGATTTAGTTTTGTCAAAAAAAACTTTGATAGATATTTTTGTGCAATGTGGAGTGCATATTAGTAGGATTCATATGCTATTCGAAATATATTTTTCATAGATTATGCAGATCTGGTTATTTCTTTGCCTTTTACAGAGCTCCTTCTGTTTTTTGTGACTTTTTGTTACGGATCCAGCTGGGGATAAGTCACAGTTTGTGCTTATGTAGATAGGATGTAAGTTCGTGTTCATCGGCTCTATGTAAATTCTCGAGGAATTATATTGGTCTTGTAAGTTCATATCTGTATATATCTGGTTTTTTTTCTATTCATACTGCGGATCCGGGGGATAAGTTACATTTATGCTCATATATACACGCGTGAATTTCTTACTTCTGTATTCCGTTAATGTTTTTATTTTTTCTTTACTTCTGTATTCTTTTCAGTTTCTGATTTTTTGAGTTTCTGTTAATATTTTTGTTTTTTTACTTCTGTATTTCTTTTCAGTTTCTGCCTTTTTGAGTTTCTGTTAATATTTTTTTTTTTTTACTTCTGTATTTCTTTTCAGTTTCTGTATTTTCTTCTGTTATACTTTCTTCCTTTTCGATCCGCCTCTTTTTTCGATCCGTAGCGAGGAGGGTATCTTTTTTTCTCGCAGGAATGATTGATCGTTTTTATCTCGGTCCTTTTTAAATCTTTTGTTTGTTCCATACAGCCTGTTTGGCCCATTTTAATGCATGCACATTTCTAATCTGTTTAATGGGACGTTAAATGCGTCATTTAAATGTTCAGCCCACTAACTACGAGGCCCTTTCCAGTGCAGTTAGAACTCTGGCAGTAAACGAAATTGTGTAAAAAACAAAAACAACTGAAAACAACAAATAAACAAATAAACACAGTCGACTGAAAGATTTTATGATTTTCAGTCAAAGACAGTCCTCTATATATATATCAAACACAACATTAGATAGAGCTTACATATGCATATATGGGTTTGTAGTCCGGAGAGCAAACAACAAGGTGCATATATGGTTAGCAAGGTACACACACACAACCTCATACAGACGCTGAACATTTAATCCTTAACAGCAATGGATATGAAATTTCATAAGCCTGCAATTCGCTAGGCTAGAAACTTTTAAAACACTACGATTTAATCACAAATTCCCCTTTCTTCTATATCTTCAGGTATAACCACGCCTACAGCCCTACACCAATACGTGATCTACTAAACAGAACAGCCTACAATTTTTTTTTTCTCATGTCAATCACTTCCATCAAATCACACCAGGTTGATGCAATGCAGCTAAAAAAAACGGCAGGCAAGAATTCACTACTCTAGAGTGTAGACATAGAACCCCCCGGATGATCATTGAACCTCTCGCCGCAGTTCTAAGGGCATCTCCAATGGGGCTGACTCAGCTGGCTATAAGCCCTCCACGTAGGATTTTGTGCTTACGTGGAAGAGAGAGGAAGCATCCAAAGCTAGCGCCGGCGCTTCACCCAGCGCCGGGCGATAGCATCGCCCCCGATGCTCCAACTCGCGCGCTCTCTCTCTCTCTCTCTCTCCACCCACTGCACCACAGCCGGAGTTGACGCGCCGGAGTCGCCGCCGTCGCCGGATCCGAGCCCGTGCCTCGCCGTCGCCGGATCCAAGCCAGGGCCTCGCCGTCGTCGCCACCGCCACCGGATCCGAGCCGGCGCCGCCGCCGTCGCCGATGCCGCCGCCGGATACTGAGCTGCGTCGCGCCGTCGTCCGCCCGCCGCGGATCTGAGCCCACGTCGTCGCCGTCGCCGCGGCGCGTTGTCTCCGTCGTCGTCGCCTTGTCGCCGGCCTGGAGGGGTGGAGGTGAGGGGAGGGGAGGCTACTGCGGTGCAGGCAAGGTGGAGGGGAGGGGAGGGGAGGCCGGCATAGCCCGACGAGGTGGAGGTGAGGCCACAGCGGGGTGGAGGGGAGACCGGCGGGGAAGATGATGGAGGAGAAGGGTGGGGTAGAAAGAAATTAATATCTTGTGGGTCCCATATTATATGTGCTATAGCCAGACTGTTGGAGAATGCTGGCTTTTAGCTGAGGTGAATATGCCACATAATCATTATAGCCAGTGGTTGGCTATAACCATTGGAGATGCCCTAAGCACTCCCCCCTTTCTAGCTTTTCTACCCCTCATCACAAGCCAAAGATCCAATTTTTACTCCTAATAATCTAGGAAGAAGAACAGGTCACGCCGGCAACCAAACACAACGTAAGATCCAGCGCACAACACCAAAAAACAAGAAGATAGATTGATGGGTGCGCGGCGGCGCTGATGGGTGGCGAAGGCGCCGGCACAGGGACGACGCCGACGGCGGGCAGGGCGCGATCGCGATCTGCCTCGGCGTGGTCTTGTGAAGGGGAGCTCGTCTGGCGGCTGCCAGCTCAGGGCCTTCAAGGGTTTGGGTTCTGACCTCGAGCACGGAGCACCGGTTGAAGGCAGAGTCACGCCCATGCCGGAGGAGAAGGTGCGTGTGCCGACGGAGAGCCCGCCGCGCTGGCTCAAAGCCCTCCGCTGGAGTCCTCGTCGCCGCCTCCCGCCAACAGAAGCGGTTCTGTGGTGGATCGACGACGCCTCCGAGCCGTCGCGGGACCGGAGTGGGCTGACCTCGCCATCCTAGGGTTTTAGCCTTTTTTGGTGTTGAGATTTGAGATTTGAGGAGGCGACGGTAGGGCGTGGAGGTGCGGGTAAGGGGGAGGGAGGGAGGCGGCGCTTGGTGAGAGAGGAGGCGGCGGCATTGGTGGCGATGGGGGAGAGGGAGGGACGGCGTGAGAGAGATGGGGGTCGCGAGAGGGGAGACTGGGGAGCGACGAGCGTGGGGTTGGATTGAAGCTACGGGCTGGGGGTTGGGGATTAGGGTTTTGAGTCGGGCGAGGACGGGCCGGATTGGGCAGCGCAGCGACCGCGACGCCACGCGCGACGGACGACGGACGAAGAAGACTAACGAAAAAAAAGTGAAAACTCTATTCTCTTTATTATTATAGGTAGAGATGTAGCACATATTGCAGAATGTGGAATGTCTACCTCTAAACACAGACACAACACCTAATAATGTGAACTTCAAATATTTCTTACGTTGTAGAAGTCTTCTATAGCGGAACTGCAGCCAGACCAACATGGTTATCATGTGATTGTGTGAAACTTAAAGAGATTCTAATACTTCAATTAAACACAACAAGAACGAATGGATGAAAGAAGCAAGGTGCATTTGAACAGAGCAGTACAATAAAGAAATCAAAGTTTCAAGATCATGTCTGCATCTAACAACCACCTTTCTTTTAGCAAATGCATCCTCAGCCTTGGATTACAAAGTTTCCTTGGATTACTTCTTTTGTTTCTTTATTTTCTAAGTGACAGTGATGAACGGTTCTTGAGACTTAACATCAAGGAACTAATTAATACTGGAGATGCAGTCCTTGCACAATTCTTGATCAGACTTTTGCATTATTGATTATTAGTACTAGTACACATCAAGCTAGCTAGAGCAATAAACAGTAGTACTACTACACATCAAGTTAGACTAATAAGCAGAAGTAGCAGTAGGCAGTAGCACCATCAAGCTAGCTTATGTAACATCCGTAACATTAGTAGTAGACTAGTAGTACAAATGAAATCATCCAGCAAATTAAACAAAAGGAGGTGGAGGTGATGGTGCAGGTCCGTGTCGGTGCAAATCTAGCAGCAGGTGGTGGCCGGAGAATTGGGAATCGGAGCCCAGCCGCGGTGGGTGGATCAAAGGCACAGTAGTTGTAGCAAGTTGGAGGCGGTAGCAGGCGAAGGCACAGGTCTATGGGTGGAGGAGGCGGCGGAGACGTGGAGGCGAGAGAGAGCGAGAGCGGAGGCGAAGGTGGAGGGGGCGGAGGTGGTGGCGGGTGCTTGGAGGCGGAGGTGGGTGAAGAAAGCATCGAGAGGGGGAGCGCCGAGCAAGGATATTTTCCACTAGTCCATGAGCCAGGGAGGTTTCCCTGGGGATACCGCGAGGAAAGGACCCAAAAAAACCAAGGTTTTGGGCTTCCAAATGCACCAGAGAATTGACCCAGAGAAATGGGCCACACGGATTTCAATCCCTAGGAATGGCCCAGGATCCTGGCCAGGAATCGGGCTCCCAAACAAGCCCTAAGTGGTGAATTCACATCCCCTTCCCCAATTCCCACCATTTAAGTTCGTTGAGAGGCACCTTGTGGTGCAATCAAATTAGTTTCTGGATTGCACCACAGCCAGAACCTTATAGCCATAGCCAAACCAGAAACTAATTAGGCACTGTTTGGAAGTGGAGTTATTTTGTAGTTTCTATGCAAAACCATGGTTTTTTCAGAAACTACGGTTTTTGAGACCATGAGGTGTTCGGAAGCAACCCCAAAAACTCTGTTTTGAAAACCATAGTTTTGACAAAACCATGATTTTTTTTTAGTTTTGTAGACTCCACTCTACACCAAAGTTTTCTAACTTATGCTAACAAACCATGGTTTTAAAAAACTACACTTTCAAACAGGGCTTTAATGTTGCAAAAAAGCACCGTTCAATTTACCTTTTGGATCACTCGACAACAGTACATATGAAGGCTTGGGCCTAACACATGCCAACCAAGATTACCAGTGAGTCCTTTTCTAAGAATGGTCATCCATGCCCAAGAAGCTAATGGAGAAATTAAAAGGTAAGCTCAGGAGTTGATGCTCAATTAAGTCGTACATATAGCTTCGGAGATTCAAAGTTATAAAACCGTATGTGATGGAGTAATTGGAGGATCAATGCATCCACAAAATAGAAGCAAAAAATGTAATTACAGCTAATAGACCAAGCCCAAACAATGCTGAACCAATAGTACAACAAGCCCAGAACAACTGTCAATGAAAGCTACAACAAAAGTAATAGTGCAATGGTCTTGCAAATAGCAACACATGTAGGGTTAGTGACCCTGAGGTTGCCCAAAATGGGACAAACACACAGTTAAGTGAACAAAGAACAAGAAGATTCAGCCATTGCTTGCAAGATCTACAGTAAATTAATTTATCATGCAACAAACTGATCAAAATTTAATGTTCTTGTAATCCAATGCCTAACTTTCTATCCTCTTTCTGAACAATAAGATCCCCAAACTCTAGAAATAGATCATACTTCATAGTTCAAGACGTTGAAAAAAAAAACTATATTTCATTGTGCAAGAGTTTGATGTTACATTTCTATTTTTAACTGTCAATCTGGAAAGGACTATTTAAATGGCAAGCATATTGTATTTGTCCACCCTAAGGCATAATATACAATGTTTTGCCTATTACTTATCTAAGTTTCACCACACTTATCTTGAGGGTCTCCTTAGTCTGCTTTCAGCATGAAAGCATTACTCATTATAATTTGGGCAAGGATGGCTAGGAGCAGTACAGAATGTAGTTCAATGAGTTTTAATTTATCATGAATAACATTATCACACATTCTTACACTTTTGCATTGGAAAACAGGTGCATGGGTAAATTGTAAGTGGAACAAAACAGAAATGGAGAAGAAAACTTGAGAAGCAATGCAACGATGCAGATTACACCCAAAAGCTACATAATACCTATAGCGGCATGCCACAAAACCTAGTTAGAAATGAGGCCCTAGACATGAATTACTTTCCTTTATTTTTAGCTACTTGAGGCCTGCTGATTAGAGGGAAAAAAGATCTAATTGCATGTTGTTTTAATACCATTAATTAAGTTGAACATTGCAAGAGGACCGGCTATTGCTCGGATGGTGCACTCGTTGTGTTACGAGCCACCCGTCATGGGTTTGATACTCCGACGTCTCACACTATAATCTGCTTGAATCGTCAACCCTTTAACTTTCTTCTTATATGACAAAAGTTCATACCCCTCAAGATGAACTTCTCGGTGCATTTGTTCCCATACTGCTCCAAACCGACTGTCAATTTTATCCTGGAAGCACGCTTTGATCTCAGGATAAAGAAAATATGGGTCAACATTCCATGCATCTCTTAATGTTTCCCGGCTGTCTATTAGTTTTGGACCAAATTTCATCTTATTAAGTAGATCTCCAACTCTTCTTTGGCAAACAGGCCCCAGAACAACAGATGGTGACAGTGCCAGGAACTCTCGAGCTAACTTAAGACATGGCAAGACATCCCCATTAAGCAGAGCACAAGCAAACACCTGCAACCGACTGGTGCCATCTTTGATAGGTAAACAATGAGGGGGAAGTTGCCAATTATGTCGAGAGAAGACGGCCCTAACATAACAGTAGACTTGGTCTCTCTGAGGATTGTAATACACTTTTCGGTCTTCCAATGGTGCAAAAAAGGTGCAGAGAGAACTAGCATATTTCAAAAGCCACTCTAGCTTAACACTGGTTACACCATGCATGTATGGTCTCTTTGTATTAAGTAGTTCTGAGTAAACTACAAATTCTGGTGCAATATGCGCAACGGATGATGATCGGTGGAGATATATTGTATCAATGAGAGCACAGGATTGGTAATGAACAGCTCGATCCTTTCTCTCATCTTTTGATGATCCAGAAAAGGTGTGAATCCTCCTTGCAACCCGATCAGCCCACCCAGCACATATTCCTTGCCTTAGAAGTTCCTCTTCAATTAATTGCATTGGTTTTTCGTTGGATTTCCAAGCCTCTTCAACATCCTCAGAACCGCCAAGTTTCCAAGCAAATTCCTCACAAAATTTACTGTGGTGAAATATTAATCGAAGAAGTTGCTTCCTCAATTTTGACATCTCTTCCATTGTTTTGAGGTGAAGTGAGTTCACTCTGCAGAATTCCACTGGGTTTTCTGACAGCTCAAATAACTGCAAGGCACGAGCAATGGTTAAAGCATCACTACTAGGATTGAGAAATTTTGCATGGGCCTCTCTAACCATGTCCTTGAACTTCTCCTGTCTCTTTCTTTCCTGACGATCCCTATTGTCTGAATCAAGGTTGTCTTCTTTGGGTTCACCACCAAATTCATTCTGCATGAGAAAAGGATTTGTAAAACTCAAAGCTGATGCAGCAGCAGCTGCATATCCCAATATGAAGTTAGGCCTGGCAAAGCTTTGATGACTCTTCAGAAATTTAATTATTGTCAGGAGAAGACGAGAGTGTCATGGGCTCATGGGGTATTGCGCCATAGCCTTCCCCATGGGTGTAAGTCTGCCCTGGCTATCAAGTGCTTCCAATGCCTTTAAGGAACACTCAGCTTCAACCAAACTTTCCTTGTTAGGAGGCGTAGGGAAAGGAAAATTTGCCTGCAGTTATAATAATCAGAAAAGGCAATTAATCAGAAAAAATTAGCATGAAAGGCAACTACATAATTTATGCCAGGAATTGTTGAGCTTATCAATAGCCACTGCATAAAAACTGTCAAGAGAAGGCAACAACATTGCATAAAAATTTGCAGGAAAACGAAACGCATCAGAATAGAAGATCCAATAACGATGAGTAACTTGTAAGCACATCACCTCATCAATAGCCATAGACTTGAGCATAAGCACAACTCCATCGACTGAAATTTTCTTAATCTCAGGCTCAGAGAACTCAGGAAATAATTCGTCTTTACCGTATGCTGCAGCTGAGTAGAGACGGTAACAGTGCCCAGGCCCTGTTCTTCCAGCTCTCCCAGCACGCTGGGACGCAGATGCCTTGCTTATCCACTGGATTTCATAACTTGCCATCCCAGTGGCATGGTTGTAGCTCTTAACTTTTTGTTTCCCAGTATCAACTACATATTTTATGCCAGGAATTGTTAAAGAGGTTTCTGCAACATTTGTTGCAACAACAACTAATCTTTCCCCCTCAGGAATGTCCTGAAACACTTGAAGCTGCAGCGAAGCTGGTAACATTGCATAAAGTGGTAACACATGAAGTTTACCATGCGAAACTGACATTGGCTTTGTACATTTACTGAAAGAAGAAACAGAAGGAACTGATTCTTCTAAACATGTTGCATCACTCAATTTCTCAACACTTTCTGGTTCTCCTGATCCTCTTGATATAGCCTTAAATGATGCCTTCAATACAGATGAACCCTCAGCGCCTTTCAAAAATTCTAATACTGGCCCATCCTCTTCTGTGGTTTCATAAGCAACATAATCATCATCCTCACTGTCGGTATCCATCTCGCCCTCTGTTTCAACATCAGAAGAATCCTCATTTGGCCCAGTATTAATCTCATCTTCCTCATATGAGGAAAACACGTCATCATATGCTTCACAAATTTCCTTCTCATCTACTTCTAGGCTTGAGCAATTCTCGTCTCGCTCAACTTTTTCAGGCTTGTTAGTTTGCTACTTGGATGCTCTTTGCAGTTTCTTACATAAATAAACGACTTCTCGTTGTCCAGTAACAAAGACAAGGATTCCACCTGGTGGAAGTCTTTTGTTGATTGACATAACTTTTTTATAAGCCTGCCCTAAATAATCATCACATGTCCTCTTTGAGAAGTGAACTGTTACTGGGAATTGTCGTACAGGTACGTTTACAGCTGGTGGGATCACATCAAACAATCTTCTGTTTGAAATGAAGTTCTTCAATTGCAAGGTAGCACTCATCAGCACCACTTTCAACTGACTAATCACATCTTCTGGATTAATGCGCCCCAAGCATAATTTTTCCTGATGCTCTGCATACATAGTCTGCCGTGTGCATAAAGGTTAACAATGGCTATATATTTTTTTTCTTTCATACAGACAAAAACGAGGCAAAGTATTTAGTTTCAACCTTGCGAATCTTTATAATTCTAGATAGCATCCCAATAAGTATATCTGTGCTCAAGCTCCTTTCATGTGCCTCATCCAAGATGATCACGGAATAGCGCTTCAGCAGAAAGTCACTCTACACACGATTAGTAAGACGTGGTGAGCAGGATTTTGGTTAATCTCTAACATAGCTACCATTAAAAGACAAATTACCATGATATTTCAAGGTGATCAATCACCAGTTGTACCATTGTTTAAGGTATTACAATCATGGAAGCCAACTGCTGATTGCCATTAGAAAAACATGGAAGACGATTAATGGAGAGCCAAATCAAACAGCAGATAAGAAGATTAAGCCTTAATTGTTTTGCTGACTAGTGAACACAACAAACCCTTGACAATTATGACCTTGAAAGTTATCCCATGTGCATTTTTAATCATGGCTTAACCCATATTTTCGTACGTTATCATGGTAAACAATAAGTTGTGTGAAGAAAGATGGCCCTTTAAGAAGTAGACAAGGCAGAAGCAACCAAGACAAGTAATCGGATACACAACCTGGATCTCTCGCAGCAAAATGCCATCTGTCATAAACTTGATGGAGCAGTTACTCCCAACAATTTTATCATGCCTAACTTGAAAACCAACTTCCTTTCCTAGCTGAAGTCCTAGCTCATAGGATACCCTCCTAGCTGTGGCAAGAACAGCAACACGCCGTGGTTGGGTGATACCAATTATCCCTTTTCTGTCAGTTCTATTGCTTGTGCCAAAACCAGCTTCATACAAGAACTGCAGTAAACAAGTGTCACAATGAGCAATGAGTAAGTTGGCAGCTGTTTAACATAAGAAGATAGTACCTGAAGCACTCAGTTCGAGAAGTTTAAGAAGCACCATGTGCACATACTCACCTGTGGGACCTGAGTAGTTTTACCACAGCCTGTTTCTCCACACAGAAATACCACAGAATTATCAAAGATAGCTTCCATTATTTCCTGCTCCATCATTATTATTGGAAGATCCCTCCTTGCTTTCTCAACCTCATATGGTCTTGACACAGGTACTACAATTGGAGGATTGAAGCACTCAGGTACAACGGCTTCCTCTTGTACCAGCTTTTTCTCCTACCAAAAAAGAAAAGGGAAAAAAAAATACGACTGAATAGACTCTTAAACGAGCTTCTGACTGCAATACTAATAAGGGAATAGGTAAACCAAACTTTTTTTTTACAAAAATCATCTAGATGTTGATGAGCAGGTGAACATAAACAGTGCAGATGTAGACTAATCACCTGCAAATCTCTCTCTCCAAAAAAGCAACTTGGAACACATGATTGAAGTGCCCGATTTGCCAACATGTCAGAAAAATAACCAGTCCCTTCAGTTATTGGTTCTGGACTGCTCATCCCAACATCCATCATCTGGTCGCATTTGATTGAGGCCATTGCGTTGTTCACTATGCCATTCTTACAATTCCTACCTGGATCCTCAATTTTTGTTTGATCAACAAACATCCCCACGAAAACTTCCACTGCAGCCTCACTGTTTTCAGAATCTTTCTGATCCCCATTTTTCTTGAATAACGAGAGTTCTTCAGGAACATTCAAACCAGCCTTGGAGAACTGCATGGCACGCTTACGTTTTTCTTTTAAAGTCTCAGTCTGCAGTAGAATAAAATTATATGAAAAAAATGTACTTCTACATTGAGAAAGTGGCAGATCTGATAGTTTTTGCTAGATTTATTATACTTGACCAATACTGTCCGAAGCATGCAGCAGCGAATATGCATCGTCTGAAATCTTGTGCTTGCTGTCATGCAAGACCACCATTATACACAATCATCTGAAAACATACATCATTCTGGACAGAATAAGTTGAGACCAGCATACCGCAAAATCTCGATGCTTCTAGCTTGTAGTAGCTTCTTTTGCTTTTCCTCCTAGAAAAGTCAGACAGGCATCAATATAAAAACTAGGTGTGTTTGGTTTGCTACCTTCACTTACCATGCCAAAATTTTGGTGTGCCTTTGAAATTGGCTGTCGTTTGGTTTGTTGCCAACTATTGGCGAGCCAATGAAAAATTTTGGCGTGCCAAATTTTTTCAACGGGGAAGAGTTTGTTGGCGCCGGCGAAGAAATCCTTCGCCAATGCTTTGGCGCAGCTTGCATGGCCTTCTGATTGGCTGGGTTGCAAGCTGCTGCGTTGTCCTAAAGTGTGCAGTTAATTTCAAAAGCTTCACAATTTTATGTAAAATTCATACGGTGTCCAAATCGTATGAAACAAATTTTATAATTCATCTAAAATCATAAGCAACTCATTTTAAATATTTTTTAATTTTTTTGAATTTTTAAATTTTCATTGGTCAATTTTATTTGGCTACGAACCAAACACCTTAATTTTTACCAAAGAATTGGCATGCCCTGGATTGGCATGACCATTGAATTGGCATGGCAATCCAGGGCTATGAACCAAACACACCCTAAGACCAATTACCAACAAAACAACTGCTAGGTTAAGGAGGCGCATCTCCAATTTCTGCAGCTTCTTTAACTTATTCTTGCTCATCTTCAGATCTTGTTTGCTTCTCTTAGAATACTAGCAACCCAGACTCGAGAGGTTATATAAGTCACACAATCACACCCACGCCTAACAGGCAGCAGGTCCAAATGAGAAACGGGTTCCAAATTAAATTGGCAGTACCTTGGCTTGCCTTTGAGCCTTGTTCTTCCTCTTGCAGGGCAAAATCAGTGCGTTGCTATCGTCCATGCTTGAACTACAGATGGAGCAAACAGCACAGTATAGTGTGCACAGTATTTTGCAACCAAAATAGACTAGCTTTAGTATTTTGCAACCATTCATTCAATTGAGGATTTGAGGAGGTAATCTTGACTCTTACCTTCGGTTGGGGGCTTGGGCTGGCCGCCGTGGTGGAGGGGGCCGTCGTGCCGGACTGTCGGTTGGGGCTGGAAGAGTGGAGGGGACCGTCGGGCCGGCCGGCCGAGGGACGAGGGCGGCGACGGCGGCCGCGGCCTGATCGGGCTCGGGAGCCAGGGGACGAGGAGGACCGAGGGGGAGAAGGCCGGGGAGTGCGGCGCAGGCTGCCGGCCGGAGAGGAGGCAGCGAGAGGGAGGCGAGGTTGGGTTCGGTGCTACTAGTAGAAAATAACGTCGGGTTGGGCTTTGCTGAGATTTAGGCCTAGAACTAGAACTGCTTATATCGGGCCCTGGCACGAGCGCACGCCATTGGGGTGGACGACTGCGGCCTGCTGGTGCACACGTGCAAAATTACGAAATTTTTTTTAATATATTTATTTTTATTCTTTTATACAAAAATGTACCCTGAGTCCAACTTTAGACAAAAATATCTGCCTGTCGAGCGAGGAAACTGTGACCAGGTGCCTTTCGCTAATTCAAGGCACGACAGGGCCATGACAATCAAGCCGGGGAGGGCGAGCCTCCAGTCGATCATCCAATGCTCGACCGGCTCTTCGTCGTGCGTTGGAAGCACGACAGGTCTTGGTCGTGTGTTGGAAGCACGACAGATTGTATTTTCTGCATACTCGTGCATATAGTGGTTAGGGTTGCCGGATAATGTTATAGATATAGAAGTTGTTCTCGTTTAGGGTTTAGGGTTAGCTCTGCGGAAGATTGGACATGTGTAATAGAATATTAGATTCCGTATTTATTTGAATGCACAATTTATTGCAAAAATTATTGACATAGGCAAGATCTTGTTTAATTCATATAGATGTACCATTAATCCTAATTAGAAAATATTTACTTTAAACTCTTACCGATTAATTCGACGTTCCAACTAAACCCTAAATAACTAAATATTTAATCTATAATCATCACACTTAATCAAACAAATGCTAAGCAATAACAGTAACATTACGGCTAAAATATATGGCTACGTGGTTTACCAAGAACGGTGTTCAAACATACACTCCGTTCAAATCTCTTCTTAAACATACAAAATCATCACTTGTCGTGACTTTTGCCTCGTACCCGCCGCCGATCAGAGCCCAGCTGGTGGCGCACCTGATCTCGGGAGTATGTGAGTGGGTCGCGTGGCCGAACTTCTCTCCGAGGGCTCCCCATATCGACAGGTGTGGTGAGGTGGTCAACCAGATAGTCATCGAGATCAAATGGCACGCTCTCGTGTGGTGCAAAGCTGTGAGAATCATCTGAAAAATAAATAAGTTTAGAAATTATGCGACCACATGCAACTTGCAATGTCGTAAGAAAAGGACATTATGTGCATACCATCGTAGGAAGTAGTGATGCCCTCCTCGACACGCATACCGTAGGGCGTTGCGGTGCCCTGGCCGCCGGCAGGTGGGTCCGCTCACGTTTTTTGGCTCGATAGCTTCTAGTCGCTCCTTCGTAGCTCGACCGGCACCTATTTTTGTCTAAACTTTATCACGGCATATATTTTTGCATAAAAGAATAAAAATAAATATAAAAAAATTTCTGCAACACTTCAAGACTAACGATAACCGATGAGGCGATCGACATAAATCGAGCCAGAACTCTATTTTTCTGCCCTCCTGACCCCGTCCTCTCACTGCTAGGGAAAAGGGCTTTCCAAGCGGTTCAAAAAAAGGAACAAACTTCTACAAGCGGTTTAATAGCCTCAAAACAGTCTCAAGCTAGAAAATGACCTCTAGAAGCGGTTGGAGACACGAACCGCTTCTAAAGACAAAATCCTAAGCGGTTTGTGTCCCCAACCGCTGCTATACCTCTACAAGCGGTTGAGAACACGAACCGTTTAGGATGCTTGGCTTTACAAGCGGTTTAATAGCCCCAACCGCTTCTAGAGGCCTATTTTTCGAATAGATAAAAGGAAAGCTCCCCCATTCTATTAGATAATGCGCATGGGTGAGTTGGCTAGCTGGGTGAGGTGTGAGGCAAGATATCAAGGGTTCAAATCCCACCTCCCCTAATATTTATCTGCCTTTTTACACTCTTTTACAAGCTGCTTGGAAAGCCCTTTTCCCTGGCAAACACGGTTCACAGTTCAGGTGCTGGTATTGTTCTCTTGGACTTCAGCGTATTGGACAACTGAAGTGCTAACTGCTGAGCACGAGCAGATCCAGTGAACAATGGTACGGTCAATGATTCAAAGCGATTATGTAAATAAATGATCAACCGAAGCACCATTTCCCTGCAGCCATGTGTAGAAATTCCCCCAAAGCCGGGGAGGGTATAGCGATTGTTGTTAGTGTTGGACGGTTCACAGTTCAGGTGCTGGTATTGTTCTCTTGGACTTCAGCGTATTGGACAACTGAAGTGATAACTGCTGAGCACGAGCAGATCCAGTGAACAATGGTACGGTCAATGATTCAAAGCGATTATGTAAATAAATGATCAACCGAAGCACCATTTCCCTGCAGCCATGTGTAGAAATTCCCCCAAAGCCGGGGAGGGTATAGCGAGGGGAGGATGTGCGGCGCCAGAATCGTTGGATCACTGATGAACCGTGGAGATCAAATAGTAGTATAGAGAAAGGGAATAGAGAATAGGGGCAATAAGAATCATAGGTGTAGACTGTAAAGAGCAAAATTTATCATATTATAGCATGTAAGACAGTCTCACAGTGATTAATAAGGGTGAAGTTTTCCAGATGAAAATAAAATCTTTAGTGCTTCAAATAACACAAGAGATGCTTGCAAGAAGATGGATGTCAGGATTCCTGAAGATGTTGGTTGCAGTCTATAAATGATTTGAGTGGAAGTGAAAATTCAAACAAAAAATAAGGCTTCCTGAAGATGTTGGTTGCAGTCTATAAATGATTTGAGTGGAAGTGAAAATTCAAACAAAAAATAAGGCCTTGTTCTCTCAGATATGTGCGACGAAAGTATGCTCAAAAGGAAGAACATAAGCAACATACATTGGCTTCTGAGACAGCTAGAGAAATTAGATGTACGGATGCTGCTGGAGAGTGTCCAATTTTCACTGCAGAAATATTACCATGTTTTCTTAAGAAATTAGTGTTTCAACAAACTAATGAAACTCTAATGCGTATCCTTGAGATAGGATTAGTTAAAAACACAGTTGCTTCTTACAAACTCAGAAGGTTTTAATAAACACTCCAGACAGATAACCAGATGGTAGATAGGATCAGTTAAAACATAGTTAATTGTTACAAACTCAGAAGGTTTTAATAAGCAGTCCAGACAGATAACTAGATAGTAACTATCTTAGCAGTAGGGCAACATCATCAGCCATCACACAATTAACGCCACCATCACACGACTAACGCCATAGAGAACCTGATGCCTCAAGGGAGAAGCCAACCCGAATGAGAGTACTTAGATAGGCCTTGATCTGGCAAGAAATTGTCGACTTGTTGAGCTGGTATAGAGCATTGCCAGAGTCAATGCAGGGGTACTCACCACGTGTACCGGCCATCACATACTACGCCTCCTCGCCATACATGCCCTTCGCATAGTAGTTTTCGTCATCCAAGAAGTAGTCGCCGTCCTCGAACCCTCGGTACTCGGCCACCTCGTAGGATCTCGAGCAGCCTCTCCCAATGAACAGAATCCGGCCATCCAAAGTGTGCAGCTCGTTCCAGCGGTATTTATCGCCGTCGCAGTTGTCCGCCTGCGTAACTGCCATCTCGAACATCCTGACTGCCGACGTTGGTTGCGGCGGATGACTAGGAGCAAACCTGTGCGGAGGATGATAGAAATTAGATGATAAACAACATACATTGGTTACAGCGGATGACACAAATTAGATGATAAGCAACATATATTGGTTGCGGCGGATGATAAGCAACATACATTGGCTTCTGAGAGAGTTAGATAAATTAGATGAGGAGCGAACCTGAAGACCATCAGGAAGTTCCCACGTGACTCCACAATGTAGCGTGCAAGGATGCCGCTGCGTTACGCAATAAGCTCCAGAATGTCTCCATGAGGAGGTTCCCGCAACAAGAAGCAGCGCTTTCCCATGAGAAGAACCTCCAGCTCGCCGCCATCATGGATCTCGACGGTAAACCCAATAAGGTCTTCATCAAAGGTTAGGTAGTAGAATGACCCTTTGTGATAAATGACGTCCTCTATTTCGACCGCCTCCGAAAAATTGCAAGTCGCCACTGGAGCCGTCTGCCGTCTGTAATTGGTAGCCGTCAATGGATGGCCGATGTTCCAGAACACCATGACTCTCGGGCCGTTGCTAAAGGGCCGGGCGGAGCTGATGGAGGCCGCGACGCAGTGTTCATGATCCAGCAGCGAAGAGAGGGTGGCAGCGCGGATCACATGTCGAACTGGAAACGTTCTGGATAGAGGAGGAGGACGTCGGGGAGGCGGATGCGCTGGTCGGTGCGGATGTTGAGGAGGGTGTGGCCGCGGATTTCGTCCAAGACGAGGAAGAGCCAGCCGCCGTCGAACGAGCCGAAGTAAAGCGCGCCATGTGCGTCGATCGGGACACGGAAGCGGTGGGTGCCGCAGCCACGGACGACGCAGGAGAAGGAAGGCCCGCCGGCGCGCAGGAGGAGGATCCTCGGGAGCAACCGTGGCAGTGGACGTTGTGGCGCGACGGTATTGCGGAAGTCATGACCGCGGACTTGGCTCATGTGGCGGCGGTCGATGGGGCACGGGATGCAATTGTAGATCCGGACGAGGACATCGATCGGGAAGTCTGACACCTTCATGGGACTTGGCGTGTGTCCATAGTCTTGATGCCTCGACGCCGACGGCGACGCTTCATGGTAGGGGAGGGAAGGAGGGTTTGGTTGGTGGAAGACTGGAAACCGGCGGCGGCGAGGAAGACAACGAGGTGTGCTATCTGTATTTTTTTTCTAGGGCTAAGCTATGTAATGTCACCTACTCCGATGTGCTGAGCCGGTGAGGCGGTCGAAGCAAAAACCCTGGGCCGACCCACACAATTCATCCCATCCATGCGTTCCACTGGATTCTACTACGGCGTATGCCATGTGTCCCTGTCCCCATCTGCGCTACGCCATACTAACTCCCCACGTTCCTGCCAGTGGAGCCTATTAAGGTTTGTTCTCAGCTCAGTGGATAGAAGAAAAATTGTTTCAATCCAACATCAAAGGGGTGCTTGCATCCACATTATAATTTCCTCCGACAAAAATGGTGGATAAGGAATAGTAATGCTTAGTATGTATTATGGTGATTATTCATTGCATTATACTGTTTTTTGATTATTTTGGAATGGTGGCTATGCAGCGAAAAAACAAAATAAAAAAACCCAAAACATATGTATTTTTTAAAGCGTGCCCCGTTCTTTTCTGCTTAACAGCTTAACGACTTATCTACGTTTTGAAAAGATATATGATTTGAGTTTTTTGAGTCCGTTTTTTCGCTGTTTCGAAGGTGGGTTATAACACTTTAAAAAGCAAGTCAAACGAAATGGATTCGAATCTCGAGACTATCTCGAAAAGTTCTCAAAGTTCAGTCATTTCCGCCGTTCAGCTCAGCTAAAAAAACAGGTCCTTAATCATGCGATATTTGGAACCCAGCCGGGCAGCCGGCTACTTCAACATAAAAGAGTAAAATACACGGGCGGTCCCTAAACTATTAGTCGATTCTCATCCAGGTCTCCAATCTATAAAACTACAGTTTTAGGTCCCTAATCTTTTTAAGTGGGTTCATCCAGGTCCTAAACTGCCATGTGACAGCCCTAAAACTGATGTGGCGCTGACATGGCCGTCCATGTCATATAAATTACTTAAAAATTCAAAAAATCCTAAAAATTTTAGAAATCATAAAAAATTATGAAAAATAGTAAAACAATTAGAAAAATTCATTAAAAAATTAGAAAAAAAAAAGCACTTGAGGGCTCCCATACGCCACAATGCTAGAGGTCTTGCGCTTACAACTATAGAGGGATTAAAGGAGACCACACTGTCTTTATGTTTCTTTTTAATCTGTTTATGATATTTTTTCATATGTTTATGCTTTTTTTTGTGATTTTCTATGTTTTTATTGATTTCTTATGTTTTTTAATGATTTCCCATATTTTTATGATTCTTTTGGTATTTTCTACATGTTTTTAATGTTTTTCTTTTTTATTTTTATGATTTTAAAATAATTTTCCCACATTTTAATGATTTCCATTTTTAATGATTTTTTAAATGATTTCCATGTATTTTTATATATATTTTTTAATGATTTTCCCCTTTTTAAAACTATTTCACGTGACATGTTAGTGCCACGTCAGCTCTAGGGCTGTCACATGGCAGTTTGGGGGCCTGGACGAACCCATTTAAAAAGATTAGGGACCCAAAACTGTAGTTTCATAGATTGGAACCTGGATGAGTATCAACTAATAGTTTAGGGACCGCCCGTGCATTTTACTCAAAAATTCTAGATCTGCCAGAGCCATTTTCTCTGAAACGAGTTAGTTAGGTACTTAGGTAGGTCACAAGCGCTTTTCCAGCCTCGGCACCATATCACCCCGATAGCGAGAACCGAGAAGGCTCGGACGCATAGAGGAAACCAATCTCGTGATTAGAGGACGCAGTGGTGGAGCCAAGGCCCGGCCACCCTAGGCCTAGGCCCAGGCTCTCAGCCTGTTAACAAGAGAGAGATCGTGCCTGTTGAGCTGCAAATTATGGATCCTAAGATCGGCCAGTCAGGTGGCGCCAAGGGCAGCCACTGAGCCGAGCTCCTCGCATGGTCGGGCTCGCCACTCGAGATGCGCCGACGGCAGTGCAGCTAGCAGAGAGAAGCGCCCGCGCGTCGGGCGCCGGCCATGGCTCGACTAGGGAATGTCTGTGTTCGGACGCTGCTGACGCCCCACCCGTGGTGGGATCAGGATGGCAAAAATACCCATGGGTTCGGGTATCCGCGAGTACCCGACCCGATGGGTATGTGTATGGGTCTCAACCTAGACCCATGGGTTTTTCGTGTTCGGGTATCCGCGGGTTTCGGGTTCGGGTACGGGTTCCATTCTGTACCCATGGGTACCCATGGGTTACCCGAATTAACACTGACATGTGGGTCCACCATTCTTTTATATATATACACACTCACAGGAAAGCAATAAACCCTAACCGGCTAGCCCCCCCCCCCCAATCCCCACAGCCGCCCCACATCCCTCCCTCCGCCTGGACTTCCCCCGCCTCCGGCCTCCTCCAGATCCAGCGCCAGAACGCCGTCGCCAGCCCGCCCTCGCTTTGGACTTCCCGCCTCCAGAGATCGGTAGCCTCCGGCCTCACTTCAGATTCCGCCCTTGCCGCCTTGCCGCCCGTCGCCGACGACGACGCGCTCGACGCCCGCGCCCGCCTCTCCTCTCCGGCTGCTGCGCTTCTTCTCCACTCTCGCTGACGCCGAGCCGCCCTCTCCTCTCTCTGCGTTAGCCTCTGGGCCGCCTGCGCCTCCTCCCCTCTCTCTCCTTCCTCTCTCTTCGGGTTTGGGTACCCATTGGGTATCGGGTATCCGTCGGGTTCGGGTATGGGCGCGGTTCTGTGCCCGTAGGTTTTTTCGGGTTCGGGTATGAGCGGTACCTTCGGATTTCAGGTTCGGGTTCGGCTGAGGTGTACCCAGAGTTACCCACCCGATTGCCATCCCTAGTGGACGGGGACGGGACCGGCCACTGGATCGATCGATCGATCGGCTGTACGTCCGTCGCTGTTGGCCAACGACGCCTCTCTCGCTCGCGCCTCGTGGGCTTATCAGTGCGCTGGGCGACCGCCGACCGGCGCGCGCTTCGGCTTTGCTGGTCCTGCCGCGCGCGCGGCCCCAGCTCGCTCGTCCAGGCGCTTCACGGCTCGCGCATGTATGTGCCGCTCGATCTGCTGGCCTGTGACTTGTTCAGTTGTTCTCAACTTTTCAGCCCAGCTGCTCCTGCCACAACGGACACGGGGAAAATGGCCATAGAGTTCTCCGATCCTCCCAGGTCATGTGATATATCGGAATCATCGGACGGAGAAAGCCTGCCAAGCTAAGCTAACCATGCATGGCACATGAGCTTCTGTGCATAATAACATAGCTATCGAGCCAATCAGCGGTCGAGCCGGGTGTGTACAGCAAAAGAACTCTAGTTCTTCTTTCCTCGTCTCCTCGTGCGCATCAATTGATATCCGATGCTAGCTCCATGAATCGAGCATTGATATATTTGCAGTGCATGCGAGATGCAAATCCACGGTACCTGCAGCCACAAACGCGTCCGCGGCTAATGGATCGTGCTCCAAGATCCGTGCTTTATACATGCATTTTTAATAAAAAAAATCTCTAAATATTATAAGAAAAACGATCAGATTTATTTCTTCATCTCTACTTCACCCCGACCGAGTCGGCTCCTCTTGGTATGTGTGACAGCTCGCGTCCACTGCTCTTTTCGCCGGTGACCACGCCAATGCCCGTAGGGATCACTGTGCCACCCACAAACACTCAGCTCGACCCAGCCTCGACGTGATGTGCATTGGCGCATCGCAGCGGCTCGTACGGATGTCGTCGTCGTTGCCATAGAGGAGGGGGCGGTCACTGACAACGATACTTAGGTGTTAGCTTGGCCAACAACACATGGCTACGTGTGCATGGCATGACAGGTCGGGACAATGTGGTAGCCGCTATCCGATGAAAACCTTATTGTTGGTGGTGGCAACGTCCTTGGGCTACAGGGATAGAGGAAGAAAGGAGAGAAAAAGTGGTAAGAATGGTTTAGTCGTAACATTTTAATTAAGAAGCTAAGGGACTTCTTTAGAAAGACATCATAGGAGAGTGGAGACAAAGCGTGAATCGTAAAGCATTATCCGATGGTGATAACCTGTCTAAAAGACTAGAACCGAAAGGCGCACATACATCGTACATGCTGTCGTGGTGCATGTATGTCTATGTCTGGTAGGAAAGCCTATCTCCCATTTTTTTTTCAAGGAGCAGTCCCCAAATCCAGCCCTCTATTTTAAGATCTACGACCAGTCTTATCTCACTTAATTTTTGATCAATCCGTTCATTTTCATATCGATGGCAATTAGAACTACTCCTCTCTGACTTTAGTCAGGGATATGCCTATATATGCTGAATTTCTGATACGGGCATATACATCATTGCGAATTTTTCCACTGTCGTGATAGATTATAGTGGGGTCAATCAGATGGGCTACGGCCAGCTCTGTAGCCGCGCCCGTGAACGCTCCAGCCCCGCCGGCCAGAACCCAGAGTTTTGGGATCCGGTCTTTTTCTATACACATAACGTATGTACTCCCTCCGTTATTTATTATTCGACGCTTTTAATTTTTTGATACGTTTTTAACCATTCAGTTTGTTAGGTTTTGTATCAAATATGTATACAAGTAGCTAGACTCTGTGTTGTAATAAGCAGAGTTGGTTTACAGTTAGAATTGGACTCTAGCCGGGCCTCCACTATATAAAGGGAGGCAGCCCTGGTGTAAACATGAGAACGACTTCATAATAGTGGCATAGGTCTGAGGAGGTCAGCGGCCGGCTTGTGGCTGTGACTTGTGCAGCCGGTATGCTGCGGTATTATGGATTGGGGAGGAGCGTCCATAATCAGAGCACCGCAGATGTAGGCGAAAGCCGAACTGCATTACCAAACATCGTGTCTCCTAGTGTCGTTTGTGATTTTGCATCGGCGCATATCCTAACAAGTGGTATCAAAGCTTGGTTGGTGAGGTTGGCCATGCGGAAGATCTAGGGGGAGATACGAGGTTTATGCATACACGGGCGCCGCAGAAAACACCTCATCGACGCAAGGTGGAGCATGGCGGCGATCGACGATTCGATCGGTGGTGTCGGACACTTTGGGCAGGAGGCTCGAACCATTCGATGGGCTACCGTTAGCGGGAATCTACCAAGGCCAGGTGATCGGAGGTCGACAAAGTAGCCGGCGAGGTCGGCAGGCGACGGCGACGACCTCGGCGTTCGCTATCAGACCGATAGGCGCGGATGGATGCCGGATAGATCGGAACGGCGGGAGCAATGATGCGACCGGATGTTGCACAGGAGGCGCTGCATCACGGTACTGGACGTGAAGCTGTGACGTGGATGCGGATAGTCAGGGTGCGACATGTTTTACTGTGCACGGACGTGGTGCATGGTGCCGGGCTGGGAAGCCTGCTCAAGGGCTCAAAGATTGGATCTAAAGATGAAGATCCAAGGGGAGTCAAATAAATATCCAAGGAGCAACAGAAGATTGTTCTTCAGGACGAGAAGAACTTAGATCTGTCGAATAAAAAGACGACCAATGTGAGCGCGGTGTTCGTGACTGGACAATCAAGTCGGTTCTGAAAGGAGGCCTTCGGGAAGGTTGTGAGGTGATTTGACCGGAGAGGTCAGATTGGCTGATGGTGAAGTCTGCGACAATCTGTGCCTAGAGATGAACGGATCAAGTGGTCATGACAGTAATATGTTCAAGATGGAGAACGAATTATAGAGATGAGACCAGGGATCTATTCCAGATGGCGGACGGATCGGAATGATGCAAACTGTGGTCGGCAAGATGATGCTGACAAAAGGAAGGAACTAGTGTTATTCTTGGCAGTGGCTGAAAGTGGCTCAGAAGACAATGGTGTTGATCTAGGAGAGGACAACATCACGTGTGTGTACATGCTGCAAAGGGAGTTGTGAATTCCAAGTATAGGGAGTACCGTTGAAGGTGGAGCTGCTAAGCCGGATGTTGCTGTCGACTGGTGACTAACTGGGGGGGGGGGTCACCGCCGGCAATGAATTTGTACGAGGGGACGCTAATCAAGAACTAGGCCAGATGGTAACACAAGACAAGGGTTTATACAGATTCAGGCCCTCAACGGAGGTAATACCCTACTTCCTGTGCTCTGAGATTATGCGGTAGATCAAGATGCGGGATGCAAAATGATGCTGTATGTCGTCTATGATGACTCGTGCCGATGGCCTCTACCCCCTCCCTTTATATAGTGTAGGGGGAGATAGAGTTACAGGATAGCACGTAGTACATGGTAACTAATTCTGTTATGCTGTTATATGTCATACATGTGTTGATCTGTTAATTACATGGAGATAGATTATATCCTCAGGAACTTCCTTGTAGCTCAAGGTGCGTGTAACCCGAGTGGTCCCTATCCTTGATCGGCCGACTCGGACCGCCCTCTATCTGCTCCCTTATATACCTTCCAGAGGATACTCGGGGCCCATATAGTAGACAGTTGCTAAGTCAGCGTTTGTTCCAGAAGGCGGTGGGTCCAAGGAGGTGGACTCGTCGGGCGATTTGACTTGAGCTGCAAAGAAATCAATTAGAGGCCGGGTACAAGGTTCATGCAAAACGCTGGAACGACTTCAAGGTGGAGAAGATTATATTCTCCAAGGTGGAGTGTGTTAGGTTTTTGTGCTGAATATGTGTACGAGTAGGTTACATGGACTCTGTGTTGTAATAGGCAGGGTTGGTTTATAGTTAGAGTCGGACTCTAGCCGGGCCTCCACTATATAAAGGGAGGTAGCCCTGGTATAATTATGACAACGACTTCATAATAGTAGCATATGTCTGAGGAGGTCTGCGGTCAAGATGTGATCAGTGACTGCTTGTGACCGATATGTCATGATATTATGGATTGGGAGGAGCCCATAATCGAGCCCATGGATTTAGGCAAAATAAGCTGAACTGCGTTACCAAACATCTAGTCTCCTGATGTCGTTTGTGATCTTACATCGGCGCATATCCTAACACAGCTTATTAAAACATATAAAAATATAAGCTTTATATAAGTCATGTTTAAAGTATCTTTAATAATAAAATAAAAATAACAACAAAATAAATGATATTTACATAGTTTTTTTGAATAAGACGAATGGTCAAAGTCGTGTACAAAGTGAAAAGATGTCAAATAAAAAAAAGAAAAAACAGAGGTGGTACATATGTATGTACGTACATAATACCGCAGTACCGCTTTTTTTTTTTGCAAAAGGGTCAGGCCCCACTTTCATTTTCAATTAAGAAGACGAAAGCATCCAACATGCAGAGTTTACACCACCAACTGATACAGCGAACCACCACGGACCAAAATACCCACAAAGGGACAACAAAATACGATAGCCAGTACCACAACATTCACTACCAAGGATAACATTCCGACCAAAAAGCACAGAAACCGCTAAGAGATTAAAGAGGAGACATCATCTAGAGATTAACACCAGAAGAATGCAGTCAGCCCTAAGAAAACCCCGATCACTGGCCTCCCTCCGGCTTCTGGCAAGAGTTCACCTCCTTGACTGTCTTGAAAATAAGTTCTAGCCCCATCTTGACCAAAGCTTGATCATCAAAGACGCAGAGTTACGACCAATATTGAACGAATGCACAGAACATATAAGCTATCGATAGGGGATTTTTAAATCTCTTGTTTTCAAAACAAGTTTCATTATGCTTTCTCCAGATCCCCCAACACACAGCAGCTATGCACAGGTACTTCAAGTCCTTGCTGTCAGACAAAACAACCTTTTCCCACAACAAGGCCTACTCCCAATTGGATGGTCTCCATATCATTCCAACACTCTTAGAAATGATCCCCCAAAGAAGCTTTGTAGAGGAACAATTAAAGAATAGATGGTTTATAGTTTCTATGTCATCACAGAAACTACATCCGGGGTCCCCTTCCCATTTTCTTTTCCATAGATTATCTTTAGTCAGAATAGCATTGTTAGAAACTAACCAAAGAAACCCTCTGATCTTCAAGGGCAATTTGGATTTCCAAATCTTCTCAGTATTAACATGTCTCTCTTCATTAAAGAGACCATTATACATTTTTTTAACAAAGAAGGAGGTTTTATCTTTCCCTATCCAGATGCACATATCTCTCTCCACATTAAGGCTCACATTCATCAACTTTTCTTTTACCATTTTTCAATTTTCTAAATTTTTTTCATCGATCCATCTTTTGAAGGGAATATCCCAATTTATTTCTCCCCCTTCAGCCACACTCATATCTTGATTAGTACAAATATTGAAGATCTCCGGTATCATACTTTTTAGGGGTTGAGGGAAGATCCAGGCATCATGCCACAGACTAATTTCTTTACCAGAGCCTATCAACCATCTCCTTCTAGGAAGATAAAATTCCCTCATCTTCATCGGTTGTTTCCAAACAATAGTTAGATTGTTTGATTTTATATGTGGCAATCTGATTTTTATTTAGGTATTTCCTTCTGACAATTTGGGCGACAAATTGTCAGTAGGAAATACCGCAATACCACTTACCTGGAGTAAAATCTCGCGTGGCATGCATGCGTACATTTTTGCCTCTTCGATACTACCTCGCAAGCTAGCAACGGCGATCCATTTCTTATAGAAAACGCATGCATGCATGCACGAATGATCGGATCGGCCCGCGCACGCTGACTCGCTGAGTTTGTGCGCGCGCACGAGAGGCCCTCTCGTCATGCGGTGGTGGATCGAACTCTATTCTTTTTTCTAAAAAAAAAAAAGACCGCAACACACATATATTGTGAAAAAGATACATACAAACTGGCAAGAGTCAAAACAGAGAAAAATTAAAGAAACGAAAAAGAACGAGCAGCAACAAATTGATCAGGCTTCAACATACAAAGCCATTGAATAATGGCTTCCCCAAAAGATTTATTCCCTCTTGTACAAAGAAGCTGCAACGACGAGCGAATTTTGGAGGCTGTGAGTGACGCGCGGTTGCAAATTTGAATGAAAAATTTTGTAATTTCACCACATCCAAATATACCAATAAATAAGAGCAAATATCTATTTAAAAAATAGCTGGGTTACGAGTTAGCTCCATAGAAAGTTCTAATCATAACAAGCCAGTCTTGTGATATTATCGAAATCGAAAGGTTTAAAAGATTTCATATATCTTTTGCAACCGAGCATTGAATAAAGAGATGAAATAAAGTTTCTTTGGCACTAAATGGCAGAGAGCAAGCTACAGATCCATTCCAAATGCCCTTTCGACGGAGAAGGCTCCAAATGTTGGACCGATTGAGGAAGATCAATAAAAAAAAGATTATCTTTAAAAGTTGATTGTTGCTATTCCAGTCAATGTTGGATGCTAATCTTTTTTTATACAAGTGTTTTGTTCTTGTTCTCATTAGATAGATCAATACTGAATCTATCTAACGGGGGCAAGAACGATACAATTCAATTAAAGAATTACTAGCATGCATGTCTCCTAGGTATGCGAAGCAGACAAACGTTGCAAAACAGATGTAGTAGTATATATAGAGATAGAGACTATGTATTCTCAATGTTCTCAATGAGAAATAATAAACTAGAATCTCACCCCCCACCTTTTGTATTACTCCTATTTGTCTTCTTTATGATCATTGCATAATTGTTCACCTATGATTTTCGGCGAGAAATAATAAAGCAGAATGTCATAACTATATCCTGTATTATTTGTTTTCTATATGAGTACGTGATTGTTCATCTATTTCTTGAACTACACTTGTAGTAAGGTTCGCAACACCCATTGACCCATGTCTTAGATGCTCCTGGTCGCTCGTACGTACGTTCACGCGCGTACGTACCGGAGAGAGAATTTCAACCGCGATTTAGCGATTCATCGGCAAGTACGCATGGATGGGTTGTATACTTGTATCCTATCTGCGCCACACTGCCGAAGCGCCGACTGACTACGGAAACTTGTCCAATCGCACGCAATGTGATTTATACCCCCTTGTCGTGTGCATCTGTACTGCAGGAATGGTCGGCCACATTTCCGGTGTTACTACTCGCGTGGACGGGCATGCTGCAGGCTCACAGGCTGCAGGATGTGTGCCTCTGTTTCTCGTTACTTGGGACCGGCCGGTTGCGTTTGCAAAGCTTGGATGGCTCGATATGCATGTGCCTGTTCGCTAGCTAGGACGCTAGATCCCCCGTGAGTTGCAGCAGGTAGCTGGTATCAGAGGGGAGTTAGCTTCTTGCTCATGTTGAGATCGACCAGTACGTAAGTGTGGTGCCGACGTACGTGATCTCAGTTCTCCTCAGAGGAGCTAGCAGCTGGTTTGGCATGCAAAATCTGCCTCTGGATCCTGTGTCCTGGTGTCCCCCGCCCTGGCTCGACTGTCGGGATTAATATCGACCTGCAGGTACGTCAAGCCGTCAAGGCTGCCAACATCTGACGGTCAAGCGGCTTTTATACGGTTATTCATTCCCATCACCGTACGTTTTCTACGTTTACGTTCTTCCTCACATGTATCTTTTTAAAAAAACCTTTAACTTTCATTTCAAAAGTAATCGGATCTTCTTCTTCTTCCTTCTCTCTCCTTCCTTTCACCCGGCAATCTACCTCCATGACCGACCGTTTACCTCCAAGGCGTAGCGGTTCCGGTTCCTGTTCCGGCTCCGGCAAACTCCCACCCTCCGGTGTGTGACCCTCCCGGCGCGTAGAGGAGCCGACACAGCGTTGGCATGGCTCCCTAGCAACACGGCTCATAGGCAGCGTGGGCTTGGTGACATCGGCCCGACGTGGTGGCTCTCGGTGACCACCACCACCCCGGGGTGCGACCTCTCCGCCACGTAGAGGATATGGACCTTTTCTTTTAATATGTCATAAACTCTTGTTTCATTAATTTTTATTCCTATTTTTTTATTTCTTTTGTAATTGTTATTGATTTGGACTCTTTCTATCAACTGAACATGCATGGGTTCTTATTTTTATTATTTTATTCTAAATTTAAATAGTTTTTGTAATTATTGTTGATATGGACTCTTTCCGTTGTTTGTTTCAGTTTAATATAATTAAAATTAAATAAAAATTTGTTATTTTTGTATAGGCCAAATGATGTAATACTTTGTAGTCATTTTTGTGTGTTTTTAAATAATTCTTTTTAGAGTTCATAAAATATTTTTTTATATTTTTTTGAATCTTTTAAGACGTCTTTTCAGAGGTCATGACTTTTTCATATCAAAGTTTTCAACAACTTTCAGCTAAAACAAACAAAACCTTTATATCAATCGTACATGAACTCTTATTTTTTGAATTTATGCAAAAAAAATTAATTGTAGATGATATAGACTTTATATCAATTTGGCATCAACTCTTATTTATATGTTTTATTTCAAATTTATGTATTATTATTTGTATTTATAGCTAATATAGACTCGTTGTATCAGGTTGATATGTACTTTTATTTCTATTATTTTTATTTCAAATTCATGCACTTTTATTTGCAGTTGTAGTAGATATGATCTCTTTTATTAATCCAACATGGACTCTTTTTATATTATTTTTTATTCTCAATTATATATACATATTTATTAGAGATGATATGAACTCTTTCTTTAATCTGTCATGGTCTCTTGTTTCTATTATTTTTAATTATGAATTTCTATTATTGTTTAATTTGAACCATTATAATTTGATCATTGAAATCAATAGTGTAGATCTTTTCTTTTTCTTAATTTATGTGAGAATTTTGTCCAATTGACGTGGTGGCTTCGTCGGCTCTATTTTAGTTATATAACAAGCTAGGTACCGCACATTTGCGCGGTTAGATTTGTGTCAATATTTAACCCGACATGGAAATTAATTTATTATGAATTTATGCGAATTTTTTTGTACCTGATATGATTTAATATGGAATCTTATTTCTATTATTTTTATTTTGAATTTTTATTATTTTTATAATCGTAGTAGCTATGGAATCTTTTTAATCTAATCTAAACTGTCATAATGTGATCCATTATAATATTAATTGGCAGTGCAATTTTTTTCTTCAGTTAACGTAAGAATTTTAAATTTTTTAATAACATGGTAATTTCTAGTATTTTAGAATTAATCGGTCACTGCCTGTCGAGTGTCGACCCGCTTGTATTGTTGCTCCAGCTGCTCATTGTTGTTGTTGCTTGCATGTACTATTCGAGCCTGGCTTGCGAGAAAAAAAATGCGACGAGTGTTTTCGACGAGTCTTGCTCGAATAGTTATTTTTTTCATCACCCTCACCTGGGCCTGATCAGGGCAAAGCTAAGCAACCAAAGACGCCCTATGATAAGGCCACTCTAACCCGGTCCTTGATTGCCAGCTTAGCAAGAATGTTATATAGCTGTCTATCTGACTTTTTACAAAGAAATGGTTGAAGGGAAAGAATATTTTAAAGTATTGTAGTATATACTGTGAAGAAATTTTAAAGTATTGATAGCGTATGAAATAGAGTTATAGATGGAAAATTTGAAGGATTCATGCCTATGCTCGCACGGATCGCTCTGCGAGTCTGCGACGGACTGATATTCCGAGCTACTATCTCCGTTTTTTTTATTTGACGCCTTTGACTTTTTGACATGCCTTTGACCATTTGTCTTATTCAAATTATTTTTATAAATATCATTTATTTTGTTGTGATTTGTTTTATCAATAGAGTTACTTTAAATATGTCTTATTTTTTTACATCTTTGCACAAAATTTTTGAATAAGACGAATGGTTAAAGACGTACCAAAAAGTTAAAGGCATCAAATAAAAAAAACGGAGGGAGTAGCTAGTAGCCGACCGGCCACAACGCGGAACTGTAAAGTCCCTTCCTGATGCATGCAAGCGACCGTCACACGCTCACTATTCACCGGGCTGAGCGAGAGAAGCACTGAACGTGCCGGTGGGCGGGGCTTTCGCGCGAATAGTGGTGGTGCAGGCCACTAGGCCAGCCTCCTCCACGGCTCCACTCGGCAAGGGCGCAAGGCTGCCGTGCCAGAAACAGAAAGGCAGACGCGGCACTACAGTGGCTACGGGCATCGATCGGCGACGCGACGTGCTTGTTAGCGTCGGCGCTTTTGGCATCGGCCTGCCGCGCGCCCGTGCGCTTGTAGCACAACGGTACAAACACGCAACGGATCTGAAAATTGGTTGCACGTTCGTTGCGTGACTACATGAGGTGTTTGCAGCTTATAAGTTAGTTATATATACGTGTACTACGTACGTTCAATAGCTATGGACGATGTTTGTGGTCGCCGAGTTAAAAGGAATTTGTTGGGCTGAGCTACATGATAAGTTAAGTTTGAATAGGTTTTTGAATTTGTTTTTTACGTGACAGTGTTAACCGCCTTCTCCGCTGTGACCACCATCTCCATCTTCTGTGTGTGGTCCCATGACGACTATCAACGACAGGGACAATGACGAAGAGACTATTCTCACCAAGCACGAAGATGACAATGAAGATGAGACGGGCGAGCCGATGGATTAGATGTGCACCTCTAGAAATGTCTTCTTAGACTCTAGAGACGATTCTCTAGACAATTAATGATGACTTCTATGTGTGTGTGTGTGTGTGTGGCTGCTAGGGTAGGGCACTAGTGCTAGACTAACAAAGTTTGAAAACAAATGTAGAAATTATATGATGAAAGGCTAGTATATTCAATCCGTACTGCCAACGAGTTTTTGAAGTCAAAGATGACTAACAACTGATCCAAACCGTCGATCTTGTTCATCTCACTGAAATGTAGCCAACGTCCAAATTTCATTTTTTTTAAATTTTTTTACTAGTCGTTTCCTATTTTGAAAATCGGTTTTTTTGACCCATCACGACTAATTGGAAGACCAATTTTTGAAAATAGGAAACAAATAATACAAAAATTTAAAAATGTGAAACTTGGTTAGTAGCTACATTTCAGTGAGACAAACATGATCAACGGTATAAATCGGTTTTTAGACATCTCGGATTTTGAAAACTCGTCGGAAGTATAGAGAGATCCGTACTGCTGACAGTACACCGGCCTTCCTCAATTATATGTATCAAAATTATTTCAGCCCTACGGACCTATTTTAGAACTCCTGAATATGCACATATTTGCCTTTATATAGGTAGCAGTGGATCCTAAGGCCGAAGCATGTACATTCGAAGCTGTTCTCTTGTAGAAATGGAACTATATATATGTGAAGATCGGGTAGGACAAGAATATATATATATGAAACGGAGCGAGCTGAGAAAAGTTAGAGCTAGCTGATTTATCCTACTGTGTACTGATAATACCATCGACTTCTAAACAAACAATTGAAACAAATCAAGGAAATTCGAGCAATTGATATATCTTAGGTGCTGACTGCTGACTGCTGCGGGGTCATAGCTAGCATTGGCCACATCCGATGTGCCATCAACGTACATTAAGGTTGAGCGTGACTGTATGGTTTAAGTCCACAACTTTCCAAGTAGCGCCTATGCGCCGCACCTCATGTAGACAAACAAGATTTGGACACGTCTACTACAAATATAGGGCGGCGCTGCCCTGTGCATTTGGTGGCTAGATTTGCTTCAGAGTTTTAACAATTTATTAAGATACAAGGATGATCATATATAATCACATTATTGGTTATGATAACCTCTATCATTTTAAAATTGCGCAAACATTGACATTCCATATCATAACTCCATATATACTTGGCATTTCAATCGCATCAATGTCTTTCTCCATCCTACTTGTTGCCCTGTCGCGGTGTTCCACCATCGTCGACGTCGTGGAAGCACTACAGGAATGTGTATCGATTGTAGGGGCTAAAGCCCCAAACACGCATCCATCTACGCCGATAGTGACATTTGTCGCGGTGACGCCGACAAAAGTTCGCCGACACTGTTTGGCCGACATAGGCAAACTATGTCGGCGGCCCCGCCGATAAAACGGAAACAAGGGAAGGGCTTTCCTGCGGTCGCTCTATGTCGGCGGCATTCCTAGCCGCCGATATAGAGTTTGGCAAACGGCCTGGCACAGCGCTCTCACCTGTGGGGTCCACACTTCGATTCCGAATTCGGTAGAGCCATAAGCCAACAAAGAGGAGCCAAAGGATAGGGAGGAACACCGTCTTGGTGTCGTCGCCTTCTGTCGATCACGTAAGTGACAAAGCTGGCCACTTTTGCCAGTTCCAATGATGACGACGACTTTCAACCCATCGTCACCGCCATCACTGATGATGATGAGGAAGTGGAGAAGGAAGACAACACCAATGCGAAGGAGGAGCACTTGGTCCAATGGTCTATTGATAACAATGTCGATGACCCCAGCAAAATTCCAGCTTTGAACTCCTTCAACTTTGGCGATGTCTGATCTCTAGCTAGGAGGAGCTACAAAACTACGATGATGATGACCCCTACTTCTGGCATCAGGATGTGTCTAGTATATTGTAGGAGTTGATTGTGACATCCTAATAAAATTTATTGGGTGTCGGCCAATGTATTTTCCGAACAAAGCCAAGGTAATACTTTATAATTTACAACATGTCTCAGCTTTAGATGCCCATGGGCCATATTAATCTGTAATTAGGGCCTACAGCAGCCTATTTAGCACTTTTGGCCCGCTTAAAAGAAGCTAAGAGCCCCTCCCTTGCGCCTACACCTCTATAAACACCTCCCCCTACTGTTCACTGCAGCCCAATCCCCTCCCCTCCCCAAACCCTAAACTCTACGGCTCAAGACCCCTCTCCCGAGCGCATTTTTCAAGGTAAACCTCTTGTTCTTGTGGTCATTTCGTTGTGTAGATGGCACCAGTAGGTAGATCTCGTCGAGACGGTTCAAATGCATATGCAGATTGCCCCATTTGGAAAAGAAACGCACCCAGTAGAGCTTGCCGAAGTTTAGGCTTCCCACGGCCGCCGGCGATCCTCGCCGTTCGCGCCGCCGACGAAAATCCCGCACCCTACCCATACCTACCACGTCGTGCATCACACCACGCGCACGCGGCACACGCGCCATGCCAGTTGCCGCACGACGCGCGTCCCGGCGGGGCCCACTTGCCGCTCCGCACCGGCGACGCCGCCAATCACGCCCCGACATGCGCCAGCATGGGGCCCTCTTACCGCGTTGGTTCCCAACAGCGCCGCCGCCGCAGCCCAATCGCGCAGTGACGTGTGTTCCCCGTGGGGCCCGCCGCTGTTGCCACCTCCGACCGCATCGTCGCAGCCGCCCAGGAGCGTCCTGACGCGTGTCCTGCGAGGGACCCGCCGCAGACGCTGGCGCCGCCCCGTTAACCCTACGTCGTTTTCACCCACAGTCGCTGACATGCGGGCCCGGCCAAGCCATGGGCCCAGCATGCTAGTTGCGGCCGCTTTGCACGCCACCCCACGCGATGCGTTGAGGCATGTGCCACGCGCACGCGCGGTAATTACACCGCAACGCCGATCGCTTGTCGGGAAAGCGCCCGAGGCGGCGGGTCCTGATCCGTGATTTAATTTGTAGTTGGAGTGAGGCCCAACGACAACCCATCCCAACAACCCGGGGCGGCAGCCAAGCTCGCGGGGGCTCTGGCCGCGCGGTCTTCCCAGACTACGCCTGGTGCGACTTGGCGATCCGGGTACAGATCCGGCGTACGGTAAGAAAGAGAGGGAGAGAGAGAAAGCAATACAAACCGTGGAGACACAAGCGATTTTACCCTGGTTCGAGCCCCCACTGCCGGGTAACAGCTCTACTCCAGCCTTCGTTGATTATACGGTGGAAAACAGTACAAGGGCGCTGAGACCGGGCTTGATGGCGCCAATCCCAAGCTTACAAGGGAGTTTCGGATACTCAGGTGACTAAGGACTACGACTACTGCTAAGGAAACTTCGGATTCGGGAGAGGAATCGAATCAAAGTCCCCTGCTACGTTGGGCAGGCATCTCCTTTATAGGCGCGGCGGGCTGCCCGGAGCTGATACGGCGGGCCCCGAGCCTATCTCTGCTTTGTCCATCTTTAGTGGCGGCGCCCTTGTCTCATTGCGGGGCTCCGTCCTGTCTGTGGCATGCAAAGAGAAGCTGGTCTGGTCAGTACTGGACACGTGTTCGTCTTGAAATGCCAATACGGGGAAGCAGGCTGCGCAGGGAGAAAGCACTTTCCCTTTATCCCCAATATAGCATTGACTGGACCGAGCCAGCCCCGCGCCATCTGCCCAAGGGGCAAACGACAAGGTGAGCTGCCCGCGCGCCTCTCCCTGGGTTGCGGATCCCCCGGGGAGGTACAGTTCTTCTCGGTCAAGGCCGAGGAAAGTATGGTGGGGCATGGCAATTTGTCACCACATACCGAGGACGGTGATTGTCAGTGGGGCCCCTCCTGCTAAGGATAGCCCGAGAGGCACGCAACACCCCCGGTTAGGGCTTAGGGATGCGCGGTTGACTTGGTCAAGCCCGGGGATGGCCCCGACGGGCTGGACGTTCTTTTTGGTACGGCTAAGGATGACCTTCTGGACTCTTCGTACGCGCGGTGGGTCGGTAAGGAATCGGCCCAGGGCCCATCTCGGGGTGGGCCACATACAAATCACCAATAGCCAGCCCCCGAGCCTCGAGCGGGTCGCGTGGCGAGCGGTCTGAGGTTTAGAGAAAATTATCCCTTACACGCCGCACGGGAAGATTTGGCTAGGGTTTTTTGGTGCCGCTAGGGCGAAAGGTCGAGCATTAAATTTTGATTTGACGGACAAGTGGGGCAATTACGCCTCCTTGGGCACGACTCCCATGATCTCCGCTTCGACCATTGCCTTCCTTGATAAGGCAGTGCCTTTCGAGGGAACTCCCACTGCAGAATACCCTCCTTGCTCCTGTCTTCATTCCTCCATCTCGCTCTTTGCCTTCTTGCTTCCGGCTACAGTGGTGCTCATCGGAGACAGTGTTCTCACGAGAGAGAGGATGGCGGAGTTGGAGAGGGACGGCTTTGTGAAGCCGGGGACCTGGAGGCTTCCTGGCGCAGCCCGGGAGCCAAGGCCCGAGCCTACCGAGCTGGTATGCTTCGAGAGCTCGGCCATCTGCGGGTTCCATGCGCAGGAGTCGCAGTTCGTGACGGGCCTTTTCACCTTTACGGAGCTGCGGCCGGAGAACCTGTCCCCGCAGTCCTTCGTCCATTTGTCTATCTTCGCGCACCTATGCGAGGCGTTCTGCGGGGTGCGACCCACGGTTAGCCTCCTCCAGCAGTACTTCGAGTTGAAGCCCGTTGGCCATCACGCGGGCAATGGCGGGGTCTTCTATCTGACCACGCGCCAGACTCGGGGAAACTGAACATACCCAGAGTATGAGGTCAAGACGAAAGTCGACGGTTGGGCCCGGCGGTGGTTTTACCTGAACCGCGAAGGTTTGAACTTGGAGTATTCTGCGGCCGCGCCGGATACCCTGATCTTCGCGCGCAGCGAGTCCCTGCCGGAGGATCAAGCGAAGACGTACGAGATTGCGGAGCTTGCTCAGAAGGGCTTGACGAGCTACGACATCGTCAACACTTCTTCCGGCACCGGATCAGCCCGCTAGGGCGCCGCGAGCGGTGCGTCAGCGAGATGGGCGGCTGGGAGGATCCGGACCGGGATTTCCATCAAGGTAAGTGCCTGCCGCAATGCTTCGTTGGATTTTAGGTTTCGGCGCACGTTGTGACCTTTTGCGACGCTCTGCAGGACTCTCAGCCCGCGATGTCGCGAGGATCGCGGGCATGTTGCTGCCCATGGAGAAGAATCCTCATCCCAGAAGATTCGCGAGGGATAAATTGTTCGCGGTATGTGCCCGTAGGGTGTTCGACCAAATTCCAGGCCGCGTGCGCTCTTAGGGTCTTGACGACTCGTGCTGACTCTTTGTACGCAGCGAACGTGGACTGTGGCCGGGGAGGCCACGAAGGCTACGGGTTCCGCAGGAGAGCCTCTGGACGTACAGCCACTGGCGGCGCTCTCGCCGTCAGTGGGACTGTCGACGGCGCCCCGACGGAGCATCAGTCTCTCCCGCGATGTAGGGCGAGGAAAGTCCAGCGCCGGTTTCGTCCGCGGCGGGCACGGCGCAGGCAAGCGCGGAGATGCGGACAAGAAAACACATGGCGCCGGCGCAGGTGAGTTTTTCCTCTTGATGCGGGCCAGGTGTTGGGTGCTCAGCTGATCTCGTACTCTGCTTTTCGCACTGGTCCAGGGCGTGGCGCCTACGCAAAAGAAGAGGAGGTACCGGCCTGCCCAGGACAGCGACGACGAGGATGTCGCGCCTGCGGCGGGTCCGTTGCCGGGAGTGACGCCAAGGTGGGGGCCCGCGAAGAAGGTCGTCACAGCCCGGAAGAAAACAGCCGTGCCGACCACTAGCTATGTCGGCGGGCTAGAGACGGAGCTTTTTCTGCGGCCTACACCGGGGGTGTACGAGGGCATGGAACTTGAACCAGCGAGTAAGTTTCTCGCGCTGTTTGTTATCGTTCCGCCTCTGTATGTGATCGCTCCGTGTGTTTCTAGTTACAGGGCGTAGCGCTGAGGTGGCAGTTGACGTGCGGCCTCCCTCCGCTGAAGCCAGGGCGACCGAGAGCGAACTGGTCAAGCCCAAAGGAGGGGTACTCCTGCCGCAGTTGCTGGAGGCCGCCGGGTTGTCGACGCAACTGGAGGCGCGGGGCAAGGAGAGGCAGCCGATTCATGGGGGGTCATCGACTTGCCTGCCGATAGCGGTGCTGGACGTGTCCGTCGAGGTTGCAGAGACAGTGAGGGTTGATGCGTCCGAGGCCTCACTGTGGGTCACTCCCCTACGCGTTGAAGGACGCACGGCGCATGGGTGGTGGCCAATTGATCGCCAGGGGATCGCCGACTTTTTTAAGACCCCGACTGAGAACGCACCTCCAGCGCCCGACCGACTCATGCTGCTGGCCGGTTGGGACTGGTCGGTGCGAGTGCTTACGTCATCGGGGTGGCAGGGTGTTTCGGTGCCCAGCGTGGGCTCGCTGGCGTCCGCGGGCTGGATCTCTGCTACCCCGGAATGGGTGGAGCAATAGGCGGACGCCAGGGTGCAGCGTTCTGCCAGGGGAGGCCCGCTAGCTGTGAAGATCCACCCTACTCCGGCCCGGGCGAGGAGGATCTCTAAAGCGCTGACGCGCCCGAGGCGATGGCGATGCATCTACGCCCGTCAAGGCCGAGGCGGCGGAGGCTGAGGCGGAGCGGTTGCGGCTAGAGGCAGCAGGCGAGGCGGTGCGCCTTCGACCGAATCCGCTTATGGTGATCGGCGCAATTCCCACGTTCTTGGCTCCTATGGAGGGCGAAAGCGCGGTGGAGGCAGAACTCCGGACGGCAATGGCCGGCCGGGCTCTGGCGGAAGAAACGATAGCCAAGCTTAAGGATCAACTCGAGGAGGCGCAGGCCGCGGCTCAGCGGGCCACGCAGCGGGCCGAACCGTCGGGGGAGAAGTGGAAGCTTGCGCAGGAGGCTGCCCAGCTTTATGACGAGCTCCTGCGATCAAGGGAGGCCGAGGAACAGGCGGTCTGGGCTAGGGTCGGAATTGAGAAGTCCCTGGCCGCTGCTGAGGCGGCGCTCAAGGTTCGAGCTGGAATGAGTGAAGTCCGTGCTCTCCCGGAGGAAATGGACTAGATCAGGAGCAGAAGGCCGCGCTAGCGGAGACTCGGGCGGAGCTCCACGATGCCAAGTAGGCCGTGGAGCAAGAGACAGCGGCGAAAGCCGATCTTGCGGCCAAAGTGGAGGATGCCGAGAGGCGGGCGGCTGCGGCTGGGGCGATCGCTCCATTTTCCGCAGCATCACCGGGGCTATCTGCGGTGGCGGCATCGCATCCCGTGTTATCGGAAGGGAGCGGCTCGGAGTCCTTGGGCTGCTCACCTCTGCCGTTCCATGAGGCGCATCTTTGCGGGCTTGATCGGACCATGTGCGATGCTGTCGAGGAGAGAGTGAGGGGCGTGCTCGCACGTTATGTTTAAGCGTCGATCTTTTCATGACTTGATCCGTCCGCTCTTGTTTCAGTCCTACTCCCTCCCCGCCGGCGTGACCTCGCTGATGCGGGTAGCGCGTAGGAAGTCCGGTAATGACGCGGCAGAGCTCGATCGCCTCTCCGCCGAGCTTGCGCAAGCCAGGTCTCAGATAGAGCGTGCGAGCGCACTAGCCGCTGAGAACGAGGTTCGCGGGACCGCTCGCATCGCCGAGCTGGAGGCCATGCTCCAGTCAACGCAGGAGAAGGAGCAGGAAGCCGTGGCAAGGCTTGCTCAAGACCTAGCCGAGGAGAGCAATCGCGTAGAGGCGGTCTCCAGGGAGCTAGAGGCGGCCTTATCCGGGCATGGCACAATCGTGCGCGGGCTTGAGGAAACCCGCGACAGGCTTGCTGACGAGCTTGCCGTGCTCAGGGCGAAGTGCCAGGCCGAGGCGGAATCCGCGAAGAAGAAAGCGCATGACCTTGCCGCTGCCCGGGCTAAGCTGCGCCAAGAGCAAGGCGAAATGGACTTGCGAGCTTCATAATTGCTTCAAGTGAGGAAAAGGATCCGTGACCTGGAAACTGAGCTGGAAGAGTTCGAACTGCAGCGCGGGTCGTGACTTAGCCTGAGCTATTCTGTTCTTGAACTTCGTGCCAAATATCTTTTGTTTTTGTTGCTTGTGAATCGGATATGCAAGGAGTACTGTGGCCGAAAGACTTAGCCAATTTTTTGTTTTTCTCATTGCGTCAAATCGAACGCATTGTGGGCTTTGCTGCGCGGCACAGTGTCTCGCTAACAGCAGGGGCATGCCTGCCAGGCACAGACTCGGAGGCGGAACAAACCTATGATGGTTCATGTAACCAGCCCAAGCCACGCGTCAGGCCGATTTGACGTCTTCAGGCCTCGTTAGCATAGTTGGGCCGAATTCGCGTATCGGGCCTTGGCGAGCAGTAGTTTTTCATTTCCCTGACAGCGGGGCCGACACACGCGTAGCGTGGCGACTGGCGCGGTTAGTATTCCGCGGGGGAGCGAGTGCGCGCGTGTCTCATCAGCTCGAGTTGTGGGTTTTAATTGCTTCGCGCGCAGCGACGCTTAGGGTAGCCCGTGCCGTGACGGGATGTTGCGCCGCCGCCGGCCTAGAAAGTGAGGCGCAGCGCTATGCGCAGATATCAGTTTTAGTCCGCGCTTGCCTCAGTCCAAAAGGCAGAGAGCGCAAGACCGGAAACTTGGAGAGAGAAAACAGAGAGAAAAAACAGAGAGCTCGGGGCCATGTCTTCCTCTGCTTCTTCGGACTTTATGCACGCGTGGTTGGAGGCGGTGCTGGCGGAGGTACCGTCGCCGCCCCCTTCGCCGCCACCGATCCCGCCCGCGGGGGAGGAGGAGAACGTCGCGGGCCCCGTCGTTGCCCGCCAGGAGGCCGCGTTGGCGGTGCACGCCCAAATCCGCGCCGACGAACCGGGCGGCCCAGCAGCTAGCCGTCGCGCTCACGGCGGAGGAGGAGTAGAACGCGTGGCGGCGCAAATTCTTTGCCGACAACAGCGACGTCAAGCGCTTAGCAAGGAGGAGGAAACTCCGCCGAGGCCGTGGCGGAGGAGGCCGCCCATTGGTGCGAGCATCCACCGTGAAGGGCGCTGCACCAAGGCTGCCCTGTCGTTCGTCGGCGGGCGGCGGGCGGAGTTCTGCATGGCCGGCTCGGCTGTTACCGCGCCGCTCTTAGGAGTGGCGAAGTAGCTTAGGGCTTGTAGGAGTAGGCTTTGGGCGCCGCCGTAGCCGTAGTGGCGCAGTGCCTTCTTTTGTGGTAGCCCGGGATGCCGGCCTGCCTTTTGCTCGTACATCCTTTGTAAGATCCCCTTTAGTTAATGAATCTTCCTTGATGAATCCTTCTTGTCGAGTTTATTCGTTTTTCTTCCTTGCGTAAGTCCTGTCATGCAAAAGTAGGAGAACTAGATGAACAGTAACGAAGTTCTGAGGTGAACTTAGAAATTTTAGACAGACGAGTTGATTGAGAATTTTTCTGTTGTGCGCACAGCCATCCAGCCCCCGGGCCGCGGCCAAGTCCAAGTGCGATCTTGGATTTGGGCGCGGTCTAAAGACTAGAATGACTTGGAAAAAATTTCGCGCAAAACTCCCAGATCCCGAGCTTCGCGAGGCCGCACGACGGTGCGGGCTTTACAAAGTTAAGGACTTAGGAAAAATGGGCGAAACATTCCCATCCCCCGAGCGTTGCGAGGCCCAAATTCGGCCTCTCTAGCAAACCTGACGTGGGCTTATTGTACCATAGGCCCCGGGAGTTCCACACTGCGCGGAGCCTTACTAGGGTGCGAGGTGTCGGCTTATCCCGTCGTAGGAGTGCTCCGGAGTGCTTTATCCTTAGCCATCGGATAGCCATGATTGAGCCCGGCGTAGCTCGCGATTAGGGGTGGATGCGGTTTTTTTTTGAATTGGAAAGAAATGAAGGAGACTTACGACCTGATAAAGCGTAGAAGCATCGTAGAAGGGAGATGTTCCAAGAGTTAGGGAGCTCGTTCCCATCCTTGTCATCAAAGCGTATCGAGCCCGTGCGGGCTGCGGACACTACTTTGTATGGTCCCTCCCACTTGGGGCTGAGCTTGTTGGAGCCTGCGAGATTCTAAATGCGACGTAGAACCAGGTCTCCTACTTGCAGGGTCCTTGTGTGTACGTTTCGTGCCGCGTAGCGACGCAGGGTCTGCTGGTAGGCCATAGCCCGGAGTAGGGAATGCTCGCGGTGTGCCTCTAGTAGATCGAGGTCGAGCTGCCGCTCCTCGTCGTTGGCCACGAGGCTGGCGAAGTCAACGCGATCGGATCCTAGTCTCATTTCTGTTGGGAGGACGGCCTCTGAGCCACAGACGAACCGGAAAGTAGTTTCTCCTGTAGCCCGGTTGGACGTTGTCCGGACTGCCCAGAGGACTGACGGCAGCTCGTCGACCCAACCTTGTTGTTTGGCCTTGAGGGCGTCGTATACCCGCTTTTTGATGCCTTGGACTAGCTGTCCGTTAGCTCGCTCAGCCGCTCCATTACTCTGTGGATGGGCCACAGATGCCAGGGCGAGCTTCATGTCAAGCTCTTCGCAGTAATCGTTGAACTCCCGGCTAGTGAATTGGGTGCCATTATCAGCGATGATCCTGCTGGGCACTCCAAATCTTGCAACGATGCTCCGGAAGAAACTACCACGGCAGCTGCAGTAATGTTAGAGACCGGCTCGGCCTCGATCCACTTTGTGAAGGTGTCGATGGCTACGAACAAATACAATTTGCCACCGAGCCCTTCGGGGAACGGTCCCAGGAGGTCCATGCCCCAGACCGCGAACGGCCACGCTAGTGGAATGGTTTGCAGCTCATACGCGGGCTGGTGTGTCATCCGCGCATGGTATTGGCAAGCTTCGCAACGCTTCACCAAATCTTCTGCGTCGCTCATTGCAGTGGGCCAGTAGTAGGCCATGCGGAATGCTTTGCCGACAAGGGTTCTGTGTGAGGCGTGTGCGCCGTAGATGCTCTCGTGTATATCGGACAGAAGGTACTTACCTTTTTCTTGGGTGACGCACTTATAAAGCACGCCATTAGCACCCCTTTGGTACAATGAGCCCCGTGCGAACGAAGAACTTCGGGCTCGCCTTTTTAGCTGGAACGCCGGTTTGCGTCCTGCAATGTCCCGTGCTCTAAGAACTGGATGAATGGCGTCATCCAGGTGGTGCTTTGCTCAAGGTATGAGACAGTACGGGATGTCTCAGCGTGGGGGGTAGTAGGCGTCCCCGTGCCCTCCTCTCCGGAGGGAATGGATGGCTCTAAAAGGTACTGCACTAGCACCCCCGGTGGGGCCGGTTCTTGTGAGGATCCGAGCTTGGCGAGCTTATCAGCTTCGCCGTTCTCTTCTTTGGGAATGTAGCTAATTTCGAAACTCGTGAAACGCTTCTCCAGTTTCCTCACTTCCTCCAGGTACCGCGCCATTGAGTCGTCAGTTGCCTGAAACTCCTCTCTGATCTGGCGGACAACGAGCTACGAATCCCCTTACGCAACAAGCCGTTTGATGTCGAGCGCAGCGCTTGCTCTTAGGCCCCGCTAGTAGTGCTTCATACTTGCGGCGTTGTTGGTCACCGCAAAGTGTATTTGCATGACGTGCTGGAGTCGCTCTCCGTTGGGGGAGATGAGAACGAGACCGTATCCTGATCGCCCGGACTGGTGTGATCCGTCGAAGAATAAAGTCCACCGGCCTACTTTCTTCTCTTGACCTGGAGAGCTTTTCTCTTGCTCATCCGGCCTGGTCAACTCTGCAACGAAATCAGCCAGGATCTGGGCCTTGATCGCGGTACGGGATACGAACTAGATGTCGAACTCACCCAGCTCGACTCCCCACTTTGCGACCCGGCCTGTGGCCTCCGGGTTTCGGAGAATGTCCTTGATCGGGTAAGTGATCAGGACAATGATCTGGTGGGCTTGGAAATAGTGACGCAACTTGCGTGAGGCCATTAGCAAGGCATAGCACAGTTTTTGAAGGTCGGGTAGCGCTCCTTAGGCCTGGTGAGCACCTCGCTCATGTAGTAGACGGGTTGTTGCTTCCCTTCTCGTTCCACTGCCAGCACCGCGCTTGCGGTGTTCGGTCACTGAGAGGTACAACAGGAGGACTTCCCCGAGCTTGGGAGTGGTGAGGACAGGTGGCGAAGCGAGGTACTGCTTCAGCTACAAAAACGCGGCCTCCGCCTCCTCTATCCACTCGAAGCTATCGTGCTTGCGGAGAAGCTTGCGGAAAGGTGCGCTTCGTTCTCCAAGGCAGGAGATGAAACGGCTTAAGGCCGCCATTTTGCCTGTGAGGGACTGGATGTCCTTTACGCAGGTCGGCGACCTCATCTTTTTGATGGTCTCGATCTTTTCGGGGTACGCGCCGATGCTCGCCCCCCGATCACATAGCCAAGTAACATGCCGGACTTGACGCCGAAGACGCATTTCTCGGGGTTTAACTTGACCCGGTGCTGTCTCAGACTGTCAAAGGTTTCCCGTAGGTCGGACACGTGGTCCCGGGCATCCTTGCTCTTGACTACGATGTCGTCTACGTACACTTCGACGATGCACCCTATTTGATCAGGGAGAGTTTTTTGCATGAGTCGCTGGAACGTGGCGCCAGCATTTCTGAGACCGAAAGACATGGTCGTATAACAAAATGTGCCGAAAGACGTTACAAAGGCGGTTTTTTCTTCGTCCTCCATAGACAACGCGATTTGATGGTAACCGAGTGGCGTCGAAGAAAACTCATCAAAATTTGAGTCCGCCATGGTGTCGACTAGCTGATCTATGCGTGGAAGGGAAAAGTTATCCTTTGGGCAGGCGGAATTAAGGTCGCGATGGTTGACACACGTGCGCCACTTGCCGCCCTTCTTTTGGACCACGACTGGGTTCGTAAGCCAACCGGAGTGCTGTACTTCGCGGATGAAGCCCGCTCGAAGCAGCTTGCCGAGCTGGTCTTGGATTAGCCTTCCAGTCGGGAACACGCCTCTGACACTGCCTTACCGGTTTTTTGTCAGGCCGGACAGCTAGCCTGTGCTCAATCACCTGCATTAGGACACCAGGCATATCGGACGGTTCCCATGCGAACGCGTCCGCGTTAGCCCGAAGGAAGGTAATGAGCTCGAGTTCATATTGGGCCTTGAGGTTTGTCCCCACGTGGACCACCTTGGAGGGGTCTGTCTCCGTGAGGACAATGGTTTTGGTGGGCTCCTGCGGCTACAGTGCCACCTTTGGGCGCGCTGTGGAGCGCTCCTTGCTGCCAGGACCACGGGTAGGGAGCTGGCATACCATGGCCAGCGCGGTCTTGTCGCAGTCGAGGGCCGTCTTGCGATTCCCCGGACGGTGATGACTCCCCTTGGCGCTGGCATTTCAGGCAATGGTAGGCGTTGTAGGGGAGGTCGATTTCCACCACCTCGAAGGTGATGTACTCCGTCCGGAAGTTGGCGGAGGAGCCAAACGTCACGGGCAGCACGACTTGCCCGACGGGGCGAAGAGATGACCCTGGGACAATCCCATGGAAGGGTACGGTGATGTCCCTTATCTTGGAGCACGGGACCTGCATGAGGCCCAGAACGCACGTGGTGATGATGTCCAGCGAGCTCCCGCTGTCCACGAGGACGCGGTAGACGCGGGTGTTGCCGATGGTGGGGCACAACACCAGCGGAAGACGCTGTGGCTTGGAGAGGCCTGCCGGACAATCCGTCACCGAGAAGGTGATGGCCTGACTGGACCAGGGCAGGGACTCTGTCGCAGGCTCGCCGCGGGTGATGTGGAGGACCTCGCGGGACGCGGCCTTGAGCTTTTGGCGAGAGCTGTAGGCCGAAGTGCCGCCGAACATGACGACAACGTGGCCGCGTGCCTCAGGGAAGCCCTGGTCCTGGGCGCCCAGCGGAGGAGGCACCACGGCCGTGCCCTTAGGTAGCTCGGGCATGGGACCACGCGGTAGTAGAAGTCCTCCGGTGGCGGGCCCACGTCGCGGCGATTCTTGCGAGTCATGGCCGTGGTATTTGGTGGAGACAGCAGAAGAGATTGGGGTCGTGGAATGGGTCCTCGCCTACCGCCTACTTCTTTGCGAGACGGGAGGCCGACCTTGAGCGCCCACTCGCCGCCGTTCGGCTGCCTCCGGGGGAGGGGAGGAGCTGCTGGGCGCTGTGGCGGCGGTGCCGGCGAGAGGGCAGCCGCGGCGGCAGGCACTTTCGGGCTGGTCGGGCTCGACCGTCGCGATGAACTTGGCGGGCTACTCTAGCCGCTTCTTCTTCTTCTCCGCTTCGGCCTTGCCGAGGCCGTCGCCCACCTTGGCCTTCTTCTTGGCGTGGGCGCGCACCCTCTTGCGCTCAACCGCCTCAGAGGCGTTGACGTAGAGGGCCGCGGTGCGGAAGAGCTCGCTCGCGGTGTTGACTGGATGGAGCACGAGGTCCTCGGTGTAGCGCCGGTCCCTCACCCCATCCTTGAAAGCCTCAATGATAGCCTCGTCCGAGATGTAGGGATAGTGTTGCGGGCTCTCTCGAACCGGCACACAAAATCTTGGAGACTTTCATCGTCTCGCTGCACCACGAGCTTGAGGTCCTGGGAGCCCAAAACGGGCGTAACACCCCTGGAAGCTCGTGCGGAGGGCATCCTGAAGCTGGGCCCAGCTGCGGATGGAACCAGGCCGCTGATTGTACATCCAGGTCCGGGCCATGCCCTCGAGCACAGTGGGGAAATAGTTGACCAAGACGGCCTCGTCTCCCCCATGGCCTGGATGGCGGTGGTGTAGATGGACAGGAACTCCTTGGAGTTCTTACTCCCGTCAAACTTCTCGATTGGACTGAGCTTGAACCTCGGCGGTCAAGGCGCCTCACGGAGAGCGCGGGAGAAGGCGGAACACCCTGGCGCGGCCTTCGGGGGAGAGGCATCCCGAAGCGGGCCCAGGTGGGAGAACACTCACTTGGGTGGCCTGGCGAACAGTGAAGGAGGCTGTTAGTTCTTGCGTGAAGGGTTACGGTTATTCTTGAGGCGGCTTTGAGAGCCGCTATAGCCAGAGCTGTCCGTGCGCCCGCCGATCCGACCCTCATGCTGGATGATGCCGGAGGTGACGTCACCAAGGTCCGTAGCAATGGCTGGACCCAGGTCAGCCATGGTGAAACCACGGGGTCCTTCTCCAGGTCGCGGACGACAGCGGAGATCGCGTGCGCCTTCTGGCGGCTGCGCAGGAGCGGGTTGGCCATAGTCTCTAATTCTCTATGAGGGATGTCCTCGCGGCAAATCCCGGTCATGATGCGGCGGACGGAATCGCGGAAGAAGTCTCGGGCCGCAGAACGGCGGCGCTGCAGCTCCTAGGCCTCTGCATTCCCGGTGTCATCGTCGGCCGAGGCTACGAAGACGCAGCGAGACGTGCGCGAGGCCGGGGGAAACGTCCCGGTGTCGCCCGCGGAGGCGGAATAGCCCAGCAGCTCGAACTCCATGGGAGTCTCGCTGACGTGGGTCACGGAGGGGTCCAGCTCAGGGAGCGACTCCTCTGGGCGAAGGTCTGCCCTTGGGGCGAGAGAGGTGTCAACCTCCATCTCGTCGGCCCCGGCTTCGGCGAGGTACTCCTCTCGCCAGCCGTCATACGATGGACCGAAGTCATCCAGATCATCGCACTCATCAAACTAGAGGTCCAGGACCTCGTCGCTGCTCGGAATCTCAGGCATGTCCGAGGAAATAGACTGCTCAGGGCTGCTATAGGCCCCATGGTGGGCGCCAACTGTCGGTATCTGGGAAACGCGCCTCCGAGGGCAGCGGGTCAACGGACCGGCAGACGAATTTGTAGTTGGAGTGAGGCCTAACGACAACCCTTCCCAACAACCCGAGGCGGCGGCCAAGCTTGCGGGGGCTTTGGCTGCGCGGTCTTCCCGGACTACGCCTGGTGCGACTTGGCGATCCAGGTACAGATCCGATGCACGGTGAGAAAGAGAGGGAGAGAGAGAAAGCAATACAAACCGTGGAGACACAAGCGATTTTACCCTTATTGAGCCCCTTGCGCCGATATGCACTCTACTCCAAATTTGCCGTTGATTATACGGTGGAAAACAATACAAGGGCGCCGAGACTGGGCTTGAAGGCGCCAATCCCGAGCTTACAAGGGAGTTTCGGACACTCAGGTGACTAAGGACTACGGCTACTGCTAAGGAAACTTCGGATTCGGGAGAGGAATCGGATCGAAGGCCCCTGCCACGTTGGGCAGGTATCTCCTTTATAGGCGCGGCGGGCTGCCCGGAGCTGATACGGCAGGCCCCGCGCCTATCTCTGCTTTGTCCATCTTTAGTGGTAGCGCCCTTGTTTCATTCCGGGGCTCCGTCCTATCTGTGGCCTGCAAAGAGAAGCTGGTCTGGCCAGTACTGGACACGTGTTCGTCTTGAAATACCAATACGGGGAAGCAGGCTGCGTAGGGAGAAAGCACTTTCCCTTTATCCCAGATATAGCATTGACTGGACCGAGCCAGCCCCGCGCCACCCGTTGGGGGCGTCGCGTAGCGTGACAGCTGTTGCCATCTGTCCAAGGGGCAAACAACAAGGTGAGCTGCCCGCGCGCCTCTCCCTGGGCTACGGATCCCCCGAGGAGGTACAGTTCTTCTCGGTCAAGGCCGAGGAAAGTATGGTGGGGCATGACAGATGTCGCCACCTGTCCACAGACAGACGGACTGTCCGTGGAGCCCCCTCTCGGGCTAAGGATAGCCCGGGAGGCACGCAACACCCCCGGTGAGGGCTTAGGGATGCGTGGTTGACTTGGTCAAGCCCGTGGATGGTCCCGACGGGCTGGACATTCCTTTTGGTACGGTTATGGATGACCTTCTGGATTCTTCGTACGCGGTGGGCCGGTACGGAATCGGCCCAGGGCCCATCTCGGGGTGGGCCACTTACGAATCGCCAACACTTACCCATGGGGTCCATCGGCCACGTCAGCGCCGCATCGGCCCGATAGCCACGTGGCGTGACACATGTCAAGCCATGTGTCATGTCACGTCAGCCCAGAACTGAGCCCCACTGCCACGTGGCATGCCACGTCAACTGCCATGTGTTGCCACGTCCTTGCCACCTGTCGCCATGTGTCAAGCCACGTCACCGCCACGCCAAAGACACGCACACCCGCCTCTACATTAGTGGGCCCCACTTGTCGCCCATTGGGCGTCATCGACGATGGGCCCCACTGTTACGGCCCGCACCAGATCGGGCGGTTGGGCCGTCACTGGCCTGGAGCGATGCGAGACAGAGTTGGGCGGGGCGGTTCGTTCGATTCGGCCCAAGTTGGGGTTAATTGGGTTTTTCTTTTTCGGGGAATTTTCGATTTAATCCAAAACTTCCCCGAATTGTTTAGGGAGCTCCGTAACTCCAAATTAGGTGATTTTAGAGCCTAAAAATTACATTTTAATCCTAGAATTTTTATGTATATTAATTAATTATTTTATTTGTATTGATTTTACTATTGTGTTATTTGTTCATTGTCCATATAGACGGGGGTTGCGACTGTTGTACTGATTGTTGCCCGGAGTAGGTGTGGGACCCACAGAGTGGGGATTTCTTCGAAGGCAAGCATGGATACATGTTCCTCTCCTAGTTTTAGACTTAAATTAATTGTCGATTACTTTTTGAGCTATTTGCATGCATGAAAATTAGGTGTGAGTACCTAGGCATATTATTGTTCTGCTAATGTGCCTTAGCCACCTTTGTGAGACTATTGTTATTTCCATTAGCCTATCCTTGACTAGTTGTATAGGACTGCATTAGGAGTTCACTATAAAATGTGCCTTGTGATGCGTAAGCTTCTTAATGGTGTTTTTGAATGAAATCTAAACAACTAAAACTAGTGTAGACGACTTAGGGGAGACCCGGTAGTGTTGGTTCCGGGAATGTGGTGGAGATTTGAGGGTCTCCTCTAATAAGGACTCAAGCTTGTGTACTACTAGACCAAACCTTACCGTACAACCACTTATGCCTTCGGCCCTGGCTTAGTACACTATGAAACCTACTAACCAGTTGCTCGTAGGTTGTCCGGTTACGTTTCGTCACTGTTGTCCTAGGGGGAGGCTTGCAATCTCCCTTGAGGGGTAGGTGAGTTCCTGAGATCGAATGGCTTAATTGGGGAACGCCCCTGTCGACGGTTGGGATATTGACCCAAGTCAACTAAGGTTCTTCAAGAGGGAGATAGGAGACACGCCAAGTAATCTAACAACAACGAATAGGAGACAGGATTTTATCCTGGTTGGGCCTCTCGAGAGATAATAGCCCTACGTCCAGCCTTTCTTATATACCAGAGATGAATACAAGAGGTGGCTCGGCGAGACGAATAGGTCTCGGCGAGATTATATGTGTACAAGCGAAAATCAGGTGTCTATGAGATGCTAAGACGTAAACTCGAAGCCAGATTGACCCCTCAACACGCCGTAGGGGTCCTGTTTATATAGTGCTGAGCAAACCGACCTACCGAGGGAATATCGGGCCGGGCTAACTACGAGATCGTAACGAACTCGACATGCCAAATATATCCCGAGGTAGATAAGGCATACTCCTAGTCTTGGGAATCACGACGTCTGCTCCAATCCGAGAAACCAACGCCCGGGTCTTCACGTAGCCGTGCAAAACTCTGTTCGAGTCGGACTAAAACACGAAGTCTTGGGCGCCACGCAATCATACCGATCAGGAGGCTGTTCGGTACGACGCACATGGGCCTTATTGAACCTCCTAGGAAGCTGGGCCCTGGTAGGCTGTTTGATTGGGCCGTCAGGGAGTGGGCCATGGCAATGGGCCGTGATTTTATCCCCGACAGCTAGCCCCCGAGACTCAAGTGGAATAACTCACTAGAGTGGGGTCTTCCTCTTGAGACTCAAAGTCAAGAAGAGGAAAATTATGCTGCTACAAGGACGAACAACAAATGACCGAACAGGTTATGGTCCCACCGAACAGGACTTGTCCCGGATCGAACAAACCCGATCAAGTCCGAGCAACTCACAGCATCGAACAGAAAACGCATCCATCCGGAAAGCAGAGCACCCGGCCCTCGCCATGACGGAAAAAAAGTAACCGTTGGCAGAATCTCAACGGTAACTTGCGCCGCGCAGTGAAAACAGTCGACCGTTTTTACTTAGCCGTTGCGGTAAAAACTAGCCGTTTAGTGGCGAAGAACCGTTGCAAGGCTGCTCATTTGGGCCTATAAAAGCACCCAAGCCGCCCGCGGCTAGCCACTTCTGCTCTCACGCCCTTCCTTCCCAAGGCTTGTTTCCAACCGCACTCAGCATCAAACAACCGAACTCCAACACCAAACTTGCTCGTCCAAACCTGGGGGCTGCCATGGCCAAGTTCTCAGGCACCAGCATCACCGAGGAGGACCTGAGAGTTTGGGAGGAGGAGGGCCACATCGACACCGGTAGCTGGAGGCTGCCCGGGGAGGAGGAAACTCCGGAGCCTCTCGAGGGCGAGTTCTTCAACTTTGAACAGTTCGCGCTGTTCGGGTTGAGGTCTCCCGAGAGCGACTTCGTGGAGGCCTTCTTCAACATCAGCGGATTGGAGGTGACGAACCTCAATCCGAATTCCATCCTCCAGATGGCCGTCTTCGCACACCTGTGTGAAGGCTATCTGGCATCGATCCGCTGGTGGGGCTGTTCCTGCACTACTACACAGTGACAAGGAGCAGCTCCGCCGCTTCGGTGCTTGGGTGCTACTACCTCAAGCTCCGGGCCACCGCCGACGACGCGCCGTACCCCCGTCCGCCACTGCTCGACTCGATGGGCGTGTGGTGGACGAGGTGGTTCTACAGCAAGCGGAGCGACGACAGCAAGCTCGTCTTCACCGGGAAGGCGCCGGCGAAGGGAACACCAATGCCTCGGCCGGAGATGTCCGCCGAGGATTGGTACTTAACGAGGAAGATCGCCTCGCTCATGGGCCTTGGGCTCACGGGCAGGGAGATCATTCGACTACACAATAACAGATCTCGTCCGTGCGGAGAAGACCCTATCCCTTCTACATGATAGAGGGATGGGAAGACATCTCCAGGGAGAGCATGGGTAAGTGCCTTTAAGACTCAACCTTTCTTCGATGGATCATCCGAACAGAAACTAACAGCTTCTCCTGCTCGGGCAGAGAAGCCAACAGACGCATGGGTGACCGAACAGGTCGACGCCATGCTGAAGGCAGCGAGGAAGGACGGTGAAGTCACCGGCAAGGTGGCCTTCACTTGTCCGCGCAACGTACTCGTCCGCACAGACGAGGTAAGTCTCTTAAACCCAACATGTGTTGCTAGACTTGTACCGTTGTAAGTATTAACTTTCGCTTCCCGAACAAACAGGAAGACCAACTGATCCTAGGAGGGATCGTAGAGGAGCTCTCCGATACTGAGGGAGCGAGAAAGGGCAAGGCCAAAGTGGCCGAGAAGCCGAAGGTGGCCACGGCACCGACGCTGAACTCGCCAGCGCCAGCAATGGCCGCTAACCAACCTCAAGCCCTCAAGGGCGAAGAAGCGCCCCGGGCAGCAGAAACGGAAACGTGGCCAGCCGAGAGGGGAACGCCCAAGCCCATCCCTCCTCGCCGAGCAGAGCGACGAAGAGGTACGAAACTTGACCCTTTGGCTGAAGCGGTTCGCGCAAGCTCACCTGGGCCATCTGGGCCAAGAAGAAATCGCCGAAAGCGAGGAGGCTCGAGGAGGAGGTAGCGCGCAAGGAGAAACTTCTTGCGTTGCGCCAAAAGAGCGCTCAGCTCAGCAGGGAGCTGAGCCTTTCGCCACAAGCCCCCGGAAGCCAAGGCGAGGAAACAGAGGAGCCCCCGAGCAAGAAACGCAAGATGCGCAAAGGGGCGAAGAAGAAGGTATCGTTCCCTGCGGCAGGTGTCGACTAGTGACTAACTGGGGGGTACCGTCGGCAATGATTATATATGGGGCGATGCACAAGATCCAAACTCGATGGTAGCACAAGACAAGGATTTATACAGGTTCAGGCCCTCATGGCGGAGGTAATACCCTACGTCCTGTGCTCTGGGATTATATGGTGTATATGTGTACAAGATGATGATCAACCTGGGAGATGATCAAGCTGTAGATATGTGATTCTCTAGATGAGAGATGTAGATGAAGATGCCGAACCAGGGGCTCCCTGCCCGCCTTATATGGTGGGGGGCAGGGTTACAAGATAAAGTCCTGATCGGTTACGAGGTAGGATTCCTATCTCTATCCTTATCCGAGATTACAAGTATATCTTCCCTATTAATTAGGAATAGACTTCTTTCCTTGCCGGGCAAGCCTTCTAGAATCCGAGTGGTACCCGTCCTCATCTACCCGACTTGGTTCATCCCCTGTCAGGTGGTCTTTTAGGCCCGCCGTGTGGATACCCGGGGTCTATGTTATCCACAGTAGCCCCCGAGTGCTTCATAGTCGAGTTGCTGCTCTTCTTTGTCGCACCTTGGATTAGTTATGCTTCATGCCGACTGCTTGTAAATTGTTGCTGCTCCTTCCCGACTGGCTTCTGCCTGTTATCTGCGAGGAGACTGTGAAGGACTCATAGAGAGTTGTTAGTGACACCCAGCCCGGGGTTGCCGGAGTTCTGGCGGTCGACTCATTGTAAAGCACATCACCTTGATTTTGATGAAGTGGTACCTGTACTCATCTTGCGATGTACAGCTAGCGACCCAACATGGGGCGTCTTGTTGGTTTTAATTTGAAAAGCCGAGTGATACTGTATTGCCTTGTGATGTACAAATTGGCGACCCAATGGGGCGTACCATTGGTTTTGGTCAAGAGCCGAGTGATACTGATTGCGTCTTTGCGATGTACAACATGGCTCCAACATGGGCGTATTCACTTGTTTTGGTCAAGAGCCGAGTGATACTGTGTATAAATGCGTGCGATGTACAATTTGGCGACCCAACGATATTTAACCGGTTTTTGGTCAAGAGAAGCGAAAGCAAGACCAGACTGACCGGAGTAGGATACAGCTGGTGGCCCCAGAGGGCATACCGTTGGTTTTTAACCATCTGGTACCTGTACTCATCTTGCGATGTACAGCTTGGCCCAACATGGAGCATACCATCTGGAAAGGGTTTGGCCCAATGATACCTGTATCCGACTAGTGCGGTAACACAGCTAGTGTCCTAACATGGGGAATACCATTGTTGTCAGCCAGGCGGTACCTGTATTCCATCAGAAGGAATACAACATTTGGCACCCCACCACGAGGCGTACCTTAAGGAAAGAGTTTAGCCGTATGGTATCCATACCCGGGTTGCGGTGTACAGCATAGGCCTCAATTGGAGCGTATCATCGAAACTCAATCCCGACATCACTGGTATCTGATCCTGACATGCAGCGACCAACTAGTGACCTAACATGGGGTATACCAAGAGATGGGTTATTTTTGTAACTCTGCCGGTGATATGCCCTCGAAGGGGTGCACCGAGGCTGAATTTGGCTTAGCCCGGCTGTGCTTGTAGCCACTGCCAGACGCATACCGAAGGTCGTGAGTTAGCGCCAGTATGCAGGGTGGCTCATGGCCGAGGCGAAGCGTATAGCCGCACCAAAGTTGGTGTAGACGATAGCCATACGAAGTTGGTGTGGGCGTATAGTTTGTGCCAACTTGATGAGGTAAAAACCCATGAACTCTGTAGCATGTACATGTAGAGTTTAGGCGAGATCTGGAAGCATTTAGATAATTTTTATACTTTTGCTACTTTTCCTTTCTCGACATTAAATTTCTCCAAGTAATCTTCCTTTTGTTAAGCACTCGCCTCGACTAGTCTAGCCCCAAGCGCCGGAATTGGCTCATGGCTCTTTTCCGAGCAAGCGTGTCGAGTGACTAGAGTTCGCCGTCCGTGGGTCAGAGCTTCACTACTCGAAAAAACCACTCGGATTCATTTGCAATCATAAAGAAAAAAACAAAAAGAGTGCACGCAAGTGCACCTATTAGGTATAGCCCCCGACTTACTGCTTAGTTGGAGAGCAACTAAGTAGCAAGTCAAGAAACAATTTAGATTAACAAGAAAAAACTATGGTAAATAGAACTTAGCCTCGATGCGTGTGTAGGCGTAGCCGAGCCAGACTTGGTCTGCTGTATTTGGCGTGGGCGTGTCGCCGAGTAGCGGTCGCCGAGCCGTAGATTTGTAGCTGCAGCATGTAGCCGTCGGGCGCTATGGGCGCGATGGCGCATAATGAGCTGAATACTTGGGCGCCGTGGGCGCAGCGTAGGCGTGTCATTGAGTAGCATGTCGCCGAGCCAGACGGAGGCGCTGTGGCGCCGGGCGTGGGCGTAATCGAAAGTGGCTTGTCGCCGAGCCGCAGATTTGAAGCCGCAGCGTAGCCGCACGGGCGCACGTGGGCGCGATGGCGCATACCGAAGCTAAATACTTGGGCGCGTGGGCGCGGGCGTAGGCGTGTCACCGAGTGGCGTATCGCCGAGTCATAGACTTGGAGGCGCTGGCGTAGGCGTGTAGCCGAGTGACTTGTCGCGCGAGCCGCAGATTTGAAGCTGCAGGCGTGTAGCCGTACCGGGCACACGTGGCGCGCGATGGCGTACAGCCGAGCTAAATACTTGGGCGCTCGTGGCGTGGGCGTAGGCGTGTCGCCGAGTGGCGTATCGCCGAGCCATAGACTTGGAGGCGCTCGTGGCGCTGGCGTAGGCGTGTAGCCGAGTGGCTTAACGCCGAGCCGCAGATTTGAAGCTGCAGGCGTGTAGCCGTATCGGACGCTCGTGGCGTGCGATGGCGTACAGCCGAGCTAAATACTTGGACGCTCGTGGCGCGGGCGTAGGCGTGTCGCTGAGTAGCGTGTCGCCGAGCCGTAGACTTGGAGGCGCTCGTGGCGCTGGCGTAGGCGTGTAGCCGAGTGGCTTGTCGCCGAGCCGCAGATTTGAAGCTGCAGGCGTGTAGCCGCACCGGGCGCTCGTGGCGCTCAATGGCGTACAGCCGAGCTGTAAACTTGGACGCTCGTGGCGCGGGCGTAGGCGTGTCGCTGAGTAGCATGTCACCGTGCTGTAGACTTGGGCGCTCATGGCGCTGGCATAGGCGTGTAGCCGAGTGGCTTGTCGCCGAGCCGTAGATTTGAAGCTATAGGCGTGCAGCCGTACCGGGCGCTCGTGGCACGCGATGGCGTACAGCCGAGCTATAGACCTTGGAGGCGTAGGCACGTAGCCGAGTAGAGGAAGTAGTCGTTCAGATCTCGATCAACACCGAGTGGCACACGTCGTGGTCGGCGACGAACAGCACGTGCTCGCCGAGGTCTCGCCTGTGGTCGACGGAGTTGGCCGTAGTCGTAAATGATCTCCATGCGATTGGTGTAGCTTGACGAAAGTCGATGAAAGTCCTCGCTGGTCTTCAACGTCCCACGAGATGTGTCACGATCAATCCTCACACCGTAGCCGGCACCGACGAGCTTTACGAGCTCGCCGAAATTCGCGACATCTCTACGCAGACTGCCTTGAAAAAGGCGTCACGGTCGCATCCGAAGTCAGATTTACGCATTCTTGGATTCGTTGGAAAGATAACGAGATAAGATTTCCGACGCATCTTATTTCACCCCGAAACTCCTTCTGAGTCAACGGGAAATCACGATACAAGTTCTGCCCAGAATCTGAATGGGAACAGATCGCATCTTCTTCTCATGTTCGTCTCGCGGTTGATGAAGCCGGCGTCGTACGATGGACACCATAATTGTCGAGTCCGAGTGATTTGCTGCTGATGACGGTCACCACCGGAGATTCGTTCTCCATCGGGACCTCACCGTATCCGAGTCAGGAATTAAGCCCCCGGCGCACTACTCGTCGGTAGGCGGCGGTGGCATTCCCCAACACGACCGGGAGTCCGAGTGAAGCGCTGTTGAATTTTCTTCCACGGATTGGATCATGTCCGAACCCGCAAAAGTGTTGTAGAAGTCCTTGGTTGAGTTCTCACCGTATCCGAGTCGAGAATTGAGCTCCCGGCGCACCACTCGGGAGTAGACGGCGGCGGCGTTCCACAACCTGAACGGGAGTCCAGACGAAGCGATGTCGATGTTCTCCTCAGACTAGATCGGATCTGAGTCCAGAAGAAGTGTTGGTCGTTGATTGTCTTGAGTAGCTCCTTGCTGATTCTCGATGTCCTTGGAGGTGTGCCACGGCATACCCGCATGCCGTAGCCTCCGTAGATGAGTTTTACGAGCTCGCCGAGATTCGCGATCTTCCCGCGCAGCCTGCTTTCAAACGGATGTCCCGGACGCATCCGAACTCCGTTTTGGGCGTTCTTAGGTTCACGGAAAGGTGACGAAATTATCTTTCAAACGCATCCAGTCTCATCCCGAAATTCCTTCTGGATCAACAGGAATTCAAGAAACAAGATGACGTCCAGAATCTGTCTTCGAGCCGTCGCCAGATCCGAAGTCAGAATTGAGCTGTTGGCGCACTACTCATGAGTAGATGGCCGTGGCTTTCCCTAATCCGAAGCGGGAGGCGTTGTTGTAGTTCTCCCAGATTGGATCTCGATCCAAACCGAGAAGTGGAGTTCGCGAAGTCGTTGATGACGCTTGATGGCCCGGAGCGGAGACGACGGCGACACCGTTGATCGATGCCATCGAGCTTGACGAAGATGATCTTGACGCTGCCCCTACCTGGCACGCCAACTGTCGACTGGTGACTAACTGGGGGGTACCGTTGGCAATGATTATATATGGGGCGATGCACAAGATCTAAACTCGATGGTAGCACAAGACAAGGATTTATACAGGTTTAGGCCCTCATGGCGGAGGTAATACCCTACGTCCTGTGCTCTGGGATTATATGGTGTATATGTGTACAAGATGATGATCAACCTGGGAGATGATCAAGCTGTAGATATGTGATTCTCTAGATGAGAGATGTAGATGAAGATGCCGAACCAGGGGCTCCCTGCCCGCCTTATATAGTGGGGGGCAAAAGGAAACTAAGAGTGGAGGCACAACAGCGCTAGAAAGTTTTAAGGAAAACCGATAGAACGCTTAGCCCAACTCCCAGCCTCCGTTGTGCAGCTGCTCGAAAACCTGAGTTTGCGAACTCGAACAGGTGCACAAGAGAAAGAGCGACACCCTAGCCCCCGGTACGGACGATGCTCGAAAACCTAAGTTTGCGAATTTGAGTACGTGCGTAGAGAGATAGAGCGACACCCGTATCCTGATCGACATATTCCAAGAACTGCTCGTCGACGTAAGTTAGGCGATTCATGGTTTAACCGAACAAGGAAAGTGCCTCTGCCGCGGGGGGCTTACAAGAGCAGGCTTTGCCAAGTGGTTGTGCCGTGAACGGTAAGTGCCTCTGCCGCGGAGGGCTTACGAGAGCAGATTTAGCCGCGAGGCGAAAAGCCATTTTTACGCAAGTTTGAGTTTAGGAACTTGTTGAAACTAGACACGGGCAGGGAAACCCTAGAGATCGCGGAGCCAAGTGTTCGCAAGACCGGGCAGCCATCAAGTGTTACCGGAGAGAGGATAGTCTGAGAAGACAAGAAGTGAAAGAGGGCCGCAGGGGGCCGCGAAAATTCACTGTTTATTGGATTGAACTTTACATGGCAGCCCAAGAGACTTGGACGAACAAAGGTGCGAGATTTGACAAAAAAACGCAAAGCTAAGCAAACATGCGAAAGACCTACACAAAGAACTTACAAAGCTGGTCGATGTTCCAAGTGCTGGTCAGCTCTCTCCCGTCCTCCATTGCCAGGCGAACAACCCAGGAGCGAGCAGAAGAAACGACCGTGTATGGGCCCTCTCAACGGGGAGTTAGCTTGTTGGCATTGGACAAGTTCTGGACACGGCGCAGAACGAGGTCGCCCGCCTTCAAGGCCCTTGGTCGAACTGATTTGGCAGCGTGCCGGCGAAGAGCTTGCTGGTAGCGCGCCATTCTGACTTGTGCCCGTTCGCGTGTACCTTCGAGGAGATCGAGATTGAGTAAGCGCTCTTGCTCGTCGTCAACCGAGTTGGCCGAGCTCGTGCGAGGCGAGCCGAGTACCACTTCGGCGGGCAAGATGGCTTCTGCACCGTAGACTAGTTGAAAAGGAGTTTCCCCGGTCGCCCGGCTGGCCGTAGTGCGAACAGCCCAGAGGACGGACGAAACTTCGTCAACCCAGGCCTTATTGTGCTCGTGGAGGGCCGCGAACACGCGCCGTTTGATACCATGGACGATCTGTCCGTTGGCTCGCTCGGCTGCTCCATTGCTCTGTGGATGTGCCACAGAGGCGAAACAGATCTTGGTGCCCAGCTGTTCGCAGTATTCCTGGAATAGCTCGCTTCTGAACTGGGTGCCGTTATCGGTGATTAGCTTGTGGGGAATCCCAAAGCGTGTGACCACGTTGTTTTTGAAAAAGCGCACAGCCGTTTTGACGTGAAAAGAAGACACAGACTCTGCCTCAATCCACTTTGTAAAAGTGTCGATGGCTACAAGCAAGTGTGTGTAGCCCTTGTACCCCTTGGGGAATGGGCCGAGCAGATCTAGACCCCATGTGGAGAAAGGCCAAGATGGGGGGATCGTTTGGAGCTCTTGGGCGGGCTTATGGGCCTTCCGAGTGTGAAATTGGCAAGCTTTGCACTTAGTCGCGATATCCCGGGCATCTTATAACGCAGTTGGCCAGTAATAGGCCATACAAAACGCTTTGCCGACCAGAGTCCTGAAGGAGACGTGGTTGCCGTAGGCACCCTTGTGTATGTCCCTAAGAAGGAACACACCCTCCTGTTGAGAGATGCACTTGGAGAGGATTCCCAGAGCACCTTGACGGTAAAGGATACCGTCCACAAGCTTGTATGGACTAGCACGCCTTATAAGCCGGGAACGCCGCTTCGTCTCTGTGGTCCCAATCGCAAGGTACGGACAAATAGCGTTGTCGATCCATGCACTGCTTTCGATGACGGAGACAAAGACCACTTGTCTCTGTTACCTCGTCAGGAGACATGATAGAGGGCTTGTAAAGGTGCTCGACGAGCACCACGGAAGCGTGTTCGCGTGAGGATCCATACTTGGACAGTTTGGTCGGCCAAGAAGTTGTCCTTCACGGGCACGAAGAGCACCTCGAAAATCGAAAGTGCCGCCCAACTTCCTCACTTCAACCGTATCGCGCCATTGAGTCATCGCAAAGACCGATACTCCTTGTTTACCCGATTGATGACTAGCCGTGAATCTCCCTTCACACAAACTGCCGTTGACGCCGAGCGACTTGCGCTCTTAGTCCCGCGAGAGGGCCTCGTACTCCATGGCGTTGTTAGTCGCCGCAAAGTGTAGTTGGATAGAATATCGAGTTGCTCTCCTTGAGGGAGATGAGAATAAAACCAGCCCCGAAGTTTCAAAGTCTGTGAGCCATCAAAAAACATGGTCCAAGGGGTTCATCAGATTGCTCGAGCTCGATTTAATGACAGTCCATTCAGCGACAAAGTCAGCCAAGACCTGGGACTTAATAGCAGTTCTAGCAGCAAACAGAATGTCAAATTCTGCCAGTTCCATTGCCCATTTAGCTATACGTCCGCTAGCTTCCTTGTTCCTTAGAATTTCTCCAAGAGGGAACTTGGTCGGGACCAGTATTTGATGCGCCTGGAAGTAGTGCCGAAGCTTCCTGGAGGACATGAGCAAGGCGTAGATCAACTTCTGGACCTTAGGGTTACGCTCCTTTGATCCGTAAAGTACCTCGCTCACGTAATAGATTAGCCGCTGGATGCCTTCCCTTTCCACCGTCAAGACCGCGCCACCGCTATGCATATACCAAGGTACAAAGAAAAGTGCTTTCGCCGTGGCGGGGTAGTCAAGACAGTGGGTTAGGCGGTATTGCTTCAGATCTTGGAAAGATCGATCGCCTCCTCTCGCCCACTGAAACCCTTGTGCTTATGCTAGGTCTTAAAGAAGGGCACCACGCTCGCCTCGACGGAAATAAACCACTCAAGGCGGCCATCCGTCCGGTGAGGCTCTGAACTTCCTTTACGGTAGTTGGAGCCTGCATGTTTTCAATGGCCTCGATTTTTTCGGGGTTAGCAGAGATTCCTTGCGAACCAATTACATAACCGAGCAACATTCCAGATCGAACACTAAAGGTACACTTCTCTGGGTTTAATTTAATTCGATGCCTCTTGAGGTTTTGGAAAGTCTCAGCTAGGTCTTTTACATGATCTGGAGCATACTTGCTCTTTACAACTACATCGTCGACATAGACCTCCAGTTTTTTCCGCGCTGTTCTGGGAAAGTCTTTTCCATTAAGCGCTGGAACGTGGCACCGGCATTGCGCAGACTGAAAGACATGGTCGTATAGCAGAAAGTGCCGAAGGGGGTGATGAAGGCAGTCTTCTCTTCATCCTCGGGGGAGATGCTTATTTGGTGATAACCGGAGTAAGCATCCAAAAAAACTCAAGAGCTGGGCATCCATGCCACGCCGATTAACTGGTCTATGCGAGGCAATGGAAGTTGTCCTTAGGACAAGCGGCGTTTAGATCGTGTGATCGACACACATCCTCCACTTGCCGCCTTTCTTCTTTACAATGACGGGTTGGCCACCACTCGGTGTGATCAACCTCGCGGATGAAACCAGCGTGAGCGCTTACCAAGTCGATCCTTGATGATCCCCGCTGAAGTCCAAAAGCGCCAAGCTTCGCTATGAGGTTCTTGTGCGGCGGACAACCAGTTTATGCTCGATAACCTCCCTTGGGACTCCGGGCATGTCAGACGGTTCCCAGGCAAACACGTCTGCGTTAGCTTGGAGAAAGGCAATGAGCTCGCTTTCCTATTTGGGGTCCAGATTGGCCCCCAAATGAACTGCCTTGGAAGAGTCATCCAGAGACAGCAGAATCTCCTTGGTCTCTCCTCCTGGCTGAAGGAAAACCCTAGGGCGTGCAGACTTGGTCTGCGGAACGTCGGGACCACGCGGCGGGAGCTGGTCGACCAGGGCAAGGGACTGCTCGTCGCAATTTAGAGCAGCTTTGTAGTTGCCCTTGACCGTGATCACGCCGTTAGGACCCGGTATCTTCACGCAATAGTAAGCGTGGTGGGACACGGCCATGAACTTGCCAAGTGATGGACGGCCCAAGATTGCGATGTACGCAGATGGAAAATCAACCACGTCAAACGTGATCAACTCCGTCCGAAAGTTGCTTGGGCTGCCAAAGGTAGCAGGCAGAACAATCTGCCCCAACGGCAGAACAGCTTCTCCCGGGACAATACCATAGAAAGGCATTGCGACCTCTTTAAGCTTGGAGCGAGGAATCTGCATCTCATCCAAGACTTTCGCAGAAAGCAAGTCCAACGCGCTCCCGCCGTCGATCAAGACACGGCCAACTCTAGCGTTGCTGATGGTCGGAGCGACCACCAGTGGGAGCCGCTGAGGCTTGGTCATCCCAGTGGGGCAATCCTCCTGAGAGAAGGAGATGGGAACCTCGGTCCACTTCATCGATTCGGGCTGAGGCTTGCCCTTTTCAACGTTGTGGACCTCTCGGGCAGCTTCCTTGAGGCTGCGTCGAGAGGTATAAGCCGAGGAGCCGCCGAAGATGACGGCGATATGGTTCACGGGCTCTTGATACTCATCGTCGTCCCGATCACCATCATCGGTTTGGCGCTTGGCCTTACCGGCATCACCTTTTTCGGGCAGGGTGGGCATTGGGCCCTTGCTGTTGTAGAAATCCTCGAGCTTTGCAGCCCAGGTCCTGCAGTGGCGTGTATCATGCCCGTAGTTTTGGTGGAACTTGCAATATCGGTCACTCGGACCTTTCTTGCCTTGGTTGCCTCCCTGGGCGGGTTTCTTGCCCTTATAGTTATTGTTGGGCTTTTTCTGCCCATCCTTGGGAGGAGGTGTGCGATCTATACCGGCGACGGTGTTATTCGCATCACCCTTCTTTTTCCTCTAGGACTTTTTGTCACCAGGATTGTTGCTGCTCTTCTTCTTTTCCTCCACACCAGTTGGGGGGCTTCGCGCCTTGTCGAACGCCTTCTTATCTTGAACACGCTCGCCGCATTGGCATAGCGATCACCGCCTTTGAACAGTCGTTGGCGGTCCAGTCTCATTGAACTCGAGATCTGGGTGAGTCGCTCGTCGCGGACTCCGTTTTTAAAGGCTCGGACAATGATTAAATCCGAGATGTTCGGATCGTGTTGCGGATCTTCATGAAACGTTTCACGGTTGCGGAGGGTCTCCCGCTCATCCGGATCATCTGGTGTAGATCATCCTCCTTGCCTGCATTTAACGTGCTGACTACCGAAATTGGCAATTAGAGCGTCACAAAGCTGGTTCCAAGAGCTGATGAAACCCTCTTGCTGATTGAACAGCCACGTCCGAGCAGCGCCCTCAAGGACAGTCAGGAGGTAATTAGCCATGACAAGCTCGTCACCTCCGGCCGCCATGATGGCCGATGCGTAGATGGAAAGGAACTCATCTGGGTTCTGTGTCCCATTGTATCTCTCCATGTGTCCGGGCTTGAACTTTGAGGGCCACCGGACAGAGCGAAGCTCGTCAGAGAATGCCCTGTAGCCCAAGGCGTAAGACCGGCCACCTTCCCCAGCAGAACCTAGTCTTGAAAAGACGTTGGCCCTGTTGGTCGGGGGAACTCTAACTGAGCGTGAGGTTTCTGCCTGGAGGAACTCTCTTCGTGATAAGCCCCCACGCTCCTTCCTCGTGGTCGCGACAACGCGCTCCTCGCGAGGGGACCGTCCGTGATTGTTGCGCGCACGCTTGCCCCTGTGGTCGCGATGACTACGGGGACTTGGCGAGCGGCGCCGACCACGAGCAGCTTGCTCGTGGACAGTGATCCTTCGATGGTGACGGCAGTCACGCGATCGATCGGATCGCTCGTTGTCCGAATCGACCGGACAGCTCGCCCTTGTTGCCGGATGAAGCTTCACCTATAGATTTAAGGCCCTCGCCGCCGAGTGAGTAGTTACAAGACGCCCACAAGGACGAGATTGTCTGGCGAAGCGGATCGATTACGGTCACGGGGCTGGAGCCGTTCCGCTCTGCTCAATTGGTCCTGGGATCCCAGCGGCATCCGCGTCTTGCCCGATTGAGTCCGCACGCATGATTCCGCCCGAGCAGTGAACTTCGCCGGGGGTCTTGGCATAGGTGCGCGATGCGGATCGCGTCGTTGCCGACGCTGATACCGATCGCGGATCTGCGCCAAGGTTTGGTTGATGGACTCGTCGAAAGTGCGGCGAACAATATCTTGCTCGCGAGCAGATTGTGCGGCTCCATCTTGGTGTCGAGCAGAATTGACCCGCTCAATCTCTTCGGCCGCCGTGACCGCGTCCGGATCCCGGAGGTTCTGTGACCGCCATGTTGACGCCGCGGTGGCCGTACGTTTGTGCGCTAGACGGTGTCATCACTGTGTCGCCACAGGAGGAGTCAACCGACATCGCCTTGGAATCCGATAGATCTAAACCAGCGTAAAGATCGTCGGTTCCGTAATCGTCGTCGATGACGGGAGTCCGACCCGAGACCACTTCCGGAACGTATCCAGAAGGCTCTGTCTCAGATACAGACATCGATCTTGGTCGATAAGATCGATTTGAGCTGGCAGGGGAAGAGACATCCTGCCCTTCTGAGTCGTAATCCTCAGGGAGAATCTCCATATCGCTGATGGAGTTCTACATGTTCGATCTGCGAGTCCCCACGGTCGGCGCCAACCGCCAACTGTCGACGGTTGGGATATTGACCCAAGTCAACTAAGGTTCTTCAAGAGGGAGATAGGAGACACGCCGAACAGAACGAACAGCAACGAATAGGGAGACAGGGGTTTTTATCCTGGTTCGGGCCTCTCGAGAGAGATAATAGCCCTACGTCCAGCCTTTCTTATATACCAGAGATGAATACAAGAGGTGGCTCGGTGAGACGAATAGGTCTCGGCGAGATTATATGTGTACAAGCGAAGATCAGATGTCTATGAGATGTTAAGACGTAAACTCGAAGCCAGATTGACCCCTCAACACGCCGTAGGGGTTCTGTTTACATAGTGCTGAGCAAACCGACCTACCGAGGGAATATCGGGTCCGGCTAACTACGAGATCGTAACGAACTCGACATGCCAAATATATCCCGAGGCAGATAAGGCATACTCCTAGTCTTGGGAATCACGACGTCTGCTCCAATCCGGAAAACCAACGTCCGGGTCTTCACGTAGCCGTGCAGAACTCTGTTCGAGTCGGACTCAAACACGAAGTCTTGGGCGCCACGCAATCATACCGATTAGGAGGCTGTTCGGTACGACGCACATGGGCCTTATTGAACCTCCTAGGGAGCTGGGCCCTGGTAGGCTATTTGATTGGGCCGTCAGGGAGTGGGCCATGGCAATGGGCCGTGATTTTATCCCCGACAGCCTTCGGATGGTGTTTAGAAGTAGTAGGCGCCCTACCCCGGCGGACACCGGCGGGGTCGGGGAAACCAAAAGAAATGGCAGGTGAAGTGGTGGGAGTAGTAGGTTGGAAAAGTCTTGTACCGTATCTCCTACTAGATGAGACGGGGCTTGTGGGGAAACTTGTACACACTCTTCAGAATTAAAACTATCATGATGGCCGTGTCCACTGATATGAACGGAGCGGGAGGTTTGCACTCGTAGATTCACACTTTTCAATAATAAACCTGACTAGAGTAGGCTGGGATTGGCTTGGTGCGGGAAGCACCTTCTGTTGAAAGTTATGAGTTATTATCAATGATTATGCATTCACTTAACTAAAATTTGACTAGAAATAGGTTTTGGGTAAAATTACCTAATCCCCATCCTTGATCCTGCACTCATATTTAAGGATTGCTTGCTGAGTAGCCGCATACTCATTAAATTTCTCGCGGACATGTTTATACAAATTTTGGTCAGGACCAGGAGGGCCCTGATGGGGTGCGCAAGACTAGTAAAAGTGTCTGGGTTGATGCCTTGAAATTTATCGTAGTTATTTAATTTGGCTACTCTGATGTTCTGTATGCTTGTTATTTAATTCCTCATGGACTATTGAAACTGGTATGCCAGTTCTTTTTGCAATAAAAATGCTACTGTTTACCCGTATTTCACTTTAATTAAATATACTGCGAAGATTCCACCGTATTATCCATCACGAGATAATAAACTAGGATTAATATCGCCTAGTGCTGCTAGATTGCCATTACAAGTACTGGGGTCACGACATTGACTAACCTAGTACACCAACGCCAGGATAGCATATTAAACAATATTTTAGAAATTACTCGTGCTAGTTCTATTCATAAACTATTCAGATGGATGGGTCATATGTGTCTATTCTGAACTGGCACAACTGAGTGACTCGCATCAATGTAATCCGTCCGGATTAGACACAACACTAATGGTAGATAAATTCCGGAGTATGTGAATGTCGTGGAAAATCAATGGGGACGGGTCTACAGTGTTGCCTTTCAGACAAATCCTTTTTATTTATTTCTACCTTATTAGTATATCGGTTTTGCTGCGACGCAGTTGCCTGCAAAACGGACCTTCGCGTAGGCGATTTTCTATAGCCATCGCTCGCTGTTCTGCATTTTCTGTTTGCATCGCGCATGGGACAAACAGCCGATCTGCATGCAGCGCGAGCCAAATAGCCGATCTGAATGCACTCTGTACGCTACTTTTAGCTTTGCGTGGCGTTTGATCTGCTTGGTACTTACATCTTGCTCTGCATGTTGTTGCTATTTTGCTTGTGTGTGGGTTGTGAAAATGATTTTTTCTGCTAAAATTTTTATTTTTAGTTCATCAAATCGAATGTAAATGAGATATAAATACAGTAATAATGCAAATGTAAAAACGTAGGCGCCTGCGTTCTAGCTGGTCCCTTGTTTTTTTGGTTTTGCATGCACGGGCTGTGTTAGATTGTGAAAAATAATATTTTTTTCTACTGAATTTTTTATTTCTATTTGATCAGATTGATGTCAATGAGATGTAAATACATCAATAATAAATCATACTTAGTTGCTATGCCTATTTTTTGCTTAGTTTAAATTTTTTCACTTCTTTTACACTACTTTTTCAGTTATCCGGTAACTGAAATTTCTATGTTGTTATGTTGAAATTTTAATCGCATGCGCCAAATGTAAAAACGCAGGCGCCTGCGTTCTAGCTGGTCCCTTAGTATATATACATATAAAGATACAATTTAAAACTTAAAAAAAGTGATTTAATGTTAAAATGATTCTGACAACCCCATCGACTTGTTTTTCTGTATCCGCTCATGAAAATTAATCAATCCCCAGCATTTGTGAACGCCGTGAAAACTTTCTAGCAGTGGTTAAAAATGTCGGTATATATTGACGTACAACGGCATATAGTGATATAGAACGCCATGTAGAATATATAAACGACGAGAACCATTTTTCTCGATGGCGCTTTTTTTTGACGCTTTATAAACGTCTCGTAAAAACTATTGAAGTTGTTTAGATGGATACAGGGGCATTTATAGGTGCCTTTTAACCTGAACGTGCTGTAGTGCGTATATCAACCTCGAGGAGGACTACCGGAGAATAACTCGAGAGTAGCGACGACGTCGTCATCTCACAAGCGCAGAGAGAAGCGGGACCATAGTAGTGTACTGCGGTGAGGTCACATGTCCATAGATAAATACATACGATCTCAATCCATTTAGTAATTGTTAGCTCCCTTTCACTCGTAGTGGCGCCCATGCTATCAGCTCCTGGCTAGAATAGCACAGTCGCGCTCACTTACGCGTGGATCATCTCGTCGGCCTGAAAAATGCTTTCTTAACTGTACGTAAAAATCCATGTGTTATATTGATACTGTCGGCGTATTTCAGCCGACAGATTTTTTAGGATCTAATCTGGTTGTTCGACAGTGGGGGTGTGCGCAGCCGACTCACTCCTCTCCTCTCTCTTCGACGCAAAAACACAAGAACAGGCATTCAAGTTTACCCAGTTTCAGGCCCCCTGATCGGTAACAGCCCTAATCCTGCTCAAATTTCTCGCAATATATGAACTGTCTAGTCTCTGGAGGGTCCGATCCTATGATCGATTCGGGAACCCCCACTACAGGAATCTGTATCAGTATCGGCGGCTAAAACCCCCGACACAGGTCCAAATACCGCCGATATTGACCTGTGTCGGCGGCTAGCCACCGACAAAACCTTGCCGACGCTGCCTGGCCGACACAGGTGAACTTTGTCGGCAGCCCCGTCGACAAAACGGAAACCTGAGGAAGGGCTTTCGTGCGGTCGGTCTATGTCAGCTGCATTTCCAGCCGCCGATATAGCCCCTTTGGCAAAAGGCCCGATCTTGTCACGGCGCTCTGACTTGTGGGGTCCACGTCACGATCGAGATGGCGACACGTGTCAGCATCTATATCGGCGGCCGTCTTACTAGCCGCCGACATAGCTCCTTGATGCTGATCTTCCAAGCTCCTCCGGCCCTAAGTTATATCGATCGACTTACGGTCCCAAAGGAACTCGCCATAGAGGTCGACCCAATACGGCAATCGTCGGGCCAAGGAGCCCTCATGCCAACAGCATGACCTAGGAAGCCACTTGGCACCTAGCCTAGACCCATGACCCATGGGCCCGGGGGGGCAAGAGAGAAGGCGGGCTTGAGGGGGGAGGGTCTGTATCGGCGATCATACTAAATACCGCCGACACTGATGGACCTTTCTCGGCGGCATAACAATAGGCTGCCGACACAGATGCTACAGGAAACAGTACAAAAGATTGTGGAGCCATTACATGTTGAATAAACAAATTTGCTCACTTGGTTATCGGTGGCCTTGGGCGCTGGCTCCTGCACTCGTTGGTTCGAGCCCCGCTACCGATTTTTATTTTATATGTGTCGGCGGCCTGGGGTATGCTGCCGACATAGATGGTATCCAGGCTCCGCTACTGGCCCCGCATGACAGCGACCTCGTCTGACCGACGCGTGGGACCGCTTAAACGTCAGCCTATTCAACCCGTTATTATTCCGTCTGGGGGGAGTATTCAATGTCGGCGGTTCTAGTGTAGCCGCCGACATATATTAATTGGTGGCCTCCAAATTTGAATTTTCATTTGGCGGGCGGGAGGGGACTAAGCTGTCTCGGCGGCGGAGCGTTAGCCGCCGAGACTGTCTTCCTCTGTGTCGGCGGCTGGCTTTGGGCCGGCGATATTGGTCTATCGGCGGCTCCTAGCCGCGAGCCGCCGACACTAATTTTCTGGCCGCCCACATAGAATTTGTTTTCTGTAGTGCCCTTTACAGATGCACCCCCAGCTCTTATATATCCGAACTGGCATGGGTCACAACGTGCTACACATTGCGTATTAAATGATCTTATCACTGTAGCCATCATTCCTCCCGTGCTAGTCTTCGCCGCCACCTTTCCTACCCCTGCTTCTGACAACGGGACAGCCTGGATAGGACAGAGCGGCCCGCCTGCCCCGGGCGTCTTCCTGTCACACCGTAGTAGACGTGAACGAGACGGCTACGGAGACGGCCACAGCGTAACTGACATCACTAGCGGAGCGAGGGCAATCATATTGTCAGAGCCCTGTCCACTCTGTCAGAATGGTTCCGTCGCATTGAATGCTCCAGATTCAGTGTATCCCGGAGAAATCCTTAGTAAGGAAGCTTCCTTGCACCTTCGTCCTGTATCCCTGACAGTGGATCCCGCGTACCCCCTGTTGCCCCTGCGCGCTCGCCCAGCGTCTGCTCGCCAAGCGCCACGTAACCTGGTCGCCCGCATGCGCGTCGGACGCCACGTGACCTGACAGCCCGGCGCCTAGGGCTCGGTCACCCGCTGCAGACCGGACGACGCGTCCTAGTGGTCGCCACTTTGTGTGCACCGGACGACGCGTCTGGTGACCCCGCGCTGGCCTGATCGCCCTTTGCAGGCCGGCCGCCACGTGGCTCTGGCCGCCCGGCGCTGGGTCTCTGTCACTTCTTGGCCGGACCACCACGCATACCCGAGATAGAATACACCGACAATGACTAAATTAGCTTAGTTTATCTCCATCTAACCTCCTCACGTTCTCTTAATCTCTTCACGTAGTTAATCACACAGTGCTAGGAGTCTTATGGCATGTTTAATGAATTTTAAATAAGAACGTGCAGCAGTACTGTAACAAATAAAATATAAAAGTGAGAAAGGTAGATGAATAACAAAAATAACATATAAACATTTGTTGAATTGTCGGTCTAACTTCGTACGTGCGCGGTGCGCCCTAATTATGCCAAACTCATACGCAAGTAAACGTGCGTGTGCACGCGAGCCAAATCGCCAAATACAAGAACACAAATGCAATTAAATTAAATAAAAAATTAGCCAATTCCACTCTCGCGCGAGCAAAGAACGCAAGTTTCACACTTCGCCATCGATCGAGGAGGGAAGAAACCAAAACGGAGAGAATCTCAGCGTAGACCGGGCGGGCCCAGCCCCTGCCCGGTAAGCGAGCACGGCAGCCAGCCATGTTCGTCGTCGTCTCTCCGTTCGATCTCCAACCACTGCCCCGGTAAAATCCAAACGAGGCGGCATAATCGCTGGTGCACGTATCGCCAAACGACCAAATTCCCTCCCTCACACGGGAACAGTGCCAGCTCTCGCGTCGCGGTGGAATTCTATGCCCTTGGGCCAGCGGCAAGGACTTCTGTTCGACGCTGTTCGCTAACAGTATGCTGTACTCCAGGTTGGAAAAAAAAGAAGGATACACCCTTTCCGAAGCATGCACGCCGAAACTACTGTTTTATTCACCAATTCTCACGGTTGTAGTACCCGGAAGAAAATTGTATGGCACCCAGTGCCACATAAGATACCGTGACACCCTTTTTTCTCTCTATCTCTCTTTGTATCTCCTCTTTCTCTCTCTATCTGGTCTCTCCCCTCTCTCTATCTCTCTGTGTGTTATGGTGGCACTGGGTGCTATGGTGGCACTGGGTGCCATATAATTTCTTTCCGTAGTACCCTTGCATATTTTTGTATGTTGTCATGTGTACAGCTAATTAATTGTGGTCGCTACAGATGCCAGCTCTAGATTTCATTATGTTTTTAGAACTTTTTGTTTAAGGTTGGTTTCATCATAGGGTCCAACTTAACAAGGTTTTCTTGACCGTTGTAGTACGTTTCAAACTCTCATAGAGACATTGTTTGAAGTGTAGTTCTTCCAAACCGGCGTGAACCTTCCGTTGTTAAGAGACCTGGTGAACTGAATGTTGTAGATCGAAAATATAGAATTAATGTTGTCTGCCTTTTGTTCACATCCAAATAATCCTATCTGGTTTGAAGGGTGTCAAAGTGACTCACAGACTCGGTTGATTTCATTCCACGACCTCGCTAGCTCCATAAGGTGATCAGTAACGTGGATCTTGGGATAATTCATCGGTAGTTTGAAATTTTTTGACTAGGCAAGTATATATTGCGGTGTTCAACTTTTTCGGTTAATCTGTCTGAGTGTATATAAATCACACACTGAATATATATCACTGTAGCTGCCGTCTTAATAAAGGCATTCCGTGCGATTTGACGCTTGTGCTTGGCAAATCCATTGGGCTAGCTGGGTAGGGACTTGAAATAAAATATCTATCTATCTATCTATCTATTATATATATAAAGGAGGGGAAAAAGAAGCCACCATGTTCATCCACATCATCCAAATTATTTCAGCCGTTCGATCAACGGTGGGATCAAATTATAATGGCCAAGATCAATCAAAGAAATTCTCACATAAATCAAGAAAAAAATAAAAGATCTATATCGTTGATTTTGTGGGGCCGGATTATAACGGCTTAGATTAAAAGAAGAATATTAGAAATTTGGATTAAATACTAAAGATGATATAATATGGTTATTTTATCCGTTCAATCAACTGTGGGACTAAATTATAACGGGGTAGATTAATCAAAGAAAAAAGATCTATGCGGCTTAGATTAAAAGAAAATATTAGAAATTCATATTAAATACTAAAGTTGAAATAATATATTAGAGATAAACTCTAAATCCGATCTGATATGTTAGAGATAGATTATGAGTTAGAGATAAACACTATATACCAAAACAAATCTAGCCGCGCAAACACGTAGGCCACCTCGCTCGTTATTATATATATAAAGGAGGGGAAAAAGAAGCCATCACGTTCGTCCACATCATCCAAATTATTTGAACCGTTCGATCAATGGTGGGATCAGATTTATGTAAATCTAGCGGTCAATATTAACCTCTATAACAAACTACTGAAGCTGATCTATATATTAGAGATAAACTCTAAATCTAATCTGATATATTGTCTATATCTTAACACAAATCTATTGATCCTAAAATTCTAGAAATTCCCACGTTAATAAAAAAATAGTAGAAATTCTCATGTTAATCATATAAAAAAGAAAAATCTACATCGTTGAATATGGATATTATTATGTAAATCTAGTGGCCAATATTATTAACCTCTATAACAAACTACTGAAGCTGATCTATATATTAGAGATAAACTCTATATCTAATGTGATATATTATCTATATCTTAACACAAATCTAGCCGTGCAAACGCGTAGGTCACCTCGCTCGTTGTAATTACACAAAGAAAATAGCTGAGTATACATGTTCTTTATTTTGTTAGTTTTTTATTTTATTAGTTTGTTCATATATATCTTCGTGATGTAGCCTTTAGAGCATGTACAATAGTACACATCAGCTGTCTCTAAGCCATCTATAAGGTTTGCCATGTAGGAAAGATAATGATGTGGAGGAGAGAGGGTGTGCATAGAGAGTTGAGCCGTCTCCAATATATGCGAGAGATGACTCTACAAGTAAATTAAGAAATCTTGTGTGTGATTAAGTGACATAAAAAAAATATAGTTGTCTCTAAGCCATCTCTACCATTGTATGAGTTATCTCTAAGTCATCTCTATAAGTGACATGGCAATGGTTAGAGATGGCTGCTGTCTCAACCATTGTACATGATGCTCTTATATGTAATTGTCGGTCGATATCTAGATTAGTGATTTTCCAACATCAACATGCATGGTGTTGGCCTGATCATCGATGTTCGGGTTGGTGTGCATGTTAATTACTCATTAGGCAATATCGATGCATGCATGCATGGTTTATAGCGAGACTTAAATCTTGTTGGTGCCTGAATTTGCATTATATATAGATTTGTGCAACAACAAAAAAGAATTAGCAATAGCGTTATATATATATGGTGACGAATTTGTTCATGATTGTGCAAGAGAATGAACTGGCTAGCTAGAACTTACCTATACACCTATAAGCTAAAGAAACATGACCCTATCAAAATCTTGGCAACAAGTAGACGACACAATCATATCATTATCAGGTCCATCCAACCAAAAAAAAATGGAGGGTGAACTAATCAATTCCTGCTTCAATGGGTGATTTAATTGATGTAGACGCGTTGCAATGCGCTGAATTCCAATATATGTGTGTGTGTATATATAGAGAGAGAGAGTTGGGCTACGGTGCTTCGCGAAGTACACATGCGTTGGTGCTTCGCGTTCGGTTTACATAACCTATGACCGATCTGAACGATCCGAACCGGCCATTTTGATCTTTTAGTTGATATGAGCTCACAAACAAAATTTTACATTTTTTTAAATTTTTAACTATTTTAAACGATTTTTTGAAAATTCATGATCTAAGTTATTACGGAGCCTCCAAAAAGGTTGGTTTTCAAAAATCTGTTTAAAATAGTAAAAAAATTCAAAAAAATGTAAAATTTTGTTTGTAAGCTCATATCAACTAGAAGATCATATAGATAGATAGATAGATAGATAGATAGATATGTGAGTATGTAAGAAGGAAAATATTTGCTCGGTAGGGCTCTTCGTCGGGCATGACCTTGCTCGGTAGGTCTTGATCTCCTTGCTCGTACGAGCTAATACTTGCTTGCCTAGTTTAGGGTATGCCCGTTGAGCATGATCTCAATTGGTTTACTAGCTTGACAACTAATATCAATTCGGGTCTTAGTTCTAAATTTAGTTTTTTCCACCAAAGAATTTAGTCATTGCATGCAGATATATGCAAAATTTTGGAAAACAAAATATGACGATGGTGGCATGATAATGATACGCACATCTAATCAAGGGTTGGAAAATTGGGTTGTTACACCACTGTTTAAAAAACCACCTCCAATTTCTCTTCAAATGAAGTTCAATTTGAAATGTCAACCAATTCCCCAAATCAAGGGATGTTTACTCAAATAATTTTTCACCATATATCAAAGTTTCATTCTTTCTTTGATTCATCTACTATATATTTCCTCTTTCTTTTGTATCTCATTGCAAGGCATGGACATCATGTGCTAGTGTATATAAATTATTTCTCTTGTATAAAGTAGTGTGAATCTTTATGTATACAAATATCTCTTAAAGTTATACCTAAATCCAAGTTATACCTAAATCCAGTCATTCAAATGGATGAGACACCTTGCTGGCTACTTTTACACGTGTACACCTTATGGTAGCTCCATACATCAGTTCATCAAACAACTATATGGGTGGAATGAGCACACTTGAACCTATGTTACACTTCACATAGACTACACGCGCGCACAAATATGGTAGATTCTATGATTGAATGAATACATGATTAATTAGATAGGTTCCAGCGCAAATTTGTAAAATTAGAGAAATAGCACCACTAAGTCAACAAAAATGGCATTATAAAGATGCAAAATTCGGGGGAAATGCCATTCTATTCTAGGCACCACGAAGCAACTTTTGGTACTATTTTTTTAAATAAGTCAATTTTATGTTATATATATCCTTTATCTACGTAATGTGCCACGTCCACCTTCTTCTTCCTCTCTCTCCTTGGCACATCCATCTTCTCCCCCTTCCCTCCATCCCTCACACCCTTCTCATCCACCATCAGCTCCCCTTGTGCATTCATCACGAGTATTCTTGATTTCTCTGAGGAAGGCATGCATGGCCAATGTTGTCGTCAGCTATTCCAACGAAGGTGTGACTCATAGAGTCCGGTTCATTGTCCCTAACATGCAGAGAATGATGCAAGTAGGGAGGCTAGCAAGGTGTGCACAGTGTTGCCAAGGGTGGTGGCAGTGAGAGATTTAAAGCAAATGGAGGTGCTCGGCTAGTGGGTGGAGTTGAAGGAGGGAGATATGACTATATGAGGTAGCCATAGGAGGTTGAGCCAGCTCGAGCGGCCATCGGAGGAGGAGTTTTGAGGCAAGGTGGATGCCAAGATGAGCTTGAGCTTAGTGCCTCATAGATTAAGATATCATCGACCCATAAGACCCTAATCCAGTTGCTGTCTCTCTACACGAGCTCGCTGGCAACCACTCACAAGCGCCCCTCTTTTTTTTGTGCAAACGGGCAGGAGAACTGCCATGCATTGATTAAAAATAGGAGAAGAAAGAGGTGGGGGAGACATTGACCCCTCCCCCCGTGAGCGAAAGGGGTAAAATTAACTAATTACAAAACGAGCTCCTGCAGCCTCCCAAAGCCTCAGCTCCTCGATCAAAAAAAGGAAGAAGGCCTGGGTAAACTGTTTAATGAGATGGGTAAACCATTAAAGACATACTTGTAAACGAGCATGCATGGTGTCTCGCGTGTTTACGCGGCTAAATCTCGTATTGATAAGGATTTTTTTCTAGCCTTGTATTTGTATGAACTCCTTTTAAATTGCTTTTATTTTATTATTTGTTATAATTTGGACTCATAATAATCGACGGTGTAGATTTTCTTTTTTCTCTCCGATTAATTTGAGAATTTCTTATATTTTAGAATTAACATAGAGGCTTTGTTTAACTCTTATTTAATATAACAAGCATAGTGTGCTACGCATTTGCGCTGCTAGTTTTGTAAAATATATTTACTATTTTATTTTTATTTATGTTTATTTATTGTTGATGAACATCCATGATTCGTTTCGTGCATGAACGCAGCTGTGGCATGAATTCATACAAGTCTGTTGGCTAGGTTTCTATTTGGATTATTCTATTACCCATGAGTTAATACAATTAATTGATCTATACCATTATAATCTGGTTCCACTAGTGATTCAATAGTGACCGCTAGATTTACATAATATTGCACCATCAACGATCTATATCTTTTCAATATTAACTACTAGATTTACATAATATTATCCACGTCCAACGATGTAGATCTTTTCCCCTTTTTTAGATTTTCAATATTGACCGCTAAATTTATATAATATTATCCAAATTCAACGATGTCTTTCCTTTTTATTAACGTGGAAATTTATATTATTTTTTATTAATGTGAAAATTTCTATAATTTTAGAACTAATGTGGTGCCTCCGTTTTCGTCTACTTTATATATAAGTAGATAGTAATAGATAGATAGGGCGAGTTTTCAAAATTACAAACAGTATGGGATCTCATTTTCGATGGTCAGGAGATCCATCGATTTCTCATGTATATCTGATGTGAATAAGTGATGCACATAAATCCAATCCTGTGCACGGTGCATGTGTCATCTGTGTGTGCACACGCGCATGCATGTGTGCGAGCGAGCGAGCATGAGTGCTGAGCTGAGCTCCCACTGAGTCGGTGGACCCAATCCTCAGCCGCTTGACGACACCGCTTGCCTTGCCCCGCTCTCCCCATCAACTGTACTCTCGCTCATCTCTCTTTCTCTGAGCTGTACATAGAAACTTTACCTTTCTATGTATTTTCTGGCAGTCGTAGGCCTTGGAAAACGAGTACAAGTGCTAGAAATTGATCAGTATATTTTTTTTAGGAAAAAATTGATCAGTATATTCATATAGACTGTGGAATTATGGACGCAAAAGAGGGGGGGAGAGAGAGAGAGAGAGAGAGAGAGAGATATGACAAGGAAGTGAAAGAAATCAGACAGCAACCTTCTTAGCCTCCTCCATAACCTCCCTCTCTCCACTTCTTGTCCCTCACTTCGAGTTCTTTGCTAGGCCAGGGGGGCTAGCAAGAGCGGCAAGTCAGCAAGAAGAGAGCTAGAGCTGTGTCGACGAAGCATCGCAAAGAGATAGAGAGAAAGAAAGGTATGGAGAAGATAACAAATCTTTCGTTTTGCTCTCATACACTGCTGTTTCATATACGTGCTGCCGGTGCGGGGAGGGTTTGGGTGTTTGCGAGCTTTTTTGTTCTCTCGCTTTTTTCTTGCTTGTTTTTGAGTGCAACTGCTTCGTTTGGATTTCACTGCACGGTTTGTTCTTTTGTTTATCTCGGACGAGCCCTAACCCTTTGGAGCTTTTCCCAGCTCCTTTGTCTATTCCTCTGTTGTTTCGGATCGATTTCAGGGCACCTCCCCTTTGATTTTGCTCTTTTCGCTGTCTTTCTGTTTGGTGTTTTCCTCCTCCGCTGGGAAAAGAACTTTTTCTGATCACATCTTGTTCCTGCATGTCGTGTGGTTGTCAATCTTGATTCTTGCTTCAGTTTGTTCGCGCCATGTCTCACTTGGAAAGTGCTCCAATTTGTCTTGGTGAAGGGAAACTTGCTAGTCCAAGAAACGAGGGCTCCGAAAAGGGAAAGGTTTCTTCCCTGTTCTTGTGGGTAGCTTCTGATTCTGGGCGGCGGCGATGGCATCCAATTCATCGGCGGCAGCTGTGGCAGCGCTGTTTGGGATTAGGGATGTCGACCACGACGACCAGATTAAGCCGCTGCTCGCGCATCACCACCAGGAGCAGCAGCAGCAGCCTCATGTGGCGGCGCCACCGCCCAACGCGGCGACGGAGCTTTCTGCGACGGGGTCTGGGCAGGCGGCGCTGGCGCCGGCGCCGGCGCCGGCGAAGAAGAAGAGAACCCTACCAGGTAATCCAAGCTAGCAGGTAGCAAGTACCTTACCTTTTTTCCTGGTTTCTGCGTGCCTATCATCTCTGTCCTGGCTGATCTAGCTTTGGATCTGATGGGAGTTTTCGTCGGAGAGAGAGAGCTACTGCTCTCAGCTCTAAGATTGCACATGCATGGTTTCTCTATATATGGATCTTACTTTGTCAAGCCTTTATTTCTTGATTTTGAAAATTCGGTCCCATATAGAAAAGTGCCCTTCAATCTCGTAGTCCCAGATTTGTTTTCTCTAGATTCGAATTAATAACATGAAATGGTCCTACATCTTCAGTTTTTATTTCCCTATCTTCCCTGTTCATTCGATTTCTTCCCTATTGCCGCCTTGATCCAAGATCCAAAGCAAGCAGTGGTTGTCAGTCACTACTCACTACTACTTCATTTAATGCTTGTTTTCTCACCTGAATGAACTTTCTTTAATTCAGGTGGAAGAGCACTTAATTATTTTCAGATTATTCCCTTTTTTCTTTTCTTTTTTCTCCTTATTTTTTCTTTCGAAGCCTCCTGTTTCGTATGTAGATAGGCTCCAAATTTTCATCCACTATTCGATCCGTGGTAAATTCTTTGAAGTACATAATCACGGGCATTCATACTACACTTTTTTCCGCAAGATTCCATGCACATATAGCTGTTCTCCTCTTCACCCTTAACTCTTTCTTTCTCGCTTGCCAATTATGAGAGATACAGATAGGGAACATATGACACGATCCGTGACAATTCCTTTGTTCCCTATATCTCTTGCTGCAAGCACCCTTTTGCCTCATTCTCCCCCAAAGTCTCATGCAAATATTCTTCCCTCCGTTGCCTTCGATTTGTCCCTACCTCACCAAACCAAAGAAAGAAAAATATTCTCTCATACTAATATTCCAGAATCAGTACTACCTAGCTCCGTGTTCACCATTAGTTAGTTAATCATAATCATGCATGCACGCCAAACTTATCACCACATATTGCTCACCGAGAAATCTCAAGTCGTAGAAAACATGCGTTCGTCATTAGCTGTTGAAATCCCCTCCCCCCCTCCCTACCCCCCACACATACCGCGCAGTACTACATGGATATATAGTGCTCCTCTCTCATATTCCACACAATTTTTCGCCCTGCACTGCACTGTGCTATCTCATTATCATATACGTGTATAGTAGTACCTCGAGATGCAACATTATTACGCATGCATGTATATGCATCTCATCCATCATTTCAGCATCTTCTCTGCTAGTATATACTTCCATATATAGCATCACTAGCTATAGCTAGACACCGATTCTGTGGTCGAATAGCTAGCTACCTGTTAAAATTCTTGGATGTGTACTAGCTAGACAAGCATGGTTTGTTGAGAGAATTAAAATCGAAGGGCGAGTATATACGTACGTGGTGGGAATTAATGCATGCATGGCGATTGTTTATGTTTCTGTGGGCATGCGCATGCATGCGATATTTGCGCGCAGACCCGGAGGCGGAGGTGATCGCGCTGACGCCCAAGACGCTGCTGGCGACGAACCGGTTCGTGTGCGAGGTGTGCAGCAAGGGGTTCCAGCGGGAGCAGAACCTGCAGCTGCACCGACGAGGGCACAACCTCCCCTGGAAGCTGAAGCAGAAGAACCCGGCGCAGGCGCAGCGGCGGCGCGTGTACCTGTGCCCGGAGCCGACGTGCGTGCACCACGACCCCTCACGCGCGCTCGGCGACCTCACGGGCATCAAGAAGCACTTCTGCCGCAAGCACGGCGAGAAGAAGTGGAAGTGCGACAAGTGCTCCAAGCGCTACGCCGTGCAGTCCGACTGGAAGGCACACTCCAAGATCTGCGGCACCCGCGAGTACCGCTGCGACTGCGGCACCCTCTTCTCCCGGTACGCAGTAATTAACATGCACGCATCTCTTCCATGCTTGTGCTTCCATGTCCCTTGCCCGGCCGTGTGCATGATGGTGTTCTACCTAGTTTGGGCCCAAGGTAGGACATGCACATGTACACGTACGTACACTACTGCTGGTTCCTGCATTACATGCATGCATATTGGGACGGTTCTCCGTTGCCCATACGTCTGTCTACATGCATAAATCCATGGGTAGTCCTGAATGTCCGACCTTTTTCAATCCTTTTCAACTTGGTTCCGTAGAAGCAAGTCAAAAAGGTTGAGAAATAGAACCGTACGTCTAATTTGATTCGTTCTCAATAGCCATTAGATAATTATTTTTGAGTGAATTTTTTTTTCAACGGATGCTCCTACGTCAAAAAATCAAGCATGGTATACGTCTTTAGTCCGATTGCTTGTAGGAACTACATGAATAACGAGTTTATAAAATAGATCTGCTTATCATAAATGGATTCTACCTTAGTTGTTATTTGAAAAAAAAAATCAGAATAAACTTTTTGTAAAAGTTTTGTGTTGGTTGTTGCATATTTCTTGGTGTGCTGATATATGATTGGTGAAGAATAAGAATGAGCAGCGAATGTCTAGTGTTGCGTGGTGGTGATTAGCTTAGTCAAGGCATCTCCAATGGTTATAGATAATTGCTAGTTCTAGTGATATCCAACTCAACCATAGATAGTATAAAGACCATTACTTCAATCATCTATTTTTAGCACAAAATTCAAATATAACATAGGTCCTACATCTCGCTAAGTTCAAGTGCTCCTTGTATACTAACTCTTCATCAATAGTCGGTTTATAAGTTTTCTCATCCTCTTTCCTCCACCTAAGCAAATAAACTATGTGTCTTTTTAATTATAGCTAGTTAACTATACCCTGTTGGAAATACTGATCTTATGTCCAAAGGTTTTGCCTGGATTGATTGACATTACTTTGTTTAATTATGAGGCTCAATTCCTTGTGTGCAAGAATAGTGAGAAGACATAGAGATGCCCCCGATGGGGGCTGATGAGGTACGTCAGCAGTACGGCAGGGCACGAGGAGACATCAGGGCATAATTAGGGAACTGCTCGCACGTGAAACGGTATTGTCTTGTACGTGGGCGTAAATGTTCCGAGCCTTATATATGTTCTGTCGCCATGCTTGGCTCGGAATTTAGAGCCTTCTTTCTTTTTTCCTTCTCACGTACACATGCACGCGTTGCACATACGTGTATATGCATATATTGCACAGCTATATATGTTTGTACGTGGCCAGTGGCCCCATGTTGGGATGGATATATCGCCCGTGATGCCAGCCAGCAGCGCAATCTTCATATATATACCAACAAGAGCTAGGGAGCGTAGGGTGCAAGTGCAAGTTGACACGATCTGTACGATCACTGCGGTAGCTCTAGCTCTAGTGCAGGGGCGGCCTTTCGTTGGACGAGTCAGAGAGCTGATCCAGCCAGGCTCATAGTCACAGTACTCTTACCGCTTTTCCTTGGAGAGATATATATATACACACCTCACATCTCTTCACACGTACGATCACATGGCTGCAACTTTTTTTTGTTTTTTGATTCAGGCTGCAACTTTCAGGAGCTAGCAAAACACACAGACACACGTCACACACACACACACTGATGGAATTGGACTGGGGAAGTGGTCACCTCTATGTTTCACTAGTTTGGTATGCATGTCTCTACTATAGTGAAGAAGCACATATAGATCGATATGACTTATGGGATGCATCAGCAGTCAGCAGATGCCGAATTGATTGACGTGTGGAATGAGAGATTTGTTTCATAGCATCTGGTGGCCTCCACGCGTGCATTCGTTTTCGCCATCGATCGATCAATAATTTTGAAGGAAGTTAAAAATAGTAATTTTCCGAGCACCAGGGACCCAATCTCCCACTCCTCCTAGCTATATAGCTACTCATATACAGGCTTTGTTTTTCTACTCTTGGAGGCTTGTAGTTCCTTGGGAAGCGAGCTTCGCTAGTACAAAGTCTTCTGTTGTCTCTTGGAGACTTGGAGTGTGTATACTACCGATCGCCCATGGCAATGTATGCCTAGCTAGTACAAATTTTATTCGCCTGGCTTTTCTCCTTGGAAGATTCCTGCTATCACTGTATTACGAACCTATCAGATGTAACATAACGTGCCAAGCTACCTCCCCTTTTTCCTCCTTGATTGACATGAGTTTATGGGATCTCGAGCTGTTATTGAGTGTGATAGAAGCGAAAGGGACATGTTTTGTAATTAGTCAAATCATACACTTTGTACTCAAATGTATACTGGTAGTATTTTCTTTAATCATTAGATGAAAATAAAAATGGACATGCATGGTATTCCAAATCTTGAAGTTAGAAAAATTATGAGAGCAAGGAATTCTTTAATCTTGATGTTACAATTGCCGATTTACCACCCCCTTGTGTGCTATATGAGGCTAAGTCGATCTAACATTAATCTGATCTTCAATTGATGTGGAGCTAGCATATGAGAGCAACTTTCACGTGCCCTCCTCCCTATGGAGTTTCTGGTCTAATCTCCACCCTTGGTCGTGCCTTGAGATCCATGCGGCAACCCTCTCTTGTGTGATCTTTTGCATAAAAGTTCCTAAAAATTTTAGAAAAAAAATGGGTCCTTCTTTCCTCCTCCTCCTCCCCTCACCCCAGTCGAGCCAGCCTTCTAGTGGCTGCATGCTTGCCGACAACCACCACGACAACACTTGGAGGAGCCGCGCCGCTGGTCATCGGCCTCTCAGCTCGGCTCCGCTTGGCTGCGGCGCAACAATCATGACCGATGGGACAGCTCCTCCAAGAGTCCTGGTGGTCATGCGCACCACCTGACTGTGTTGGTCACCGGTGAGCACGCTGTTAGTGAGGGCCAGCTTGGCAAAGATGGGGAACTTTGTAGGCGAGCGCGGACGCTTTTTCCCTAGCATATGCATATTCATGCTCACTATTTTTTTTTATCATTGAGCACACCTTCTGAAGTACATTCTGAGCAACAAAGATATTTTTGTCTCCTGTATGTAATATAGAACTCTAGATCATTGTTTCCCCTCATTAAACTTCAACTAATTAATTAATAAATATCGACTGTCGTAGAGTTCATAAAAAATAAGGAAAATCACAAATAGCTGGCAAAATCATTGAATAAAACAAGATGTACGTTTGTAACACGATTGTTTGGGAAAATGGTAAATTAATTTACATTTTTTTAATTTCCGTTGATCATTTTTTGTATCCCAATTTTGTTACTACATATACATCTGTATTATCAGGTGAAGCAAATTAATTGTATGTTTAAAATTAGCTAGCATAGATAAAATTAAATCATTTGAAGTTAGAAATACTCAAATTATTCAATTTGTGAGAGAAAATGCTGCAATGGTGGAATAAGCATGCTAGCTACGTACTGCTGCAATGTTCACATGGAAGGGAGGATTAGGGAAGTTGCTGCTTTCTCCAGACCGCCGGGAAAAGCATGAAAAAAGGCTCGAATGGTACGATCCCTCCGTCACCCTAGAATGAAAGGGGTGATCTTAACCCCATAGAATCTATCTATATAAAGAGGCAATCGTGTCAGGAAGCGGGTTTTTCTTTGGCCAAAGGGTACTTCGAACTTGGAACGAGCATGAAGAGATTAACGAGACTTCTTTCTCTTTTGAGTTTTTCTGGCGACACTGTAGGGTTGCAGTCGGACCGCATTAAGCTAAGTAGATTGCAGGCTCCCCAGGCCTCAAACGTGGAATAGAGTGGGCGACTTATTTAATTGCACCGGCCAGGACTTGAACTCGAGACCTCTAGCTCTGATACCATATTGAGCTGCATGCCCTAACCAATTCATCCAAAAGCCTAAGCTGGTGGGGAAAGGAGGGCAATTCACTTATACTTCAACAGTATAGTATTGTGGGAGCGCTTGGAACCCAGGCGACTGTGCACGCACGCGCACATGCCGGGCCCACCCGTCGGCGACCACGCCGGCGAGCCCAGTCGCCTGGGTTCTAGCAAACCCGATTGTGAGTATATCATGGCTAGTGTCTTTGGCGTGTTTTTTCCGTTATGGCTACCGGTGAGTTGGATCAAGCTAAGTCATGTTTATGTATTCTTTTCTTCTTAATTAAAATGGCAGAGCTCACGCTATTTGGTTAATACACCTTACTACGTACGTACTTCACTAGTAAACTAATGTATGCTCTTCAAAATATATACTTGCATGATTTTTTTCAACACTGTGCTGTCCAATTGGTTTGGTTCATGTATACATGTCTCAACTCTGTTTATTTGTCACTCAGTAGGACTAGGAATAGGTACACATGCAATACCCTTTCGTGCCAGAATTATTTGTAAGCTATTGGCATCACGGATATATATGATAGCAAATTTTGTAGCTGGGCAGCTTCACGCGTTTCCCATAACAAATTTTACACTGTGATACTGTACTTACGTTAGTTTTCCATCGTACCATGCATTTCACGTCCGCTCATGCAGGAGGGACAGCTTCATCACCCACAGGGCCTTCTGCGACGCCCTCGCGCAGGAGACCGCGCGGCTGCCGCCCGCCGCCCTCCCCGGCCTCGCCGCCGGCCACCTCTACGGCGCCACCAGCTCGGCCAACATGGCGCTAGGCCTCGCGCAGATTGGCTCCACCCAACTCTCTTCATCCATGGAGGACGCGCATGGACACGGCCATCACGCATCCCCAGACCTACTTCGCTTCGGCGGCGGCGGCGGCATGGCCGGTCGCCTCGACCACCTCGTCTCGCCGTCCAATGCCTCCGCCTTCCGCCCCCTGCCACATCCACAAGCGCCGGGCTTCCTTCTCGGCGCAGCGCATGAGCTCGGTGACGGCAATGGCCACCACGGGTTCTTGCAGGGCAAGCCGTTCCATGGCCTCATGCAGCTTCCGGACCTCCAAGGCAACGGCGCCAGGGGGTCGTCGTCGTCGGGGGCTAGTCTTTTCAACCTCGGCTACATCGCCACCAGTGCCAATAGCTCGGGCACCTCCAGTCATGGCCATGCAAGCCAGGGGCACATGGCCACCGACCAGTTCAGCGAAGGAGGCAGAGGCGCAGGCTCCGAGACGTCGGCGGCGGAGCTTTACAACGCCGGTGCAAGCTTCGCTGGCGGCGGCGCTGAACACCAGGTTGCTCCTGCCGGCGGGATGTACAACGAGCAGGCGGTGATGATGCCGCAGATGTCGGCGACGGCGCTGCTCCAGAAGGCGGCGCAGATGGGCTCGAGCACGAGCGGCGGCGGCGCGTCCGTGTTCGGCGGCTTCGCTGGCTCGTTGTCGGCGGTGGCGGCCATCCCGACCGGGCGCGAGCCCATGGCCGACCTGCAGGGCCAGATGTACCTGCAGAGCCTGATGAACTCCCTGGCTGGTAGTGGCAACGGCGGTTGCGCCGGCGGCATGTTTGGGGGCTCCATGATTGACCCGAGGCTGTATGATATGGAGCACGAGGTGAAGTTCAGCCAGGGCCATGGCAGCGGCGACGTGACGCGGGACTTTCTCGGCGTCGGCGGCGGCGGCGTCATGAGGGGGATGTCAGTCTCAAGAGGGGAGCATCACAGCGGCGGCAGCGACATGAGCTCCTTCGAGGCCGAGATGAAGTCGGCCTCGTCGTCTTTCAATAATGGAGGCAGGATGCAATGACTAGCTTAATTGCAGAAAGCTAGACATAATCTAACTTTGAGAAGCTCGTATAGGTGAGCAGGTTGGCATGCATGGATGGAAGGATCAGAGCATGTTATTTACAGGTTCGTGACACAATTAATGTTGTGACTTGTTATTTTAAGCTTAAATCCATCCATGCAGAGAGATGAAGCCAGCTTTGGTGATTAGATTGGACATGCATATTGGTGATCAGCAAGCAGGGCGTCCTAAGTTCCACTACTAATTCATGAATCTATATCAACCAGAATCATGAGATATCATAACTTTATATTGTTGCTTGGTGAGGTGTTCAGTGTTTTCTTGAATTAATTAGATTTTATTAAATGTAATTGGGTTAATTAATTATACCGGTGGATCGAGATCCTTGCAATAAGCTTGTAGCTTGGTCAGTGGGAGATGATGAGACTTGAATCCCTTCTATTTCAGTTCTGCATAATTTCCTGTTAGCTTGTTTAAGAAAAAATAGTTCCCAATATTTAGTTCATACTTATTCATTCAGTAAACACACTTTTCCATCCTATATTTAATTATTTATGAGTAGTTAACCCACGGGTGCTTCACTGATCTCCTACAAAAATATACTCCCTCCGTTGTTTTTATAAGGCATAGTTTGACTTCACACAGTCTAATAAATTATACTTTAATCCTTGATTTCTTTTATCCTACATCATTCATATAAATAAATTTATAATCGATTTAAAAATAGTTTTAAATCTAAATTCAACTGCATCATTTTTATTGTAAAATTCATATATTATTAGATAAATTATTGGTCAAAGATTACAAAATTTTGATCTTGAAATGTGTGTGCGCCTTATAATTTCCAATGTTGGGAGTACTCCGTTTCTTTCTTTTTCAAAGACATATTTTTGCTAGGCTCAAGGATTAAGGAGGTTTCCATAACAAAAAGTAATACTATTGTAGTAGGGGGCAATACCCATCCTCTACGAATTGGAGAAAGACGAACCAGCCCTTTGGGCCTGGGAAGCATAGGGGGTGCTCCCTAAAGGAAGCCTCGCTTCCCTGACGCGAGGCAAAGGCGGAGCGAGGGAGATGCCCGCCCGAAGAGGGAGCCTTGGCCCTTTGGAGCGAGGCAAAAGCGAAGCACGGGGGGTGCCCCCTCCCCCCGAGGAAGCCTTGCCCACTTGACGCGCGGCGAAGGCGGAGCGAGGGAGATGGAGACCAGCGATCGGGAGCCGCCTCGTGGAGGCTTCGCCTGAAACTAGAGGCGCCCAAGTCCGATCCGCGAGGCAAAGTTAGTTCCGTGGGCGCCAAGGAGATTGGGGGACAGAAGTACAGCCTGTAACAGGCGTCAGGAATCGTATCGCATGGAGGGTATGCTAACGGGCCGTAACAACCAATATCGTGTGGCTGAGGGATATATGATTGCTGACCGTAACAACCGGGTCCTCCTTGTAGCCCTACTTTAGATAGAAAAGTAAGTGCACTTATGTCTTAGGCTCGGGTTCGAGGGTGTTTTTTCTTAGGTGCCCTTGCCAAAGGAAGCGGGTTAGGGGCCAATATGTCTTTTTTTCAGTAAAGACCCCTTTGCCCTCGCTTTACCCCCGAATGAGGGGCTGTATCGTGAATTGTAAAAATGCCCCCCCCCCCACTATAAATAGGGGGGCCCGTAATAATAAAGTACAAGATAAAGTTCATAGGCTAGCTACTTCGTGTGTGTTTAGCTTCCCCGAGCTACTTCGCGAGCCTCCACTAGTTGCTCCGTGAGGCAACCCCTTATAAATTTGCTGTCTGCCCTAGGCCAACGATAAATTCAAGAACTGACCACGCTAACCACGAGAAAAAAATGGCATAGAAATGTGGAAGACCATAGCTTGTGATGTGTTGTTTGTGAATGCACACGGCAATATGGAAATGTAATTAACAAGTAAGTGTATAAAATAAAATGGATCAATAAATTAATATGTGTACATATCTTTTACTTTTTTGAAAAACAGTTCGTACAAAAATTATAGCTGATGCTCCCACAGAACAATAAATATCTAGGATGCAACTTATTTATGTTGGTTCATTTAGGGCATCACCAATTCAAGCCTAATTTAGGTCAACCCAACACTATATATTGAGCCGTTATTCATCTATATTTTTATATTTTCTATTTTATTTGCTACAATTTTAGATCGATCTAACTTATATCCCTATTGGTGATGTTCTTGAGAGTTAAGACCCCTACATATAGTATTATCTGTTTTGGCCCTCAAGCCCGAAGCAATGAAAACACAGTACATGTTGGCTCTTTTTTGTGTTTTTTTATAAGAACTGCCACTCATCATGCATTAATTAACGGTTCCGAACCTCCATTTGGTAAGGGTTTCCCAAGTTGTGTTGTATTTTAAAGCAAAGCAGTCGTACGCATGCCATGAATTTGAAGCAAACATGCATGTTGTAGTACGTAGAATATATATAGTGGGTGGGATCGATGTTGTTTAAAGTGCTTTGTTTCAGCATTGGATCACTCCGCATGCACGAGTTTATAGATTACATGTGTCACTTAATTTGAACATTGCTGACTAAAATAGGTAATGTTGTTTAAAGCTAATTTAAATTAATCCCATTTGATTGCTCATCGCCTCATCCAGTACGTTAATGCATGTATTTGTATTTAAAAAATATAGTTGTATTCACAATACATTTATAAGATATATATACATAACTATAACAACTCAAATAAATATGGATATATATAATAATTAACTATGTACCAGATCACCAAATAAAACTGTATATCTTTCTTCCTTTCTCACGAGTCATGAGAATTTATATATGTAAAGAGTCCATTTCTAAGTACTTGGTATTGCTGGCTTCCACCAAACATCGTACACTTCAATCAAGTTTTTTTTTATGTATACGTAGAGTTGATCATATTAAAATGATGTTGCTAAACTTGTTGTAATAAATAATTTCATAATAATGTACTTTGAAACACTTTAGTGCGCATTACCCTAAAATTAGCAGTTAAATTAAGTATATCCCGGTGGATCACAAAATTTCAAAATTCCAAGTATTTGGAATATTTTCCCTTTTAAAATTGTTATGAGAATTTCTGCCGCAAGCAAAATATATGTGGCTTAATTTAGCCCCACGTGATATATCTATGTTCACTTTATTAACATGTCCTTTCTACGTAAATTAGCTCCTCAAAGTAGGCTATGCGATATATGTAGTGCCCTCTCCGCAGTAAACTTTGGGTTTTAGTACAAATTAAACTAAGAAAAAAGTCCTTTTTAGATAACTCAACTATCGCAAAAGTCAGAAAAAACCACTAAACTATGGTTTGGTATGTTACCTAAACTTTCAATACCAGCTCGAAACCCATCACAACCTGGTTTTGTTAGTTGTTTTGCTGACGTATCGCCACGTGTCAGCCAAGTAAGGAAAACTAGTACTACGTGGCGTCACGTCATCAAAACCATCGAACAAAAAAGGGTTGTGATGGTTTTGAGTCGGTAACGAAAGTTCAGGCATGTAAAACAGAACAAATCATAATTTATGGGGGTTTTCGGACTTTCGTGATGATTGAGATACCTAAAATGGACTTATTCCTAACTTAAAGTAATGAACATAAAATATTGCGATGAACTAATGGTCGGATGTCCAATCTGTCAAAAAAATCGAACGTATGTTCCTTACTTTTTTCGGAAGCTCATTCCATTTGTTCCGCGGTACACTCCAAAACAAGTGAAAATATAAAAATATACACATTGAACTAATGGAACAAGTAAAATGTATTTCTGGAACAAATCAAATAAATTGAGTCATAGGACCAAAAGAAGTGTGCTATACGAAAATGAAACATGCACATTGAACTACGGAAACAAGTGAGATTTAAGGCTGGAACATGTAATTTGAAAAACTGGAGCAAATCAAATGAATTGAACTATAGAAACAAAATAAGTGTAGTATACAAAATGGAACATGCACACTGAACTAATGGCACAAGTGAGATGTCAAGCTGGAATATGCACTTTGAACTACTGGAATAAAACAAATGAATTAAATTGCATGAACAAACAAGTGTGCTATTCAAAAATGGCACATAAACATCAAACTAATGGAACAAGTGAAATGTATACTGAAACATGCGATTTAAACTACTAGAACAAATCAACTTTACCGGCGATGGTGGGCTGGGTCGAAGCGCTTGATCTGGTAGGATGTCTAATTTTCAGCAATGAATATTTTCCATGAAGTTTAGGTGTAAGGTGTTATAGCAACGTTTAAAATTTTACACTCAGATATAAAATGGATCAGAATAATTAAGCTAGGAAAATGTTCGTTTTTATCAAAAAAAATGTTGATTCTTCCCTTTCTTTTTGATTTATTATTTTGTGATTTGTCTATTTTTTGCCTATTGACTAATGAAATCAAACTTTTTTACTTATAATATAGAATAAAATATATAAATTTTTTTATGTAAGCATATAAATCAAGAAGTAAATGATCATTTTCTTTACGAAATTGTTTGTGTTGATTTAATGTCAAACCAAAAGTGACCGCATAAGTGAGCAATATGCATTACTTTTATAGGTTGCCTCGTTGATTAGCATTTAGCGCGCGTGAATTTTTTTTATTATATTGGATCCATGGCAATTGTGGTAGAAGATCGTGAACGACGGTTTTGCATATGGCTGTGTGACATGCTATGGAAATTGGGTGTGTTTGGTTTTGGGGACTTGGATGATCCCGTCCAGCACATCATCATTTTTTGTTTGGTTGAGAAAAGTTGGATCCATCCATCCAGGTTATTCCCATCCACCCATAGCATTGTCGGGTGGTCAAGTTCGTCCCTTACCAAAAGATAAGTCCGGCTCGTCCAGCCCCAGCGCTCCTGCTCTTCCTCGGCCAGCGGCCGCCTCCTCCCCCAGTGCGCCCCCCTCCTCCTCTACCCCCCTGCGACGACGCAGCCGCGACGGGGAGGCGGCGACGACATGGCGGAGGAGGGGAGAAAAGGGGGGAAGGGGCACGGCTGGCTGGGAAGAAGGCGTAGCAGGCGGCAGCTGAGGTGGAGCCCCCCCCCCCATGCTCATTCGTCAATCGCAGCAGCAACGGTAGCATCATTCTTCCCAAGCCATGTCGGATCTGTCTTCTTGATGGCCACAGCCATGGTCACCGACGGCGGGGAAGCCGAGGTGGAGGGGCGGCGGCGCCGAGGTGGAGGAGCAGAGGAGGTGGAGAGAGGGTGGGGGCGGATGAGCACATATACCGATTGGTCCTGGATGGTAAAAATAACCAAACACCAATGAATAGATGAATTCATGCATTATCAATCTATCCTATCCCAAATCCTATGCTGGATGGTGTCGGTGTCTGGGAACCGCGCTCCTGAAGAGCGGCGAGACCACGGATCGGCAGACGAATTTGTAGTTGGTGTGAGGCCCAACGACCACCCTTCTCAGCAGCTCGGGGCGGCGGCCAAGCCTACGGGGCGCTAAGGCCGCGCTGGCTTCCCGGACACGGGCCTGGTGCGACTTGGCGATTCGGGTACAGATCCTTTGTACGGAGGGAAGAAGAGGAGAAAACAATACAAACCGTGAAGACACAAGTGATTTGTCCTGGTTCGAGCCCCCACTGCCGGGTAATAGCTCTACTCCAGTCCTGTTGATTATATGGTGGGAAAACAGTACAGAGGTGCCGAGATCGGTCTTGGAGGCACCGATCCCGAGCTTACAGTGGTGATGGCTAAGCACTAAGACTACTTGCTAAGGAAGCTTCGGATGCGGGTGTTGCTCAGAGCTTGGATCAAATGGAGTTGGGGAACCGAAGGACTCAGGATCTCGGGGGGCCAGGCGTGTCCTCTCGAACGTCCAAAAATCCTCCTTTTATAGGCACGGCGGGTCGCCCGGAGTTGATGCGGTGGGCCCCGCTCCGGTCTTTGCTTTAGTGGTTAGGCTCTTGTCCCGTTCTGGGGCTCTTGTCTGGTCCGGAGCCTTCTTTAGGGAGAAAGCACTTTCCCTTTATCCTCGATATAGCCTTGACTGGACCGAGCCAGTCTCACGCCACCCGTTGGGAGCATCGTGTAGCGTAACAACCATCTGCTGCCTGCCAAAGAGGGCAAACGACAAGGAAGGCTTCCCGCGTGCTCTTCCTTGGGCTGCGGGTCCCTGGGGAGACACAGTTCGTTCCGGTCATGGCCGGAGAAAGTATGGTGGGACACGACAGTTGTCGCCACCTGCCCACGGGTAGGCGGATCACCCGAGGGACCTTCTCCCAGGCTAAGGATAGCCCGGGAGGCACATGGTGCCGCACGGTTTGACTGGGTCAAGCCCGGGGCAGCCGCTGGCGGGTTAGGCGCTTCCTTTAGTACGGCTGGGCACGGCCTCTTGGACCCTCCGCTTGTGCGACGGGCCAGTACGGAATTGGCCCAAGGCCCGTCTCAGGATGGGCCGTTTACCAATCACCAACAGCCAGCCCCCGAGCCTCGAGCGGGTTGCAGGGCGAGCCGGTCTGAGGTTTAGGAAAAAATCCCCACCACGTGCGGCGTGGGAAAATTTGGCTCGGGAGCTGCGGTCTGAGCATTGAATCTGATTTGACGTAAAGGCGGAGCAGCTACGTCTTCTCGGGCACGATCCCCACGACTCCCGCTTCGGCCGTTGCCTTCTTTTAAAAGGCAGCGCTACACAGGGGGAACTTGTACCGCATAATCATCCCCTTTGCTTCTGTCTTCATCCTATCCCCTTGCCCCCTGCCTTCCTGTCTCCTGCACTCTGTCGCCATGGTTGTCATCAAAGAGAGCATTCTGACATTGGAGAGGATGGGGGAGCTGGAGAGGGACGGCTTCGTCAAGCCGGGCTCATGCAGACTTCCTGGCGTGGACCCGGAGCCAAGGCCCAGGATGGACGAGTTAGTCTGCTTCGAGAGCTCAGCCATCTGCGGATTTCGCATGCCGGAATCTCAGTTCATCACGGACTTCTTCTCCTTCACGGAGCTGAGGCCGGAGAACCTGTCTCCGCAATCCTACGTCCACTTATCCATCTTCGCGTTCCTGTGCGAGGCGCACTGCGGGGTGCGGCCAACGGTGAGCCTCCTTCAGCATTACTTCGAATTGAAGCCCATCGGCCACCGCATGGGCAATGGCGGAGTCTTCTACTTTACCGCGCGCCGAGCCCGGGGTGGCCAGTCGTACCCGGAGTACGAGGTGAGAACGAAAGTCGATGGTTGGGCTCGGCGGTGGTTCTATCTGAGCCGCGGGGGCTTGAACCTGGAGTATTCTTCGGACGCGCCGGATACCCCAATCTTCCAGCGGAGCGACCCCCAGCCGGAGGATCAAGTCACAGAGAGCGAGACCAAAGGGCTCGTCAAGGATGGCTTGACGGGCTATGAGGTCGTCGTTGGCTTCATTCGGCACCGGATCAGCCCGTTGGGGCACCGCGAGCGGTCCGTCAGCGACATGGACGGTTGGGAAGACCCAGACCGGGACTTCCGTGAAGGTAAGCGCCAGCCGCATCCTTACGCTTGACTCCTAGGCCGGGGCACGACGTGACCGTTAGCGGCGCTATGCAGGACTCCCGGCCCGCGAGGTCGCGCGAATCGCGGGGATGCTGCTGCCTCTGGATAAGACCCCTCGCCGCATACGATTCGTGAAGGACAAGCTATCCGAGGTAAGCGCCCGGAAGGTGTTTAATTGAATTCGTGGCTGCGCGCGCCCTCGAGGCCCTGACAAGTCGCGCTATTTGTTTTGCAGCGGACGTGGAGAGCGGTTGAGAAAACCAGTCAAGCCACGGGTTTAACCGAAGGGCACTCGCCGGCGGGAACGTCGGCGGCGTCTGGCGGGGCGCCGGCCCTGTCGCCGACGTCAGGCACAGGGAAACCAGCGCCGCGAGCGACCGCAGCGGGCTCAGCAAGGGCAAGTGCAGAGATGCACACGAAGAAACGCGCGGCGCCTGCACGGGTAAGCCTCCATCTTCTGACGTGGGTCAAGCGCTAGGTGTGAAGCGGCCTTTTAGCTCTGTTTTGCACGCGTTCAGGGTGCGGCGCCTACGAAAAAGAGAAGGACGTACCGACCTACACCAGGCAGCGACGATGAGGAGGTTGTGCTGGTGTCGGGTCCGTCGCCGGCGGCGGCGCCGCGTCGAGGGCCTACGAGGAAAGTTCCCGCGGGCCGAAGGAAAGCGGCCACGCCCACCACAAGCCACTTTGGAAGGTTAGAGACGGAGCTCTTCCTGCGTCCTACACCAGGGGTGTACGAGGACACTGAGCTCGAGCCAGCGCGTAAGTCTCCCGCGCTGAGCGCCATTACTCTGTTTTAGTGTCTGATTGCCGCGCTCTTTGTTGCAGTGCGTAGCGCCAAAGTGGCGGACTCTGTGCTACCTCCCTCCGCCGAGACCGTGGCGGCTAAGGACGAACCGATAGAGCCCAGAGGAGGGGTGTCTCTGTCGCAGAAGTTAGAGGCTGCCGGGCTGACGAAGGACGAAACGGTGGAGCCCAGAGGCGGGGCGCTCCAGTTGGCGCAGCTAGAGGCCGCCGGGCTGGCGAAGTTGAAGGGTAAGAACCAGCCGGTCCGCGGAGGATCATCGTACTGCCTACCAGTGGCGGTACTGGACACTTCACCGGAGGTCGCGGAAACGGTGCAGGTCAATCTGAGCGATCTTCCTGTGTGGATTACACCCTTACGCGTTGAAGGGCGCACGGCGCATGGGTGGTGGCCAATCAACCGTAGGGGAATCGCAGACTACTTCAAGACTCCGGTTGGAAAAGCGCTTCCGACGCCTGACCGGCGGATGCTGCTAGTCAACTGGGTTTGGCCGGTTCGCGTGCTGACGCCAGATGGTTGGGCAAGCGTAGTGATGCCTAGCGTGGCTCCGCTAGCGTCTGCGGGCTGGATCTCCGCCACTCCAGAATGGGTGGAGCAGCAGGACGCCGCCAGGTGGCAGGAGGCCGGCCGAACGGGGCTGCCACGTCCGAAGATATACCCCATTCCTAGGTTGGACGATCTGACCGAGCTCGCGGCGCTCAAGCTGATGGCGGACGAGCTAAAGGATGCGCCGGTGAGGGCCCAGGCTCGGCTCAGCAAGGCTGAATTGGCCGCGGAGCAAGCAACTGCGGCGAAGGCCGAGCTAGCGGCCAAGCTAGAGGACGCCGAGAGGCGGGCGGCCGCGGTTGGGACGTCGGCCTTGCTTTCAGTCGCGCCGCACGCGCCACCAAGCTCCGCGCCATTGGAGGAGGACAGCGAAGAGTCGGTTGGCTGCCCCCTTGTCGCTACAGGAGGCCCCTGACTGTGGGCCCAACAGAAATGTGCGGGGAGCTGTTGGAGTGAGGGCGAAGAGCATGCTCTCTCAAACCAAGAAGGTAGCACCCCTGACCCTGCGCGTTATGCTTAAGTACTGAATTTTTTGCGCTTTGATCTGGTTTCCTGTCTCAGCTTTATACGCTTATCGCCGGCATGTCCTCGCTGATGGAAGCGATGGGCGAGCAGTCAGATGATGACGCGGCGAAGATTGAGCATCTATCAGCCAAGCTAGCGCAAGCCCGGGCTCAGGCGAAGCGCGCAGATGGGCTACCTTGGTCGAGGCTCGTGCCACGGCGCGTGTCACCGAGTTGGAGGCCTCGCTAAGATTAGCGCAGGAGAAGGAGCAAGAGGTCATGACGAGGCTCGCTCGAGCTCAGGAGGTGGAGGAAGCCGCAAAGAGCTAAGCCCAGGCGACTCGCGAGGAAGCAGATAGGGCCCGGGTTGTTTTTGATGAAGAGTACAAATGCAGAGCGGCGGCCATCAACGAGCTAACGGCCACTAAGTCTGAGCATGACTCCACTGTTCGTGGGCTCGAGGAAGCTTGTAACAAGCTCGTGGCGGAAAATACCGCGCTACGAGAAACTGGGGCGAAGTCTGTGGCAGAGTCAGAAACCCTGAGGACACAGAGGGAGGAGCTCGTTGAAGCCCGGGCCAAGCTGCGTCAGGAGCAAAATGATATGGAGGCGAAAGTAATCGAGCTGCTGCAAGCCCGAGGGCGAATTCGGGACTTAGAAACCGAGCTAGAGAAGCTCAAGCTGCAGTGCGGGCCGTAGTTTGACCCGGTCTACCTGTTCCCGAACTCTGTGCCACGAACATTTTGTGTAATTTTATTTTGGGTGCTCGCTTAATCGGATAAGCATGGAGCGGTACGTGGTGGCCAAAGGGCTTAGCCATTTTTTGCCGTAGTTTATTGTGTCAAGTCGCGCGCACTGTGGGCTCTGCGGCGCAGCACAGTGTTCCGCTGATAGCGAGGGCACGTTTGCCAGGCACGGATACGGAGGTGAAGCCACCCGCGCCGGTTCATGCACCCGGCCTAAGCCACGCGTCAAGCCACGAAAGCACCGCTGGGCTTTGTTCGCGTTGGTGAGCCAGGACCTACGGGGTAGGCCTTGACTCGCGATGACTTCTCCCGCGCCACTGACAGTGGGACAGGGGACGTGTCGTGCGGCGATTGGCGCGGTTGGTATTCCACGAAACGGCGCGTGCTCTCGCGTCTCTTCAGCTCGGTGTTGACACCCAAATTTGGCACGATTTTACGGTTATTTTGGTGCCAAAAAGAGGGTGAAAAATAGCATATTCGGCCAAAAATTGAGTTAAATCGGCATATAATTGGAAGTCATTGTTGGTTGATCGGCTGGTATTTGAAAAAGATTATTATCGGCTTTTATGCATGCATATATACACAAAAGGATTAGATAGCCGATCAAAGGAGAGTTTATATGATACAATCGGCTTTTGTATATACGTTAATGGAGGCATGGATCGGCTTATATATACACAAACATGTGCTAGTCGATAGTTGATCATGATGAGATAGCCGATTATATTAAAGCCAGATGGAATAATTAGTCATATAATCATATATGGGAGAATCTGTTTATATGCATGAACATGCATGCATGGGAGTTTAATGGATGGAAATAATCCCATACGTATATAAGCATGCGTATATGGAACATTATGGAAAGGAGGAAGCTAAAAGAACTCACGTGGAGTATTTGACCGTGCATACATATATCGGAATGGATGATTTTATTTCTGCTTTAGATGGCCGATTGTGTTGACTAAGGGAAGATAATTATATTTGGAAAACATATGATCGGTTGATGGCTCACGTGAGGACCAAGTGAAATCCCTGGAAGGTTCCATATCGGCTTTTGAGATCATACTTGTCACGTTGAGGCCAAGGGTGCCAGGAAGAGCTTCGCGTCGGTTAATTAATATTATTAGATATATATTCTAGTCGGTTTGTATCCAGTTCGTGCCTTGCACGTCAAGTTTACTCGGTTAGTTATTTTAGGTAACTAAGAGATAGAGTCCATGTCGAGTTACCGGATTAGCCGGTGCGTCTTTAGTATAAATAAGAGCTGCCGTGCAGCGTGTAAAGGATCATCTTCAATCAATCAATAATACATCTACTATTTCGTCTACCTGTTACCCTTGTGCTATGAATCCGATCGATCCTCTCGTATCGGTATTCAAAGTACACGCCGGCGCTCATCGTCTCGATTAAGTTCGATCTCCTCGCCGTCGACTCCATCGGCAGGACTGCCTCGGTTCATCCGATCTCCTCGCCGTCGGCATCGGAATACTATCTCTGGTGGCATTGCCGCGACGCCGTCTGTCGGGAGGAGTTAGGTTTCGCCGAATACTATCTCCGGTGGCATTGCTGCGCATCGCCGTCCACGGAGGTGTTAGGTTCCATCTCGCCCATCGGCTCGACGCCTCATCGTTAAGCCGGTCATCGGATTATCGCCCGCTATCGGTAAAGCGCCTATCGCTTCGCGGCGGCTTGTTTGCTCTATCGGCTCTACGTCTCATCGTTAAGCCGATAATCGGTTTATTTCCCAAGCTATCGGTAAATCTTCATTGCTTCGCCGGTATCTTGCCTATCGCTAACCTTGCCGATTGCAAAAGGTCAAATCGGCTGGCATGTCCTCGAAAAGCCCGATCCCCTATTGTTCGGCGGTAGTTGGTGCCGGGAAACCACTTTTCCGCGTCAACACTCGGGCAGTGGGTTTTAATTTCCTATCTCTTCGCGTGCAGCGACGCTTCGGGTAGCCCGCGGCTCGACGGGACGTTGCACAGCTGCCAGCCTATAAAGCGAGGCGGGGCACGTCGCGCTGCAACATCTCCTACTTAGCTTCTCTCGATCTTTAGGCCAAAACCCGAAGCTCTCAGCCAACCAGGGAGAGAGAGGAAGAAAAGCAAGAAGAGGCAACAAAGGGGAGGAGAATGTCTTCGTCGAGCTGGTCGTCGGACGCTAGTTCAGATTACCTTGCGGCTTGGACGGTGGCAGCAATGGAGGATCTGCCGCCGGTGTCTGTCCTGCCGCCGATCCAGCCTGGAGAGGCGGAGGCGGTTTGGCCGGGCCCCATTGTCGCGGCCCAAGCGGTCGAGCTGGCGACGTACGGCCAGCTCCAAGCCGACGCAGACACGGCGGCGGCGGTAGCGGCTGCTGAAACGGCGGAGGAAGAGGAGGCGAATGCGGTGGCGGCGCAGATTTCCGCTGACGCTGCATATGCCGCCGCACTGGCGGCGGAGGACGAGGCGCTTCCGCCTCACATCACGGCGGAGCTGGAGATCAAGGCGGCCGCGGAGGCCATCGTGGCGGAGCCGCCGCCGCTGCTTATGGACTCCATTAGCAACCAGCGGCGGGGGAGGCGCCACCCGAAGCCGGGACCATCTCGAGCTCGCGCCTGGCTGGCCATTGTCGTCGGCGGCGGAGTTCTGCGACTCCGGTTCGTCGCCAGCGCTGCCTGGTAGGCGTGGCGAGGTTGTAGGATTTGGGCGCTGCCGTAGGCGTAGGAGCGCGGCGCTCTCTTTTGCGGTAGTCTAGAAGCCCGGCCTCCTTTTGCCTGTAAAATCCCTTTGCTCTTCTAAGATCTTCCATGTGAAATGCAGTTTCCTTTAAGCAACTTTGTCTTGGTTAATCCTGTTCGTTCTTCCTCATGTGCGAATTTTGCGAATCTGAACTGCAAAAACAGAGGAGCTAGATGAACAGTAACGAAGTTTTGAGACGAACTTCAGGAAATTTTAAGCAAACGGATTGCTTTAGAAAGGTTGTTTTTGGTGCGCCTAATCATCCAGCCCCCGGGCCATGGCCAAGTCCAAGTGCGATCTTGGAGTTGGGCGCGGTCTAGAAACTAGAGTGACTTAGAAAGAATTTGCGAACTTCCAATTTCGAAGCCGTTAGTCACAAGAGCAGTGCTGGCTTTCCGAAACTAGGGACTTAGGAAAATTTCGCGAAAAACCCCAAAGACTGAAGCCGTTGGGCAAGGCGTCGGGCCAGTGAAGTTAAAGACTTAGGAAAAAAACTAGACGCAAAAAATCCTTAAGCCCCCGAGCGCTGCGGCCCAAATTAGACATCCAAACAAACCTGACGTGGGCTTACTGTACCTTTGGGCCGCGGGAATTCCACATTGCGCGGAGATTCACTACGGTGCGAGAGATCGGCTTATCCCGTCGTGAAAATGCTCCGGAATGCTTTATCTTTAGCCTTTGGGCTTTTGGCCACGGGTTTGCTTGAAATGGTCAAGACTTAACCAGTGTGACTCGTGAATGGGGGAAGGGTTTATTTTTTTTTTGAGTTGAAACGAATTTGAAATGAAGAAAACTTACGACCTGATTAAGCGTAGAAGCGTCGTAGAAGGGAGATTTTCCATGAGCTAGGGAGCTCGTTCCCATCCCTGTCTGCAAGGCGTACTGAGCCCGTGCATGCTACGCTGACTACTTTGTACGGTCCCTCCCACTTGGGGCTAAGCTTGTTGGAGCCCGCGAGGTTCTGAATTCGTCGTAGAACCAGGTTTCTTACTTGCAGGGTCTTACGACGCAGGGACTGCTGATAGGCCGCAGCCCGAAGTAGGAATTGCTCGCGGCGCGCCTCAAGTAGGTCGAGGTCAAGCTGCCGCTCCTCGTCGTTGACCACCAAGCTGGAGAAATCAACGCGATCGGATCCTAGTCTTGTCGGTGTAATAAATACCGGGGTACAAAGAGTCCTGAGAAGACAAGGCGGGCCCCACGCGTCAGGCGGGCGATCAGGCCCCAACGCGTGGGCGAGCCCCTCAGCAAGCCAAGGCGGGCCCCACGCACAAAGCAGGCGAAAGCAAGGCCCAGCCACACGGGCGAGCCCCTCACACAGGCGGGCCCCACGTCAAAGCGGGCGAGCAAGGCCCCAAAGACGCTGGCGAGCCCTCAGGCGCCGGACGGGGCCCCACACGCCAAAGTGGGCGATCGACCCCGTGTAGGCGAGCCCCACGGCGATCAAGCGGCCCCACGCGCGTCGGCGGGCGACAAGGCCTCAGGCTGGCGAGCCCTCGAAGACCAAAGAGGCCCCACGCACCAGGCGGGCGCGGGCGAGCCCCTCTCAAGACCGAGAGAGGGCCCCACGCCCAGCGGGTGCGCGGGCGAGCCCTCTCAAGACCAGCGAGGGTCCCACGATCGTGGGGCCCGCGTGGAACGTTATGTATGAGTCTTCCGGCGAAGCCTCCCCGCCGCGGCGACGGAGCGTTGATGCGACATCACGCGGATGGACAATGGAAGAAATGATTACCGCTTCTGATGACCCTCGCAGTCCGAGCGGCCGCCACCGTGGCGCAGAAGAATTGACCGCAGAGAGAAGGTTTGCTTGAGATGGCCGCCGCGTCGGGAGGAGCGGCAGGCCCCACCCGCAGACTCACCGGTGGATCAGACGGGTCGAGGCCACTTGCAGAGCACGCGAGGCGAGCTGGCGCGGGGCAGCAGACGTTGCGTCTCTTCTGTCGTGTCTTGTCAGTGTACTAAGGGCACTGTTCTGCCTACCCCTCCCCCGGTTCTCTCCGTCGGTTCGAAGCTTGTATAAAAGGGGGAGGGGGACGAGCGAAAGAGAGGTTCCGAACACACGCAGTTCACAAGCACCTCAGAAACACATTCCCATTTCAACCACAATCGAGAAAAGAGCTAAGGCTCAGCAGAGTAGGACTATTACCCGCGAGGGGTCCGAACTCAGGTAAATCTGAAGTCGCTCCTCACAGCCCGACGCCAAATCGAATCGAGCTTGATCGAGTTGGTTAGCAGACTAGAAATCTGACTAGGGGTGTGATCCGCAGTGGTTGAGCGGTGAACACGCCGTCAAGTCTCATTTCCGTTGGGAGGACGGCCTCCGAGCCATATACGAGTCGGAAAGGAGTTTCTCCTGTAGCCCGGCTGGCCGTTGTCCGAACTGCCGAGAGGACTGACGGTAGCTCGTCGACCCAACCTTGGTGTTTTGCCTTGAGGACGTCGAAGACCCGCTTTTTGATGCCTTGGACTAACTATCCGTTAGCTCATTAAGCCGCGCCGTTGCTTTGTGGGTGGGCCACAGAGGTCAGGGCGAGCTTCATTCCGATTTCTTCGCAGTAATCGTTGAACTCCCGGCTCGTGAATTGGGTGCCATTGTCAGCGATGATTCTGCTGGGCACACCAAATCTTGCAACGATGCTCCGGAAAAAACGTACCACGGCAATTGCAGTGATGTTGGAGACCGGCTCGGCCTCGATCCACTTGGTGAAGGTGTCGATGGCTACGAACAAGTACGTTTTGCCACCAAGGCCTTTGGGGAACGGTCCTGGGAGGTCCATGCCCCAAACCACGAACGGCCACGCTAGTGGAATTGTTTACAGCTCATACGCGGGCTGGTGCGTCATCCGCGCATGATACTGACAAGCTTCACAGCGCTTAACCAAGGCTTCTGCGTCGCTCATCGCAGTGGGCCAATAGTAGCCCATGCGGAACGCTTTGCCGACGAGAGTTCTGTGTGAGGCGTGTGCGCCACAGATGCCCTCGTGAATGTCGGCTAGAAGGTACTTACCTCCTTCTTGGGTAACGCACTTACAAAGCACGCCATTAGTACCCCTTCGATGCAGAAGCCCCCGCAAAGTGTAAGCTCTGCTCGCCTTCTTAGCCGAACGCCACAAAGATCCTCGGGCAATGTCCCCTGCTTCAAGAACTGGATGAATGGCGTCACGCAGAAGGTGCTTTGCTCGAGGAATGAGACAGTACCGGATGTCTCGGTTTGGGGAGTAACAGACGTCCCCTTGGCCTCCTCTCCGGAGGGAATGGAGGGCTTTAAAAGGTGCTGTACTAGCACCCCCGGCGGGGCCGGTTCTTGCGAGGATCCAAGTTTGGCGAGCTTATCGGCTTCGCCATTCTCTTCCCTGGGAATGTAGCTAATTTTGAAACTCGTGAAACGCTTCTTCAGTTTCCTCACTTCCACCAGGTACCGCACCATTGAGTTGTCAGTTGCCTGAAACTCCTCCCTGACCTGGCGGACGACGAGCTGCGAATCTCCTTTCGCAACAAGCCGTTTAATGTCGAGCGCAGCGCATGCTCTGAGGCCCGCAATTAGGGCTTCATACTCTGTGGCGTTGTTCGAGCCGCAAAGTGTATTTGTATGACGGCCGGAGTCGCTCTCCGCTGGGGAGATGAGAACGATTCCGCATCCCGACGCCGGTTGGAGTGAACCGTCGAATAACAGAGTCCACCGACCTTCCTGTCCGTCTTGACCTGGAGAGCTTCTCTCTTGCTCATCCGGCCTGGTCAATTTCAGAACGAAACCAGCCAGGCTCGGGCCTTGATCGAGGTTCGGATACAAACCGATGTCGATTCAACCAGCTCGACTCACTTTCGCGACGTGCCGATGGCCTCGGGTTTCGGAGAATGTCCTTGATCGGGTAAGTAGTCGGGACAATGATCTGGTGGGCTTGGAAATAGTGACGCAACTTGCGCGAGGCCATCAGCAAAGTATAGCACAGTTTCTGAAGATCGGGTAGCGCTCCTTTGGTCCGGTGAGCACTTCGCTCATGTAGTAGACGGGCTGTTGCTTCCCTTCTCGTTCCACTGCCAGCACCACGCTTGCGGCGTTTGGTGTCACCGAGAGGTACAGCAGGAGGGCTTCCCCAAGCTTAGGAGTAGTGAGGACGGGTGGCGAGGCGAGATACTGCTTGAGCTGCAGAAACGTGGCCTCAACCTTCTTAGTCCTCTCGAAACTATCGTGCTTACGCAGGAGCTTGCAGAAAGGCGCGCTTCGGTCTCTAAGACGGGAGATGAAACGGCTTAAGGCAGTCATTTTGCCCGTGAGGGACTAGATGCCCTTTACACAGGTGGGCGACCTCATCTTTTCGACGGCCTCGATCTTTTCGGGGTTCGCACCGATGCTTGCCCCGCCGATTACGTAGCCTAAGAGCATGCCGGACTTGACGCCAAAGACGTATTTCTCGGGGTTTAGCTTGACCCGGTGCTGTCGCAGGCTGTCAAAGTTTCCCGTAGGTCAGACACGTGGTCACAGGCGTCCTTACTCTTTACTACGATATCGTCAACGTAGACTTCTACGTTGCGCCCTATTTGATCAGGGAGAGTTTTTTGCATGAGACGCTGGAACGTGGCGCCAGCATTTCTGAGACCGAAGGACATGGTCGTATAGCAAAATGTGCTGAAAGACGTTACAAAGGCGGTTTTTTCTTCGTCCTCTTTACACAACGCGATCTGATGGTAACCGGAATAAGCATCTAGGAAACTCATCAAAGTTGAATCTGCCGTAGCGTCAACTAGCTGATCTATGCGTGGAAGGGGATAGATCCTTGGGGCAGGCGGAGTTAAGGTCGCGGTGGTCAGCACACATGCGCCATTTTCCTCCTTTCTTCTGGACAACGACTGGGTTCGCAAGCCAATCGGAATGCTGAAATTCGCGGATGAACCTCGCCAAGCAATTTTGCCGAGCTGGTCTTGATGATCTTGGCCTTCCAATCGGGACACGCCTCGACATCGCCTTACGGTTTCTTGTCGCCGGACAGCTAGCTCAGGTGCTCGATCACCTCCTTGGGACACGGGCATATCGGACGGTTCCCATGCAAACGCGTCCTTGTTAGCTCGGAGGAAGGTAATGAGCTCGAGTTCCTATTGAGGCTCGAGGGTTGTCCCCACGTGGACCACCTTGGAGGGGTCTGACTCCGTGAGGACGACGGTTTTGGTGGGCTCCTGCGCTGCAGTGCCACCTTTGGCGCGTTGTGGGAGCGCCTTCTGCTTTGGGACCACGAGTAGGGAGCTGTCCTACCATGGCAGCCATGCGGTCGCCGCAATCGAGGGCCGCCTTGTGGTTGCCTCGGACGGTGATGACTCCTTTGGCGCCGCATCTTCAAGCAATGATAGGCGTGGTGGGAGACCGCCATGAACTTGAGAGCGCGGACGCCCCAAGATGGCGTTAGTAGGGAGCTCGCTTCCACCACCTCGAAGGTGATGTACTCCGTCCGAAGTTGGCGGAGGAGTTTAACGTGACGGGCAAGACGACCGCCCTACGGGCGAAGCGGCGATCCCAGGACAATCCCGTGGAAGGGGACGGTGATGTCCTTGATCTTGGAGCGCGGGACTTGCATGAGGCCCAGGACGCGCGCCGTGATGATGTCCAACGAGCTCCCGCTGTCCACGAGGACGCGGTCGACCCTGGTATTGCCAATGGTGGGGCAGAGTACCAGCAGGAGGCGATGGGGTTTAGAGAGCCCGGCCGGGCAGTCCGTCACCGAAAAGGTGATGGCCTGGCTAGACCAAGGCAGTGATTCCGCCGCGGGTTCGCCGCGGGAGATGTGGAGGACCTCACGGGACGCGGCCTTGAGCTCGCGTCGAGAGGTGTAGCCTGACGTGCCGCCAAAGATGACGGCGACATGGCCACGGGCCTTAGGGAAGCCCTGCTCCTGGTCGCCCTAGGGAGTAGGCGCCGCGGCCGTGCCTTCAGGCAACTCGGGCATGGGACCGCGGCCAGCGTAGAAGTCCTCTAATTGGCGGGCCCATGTGCGGCAGTTGCGTAGGTAGTGGCCGGGGCGCTGGTGGAGGCGGCAGAAGAGACTAGGGTCATGGAACGGATCTCACCGCTTCTGCTTTGTGGGACGGGTGGCTGCCCCGAGAAGGCCTCGATCCGCGTGCCGCGGCCACTGGGGAGGTCATTGCTGCGCCGACGCTGTGGAGGGCGCTGGCGGCGGGCGATGGGCGGAGGCGCCGCGGTGGCGGGTGCTTTCGGGCTGGTCAGCTCGACGGCGGCGATTTAACTTGGCGGGCTGATCTCGCCGCTTCTTCTTCTTCTTGTCCGCCTCGGTCTTGCTCGGGTCGCCGCCGACTTTGGCCTTCTTTTTTCAGACGGTCTCTCTTGCGCCCATCGCCTCGGAGGCGTTGACGAGAGGACAGCGATGCGGAAGAGCTTCGCCATGGTGTTGACCGGGTGGAGCTCGAGATCCTCGGTGTAGCGCCGGTCCCTCACACCATCCTTGAAGGCCTCGATGATGGCTTCATCTCGAGATGGGGATTGTGTTGCGGCCCCGACGAACCGCACACAAAATCTCGAGACTTTCATCGCCTCGCCGCACCACGAGCTTGAGGTCTCCGGGGCGCCCGAGCGGGCGAACACCCCGAAATCGCGCGAGGGCATCCCGGTTGGGACCAGCTATGGATAGAGCCAGGCCGTTGGTTGAACAGCCAGGTTCGGGCCATGCCCTCGAGCACTGTGGGGAAGTAGTTGACCATGACGGCCTCGTCTCCCCCCATGGCTCGGACGGCGGTGGTGTAGATGGAGAGGAACTCTTCAGGGTTCTTGCTCCCGTTGAACTTCTCGATTGGTCCGGGCTTTAAACTCGGCGGCCACGGCGCTTCGCGGTGAGCGCGGGAGAAGGCGGGGCATCCCGGCGCGGCTTTTGGGCGAGAGACACCCCGGCGCGGGCCTAGACGGGAAAACACTCCGCCTGGGGCACGTGACGACCCTCCGTCGGAGGAGGCCGTCTGGGTCTGGCGCGATCGACTGCGGCGACGGCAGGAACGCTCTTGAGCGCCATCCTGGCCAGAGCGGTTTTGAGCGCCGCGGCGATCGGACTCGCTCCCGCGCCAGATGTCCGGGCGATCGCCATCAGTCTGCTGCTCGTGCTGGTCGATGCCACAGGTGATGACGCCTACGCCTTCAGCGATGGCCGGACACAGGTCCGCCATAGTGAAGCCGCAGGGATCCTTCTCCAGGTCACGGATGACCGTGGTGATGGCGCGCGCCCTCTGCTGGCTGCGCAGGAGTGGGTTCATCATGGTCTCCACGTGGGAGTCGACCGGCTGGCGACCCTGCGGGGTGCGCAGACGACGGTCTTCCTCGCAGATCCCGTCCATGACGCGACGGACAGCATCGTTGAAGAAAACCCGGGCTGCAGCGCGACGGCGCAGCTGCTCCTGGGCCTCCCCATCTCCTGTGTCCGCGTCGACCGCGGCTGCGAAGACGCAGCGGGACGTGCGCGTGGCCGGGAAACGTCCCGGTGTTGCCAGCGGAGGTGGCGGAGTCACCTAGCAGCTCGAACTCCATCGGAGTCTCGCTGACGTGGGTGACAGAGGGGTCCAGCTCAGGGAGCGACTCCTCGGGGCGAAAATCTACCCCTGGGGCGAGAGAGGTGTCGACCTCCATCTCGTCAGCCCCGGCTTCGGCGAGGTACTCCTCCCGCCAGCCGTCGTACGACGGGACCAGATCGTCGCACTCATCGAACTCGAGGTCCAGAGCCTCGTCGTTTCTCGGAATCTCAGACATGCCCGAGGGAACGGAGTGCTGAGGGCTGCTCATGTCAGGCCCCACGGTGGGCGCCAGCTGTCGGTGTCTGGGAACCGCGCTCCTGAAGAGCGGCGAGACCACGGACCGGCAGACGAATTTGTAGTTGGTGTGAGGCCCAACGACCACCCTTCTCAGCAGCTCGGGGCGGCGGCCAAGCTTACGGGGGGCTAAGGCCGCGCTGGCTTCCCGGACACGGGCCTGGTGCGACTTGGCAATCCGGGTACAGATCCTTTGTACGGAGGGAAGAAGAGGAGAAAACAATACAAACCGTGAAGACACAAGTGATTTATCCTGGTTCGAGCGCCCACTGCCGGGTAATAACTCTACTCCAGTCCTGTTGATTATATGGTGGGAAAACAGTACAGAGGTGCCGAGATCGGGTTTGGAGGCACCGTTCCCGAGCTTACAGTGGTGATAGCTAAACAATAAGGCTACTTGCTAAGGAAACTTCGGATGCGGGTGTTGCTCAGAGCTTGGATAAAATGGAGTTGGGGAACCGAAGGACTCAGGATCTCGGGGGGCCAGGCGTGTCCTCTCGAACGTCCAAGAATCCTCCTTTTATAGGCACGGCGGGTCGCCCGAAGCTGATGCGGTGGGCCCCGCGCCGGTCTTTACTTTAGTGGTGAGGCTCTTGTCCCGTTCTGGGGCTCTTGTCTGGTCCAGAGCCTGCAGGGAGAAGCTGGTCAGGTAAGTACTGGGCACGTGTTTGTCTTGAGGTGCCTATTCGGGGAGGAAACCTTCTTTAGGGAGAAAGCACTTTCCCTTTATTCTCGATATAGCCTTGACTGGACCGAGCCAATCTCACGCCATCCGTTAGGAGCGTCGCGTAGCGTAACAACCATCTGCTGCCTGTCAAAGAGGGCAAACGACAAGGAAGGCTTCCCGCGTGCTCTTCCCTGGGCTGCGGGTCCCTAGGGAGACACAGTTCGTTCCGGTCAAGGCCGGAGAAAGTATGGTGGGACACGACAGTTGTCGCCACCTGTCCACGGGTAGGCGGATCACCCGAGGGATCTTCTCCCGGCCTAAGGATAGCCCGGGAGGCACATGGTGCCGCACGGTTTGACTGGGTCAAGCCCGGGGCAGCCGCTGGCGGTTTGGACGCTTCCTTTAGTACGGCTGGGCACGGCCTCTTGGACCCTCCGCTTGTGCGACGGGCCAGTACGGAATTGGCCCAAGGCCCGTCTTAGGATGGGCCGTTTACCTATCACCAACAGATGGTCCAGCATGGTCCTACCAAACACACCCTTAGTAAATCGAGGCGTACGTACGGCAGCAACGGTGGAGTAGACGCGCGAACGAGGACTGAACCTGAAGGGAGTCGGAGTGCTAACATGGCGGCAATTAGGGATGTGGTGCATGCTGCGCCAGCAGCCACCGGTAAAAATAAACCAGAGAAATTCCATATATATAGCTAAGTTGCACCAACAAACTATTGATCATGTCGACTTGGTGTGGCCTGTTTCTAGCGTTGTCCCCTCGTGCTTGGACTTGTACATACGGATTTAACCTTCGCCCACCGGCTAGGTTGCCAAAACCGACGGTTGACCACGGTTCACAGTGGCTAACCGCATCTCTGCGGACCTGGTTTGATAAACCGATGGTTTACGATTTAGAGATTTGGACAAAACTTGTTCAAATAAATTTTGAACATAAAATTTCTAAAAATACTATTAATCATTCTAAACATTTTGTCTTATACAAAATTTTAAAATTCAAATTTGTAATGTATATTTTAAAGGATTTTATCAACTTTCACCGATTTTGACTATTTTTTTAGAAACTGTGGTTGGCCGCCAAAAACTACACCTAAACGCGCCAACCATCGCCAAATTTCGTAAATCTTTTAGAGTCAAAACCGTACGGAACCTCTGGTTAACCACGGTAATCAGCTCCATGTAACAAGTGGCTCGGAGTCCCTAAGCGATTTTGTGAACCCTGCCCATAGGATGCTCATATATGATTAATTATTATTATAGTATATATCGCCCACGGTCACGGCCTCACCGTTGTTCTTTTCTTCGGGCCAAGGGAATTGGGAATCCTATGCGCGATATCTCGGTGCGTCGTGTGTATATATATACACACATACACGTTGGAATTAGACCTGTTGAAAGGTCGTTAATTTTTTACTGTACTGAATTTAATTTAAATCGAAATTAAAAAATAATTTCCCGTTAAAATTAATTGAAAAATAGCCTCCCGGGGCCCGCTGGTCGGGTGTTATATTTAAAACGCCCAGCAGACGGGCGACTAACTATAAAACGCCCGCCCATTAGGCGATATTTAAATAACACCCGTCCAGACGGCGGTATTTAAATATCGCCCGTCTAACGGGCGCTTCATATGAGTCGCCCATCCAGCAGGCGCTTCATATTGGCCGCCCATCCAGCGGGCGCTTTATATGTCAGTGGCCCCTCCCCTGGCATCGGATTCTCTGATCTTCTTTGTCTGCAGTGTTTTTTCTATCGGATTCCCACCACCGTCAATTCCTGCCTGCCACCACCGTCAATTCCTGCCTGCCACTGCCATCGGATTCCTGACCATAATAATTCCTGCCAGTGCCTTCAGATTCCTGACCACTACCATAAAGTGTTCCTGCTATCGCTTCATGCCTCCTACTCTTCGGATTCTTGCAGGCTCACACTGCTGCCATCAATATCTGCATGCAACCAGATTTTTGTCGTAACGCGTTTTGATAATAAATTGCTAATTAGGGATGAATTAATTAGATATTTTTTGATAATTTAATTGACACACGCTTGGCTATAAAAGGGGAGCAGCAGGCAAGGTATTCAGACGAGCAGAGTGGGAAGCACTTCAGTTTAGAAACAACCTCTGTCCACGAGTAGAGTGACATGGAGTTCCCATCGCCACCAAGGGGGTCTGTTCATCAATCTGTCCTAAGAGATGTTCAGCGGCCCATGTGTCTCTATAGCAGTCTTTGCATTTTAAGAATGTCTGAAGACATGGGTTACACTTACGGGAGACGTTATTAGAAGTGCGCAAACTATGCGTACGAGCGAACACCCGAGATGGAGAGCAGGGCAAAGTACCCTATAAGTGACTTCTTACTCCTATGTTTAATAAAGAACATATAGACGCAAAAGCTAACTTCAATTTTATTAACCTCCATTGTGCGAGTTTATCCGATATTTGGACGTGGAGCAAACTCCCGAGCAGGAGCGGGAAATACAAAGAGAGGTGGCGAGGCACCGTGCTATGGCCGAGGAACGGTAGCAAGACGCACTCAGGGAAGAAAGAAACAAGGTTGCGAGAGAGGAGTTTCAAGCTCACAATGAAAGCGGGCGGCAATGGCAGCTTGAATGAGCGGGAGGCCGACCGTGCCAGAAAGCGTGAGAGGGCTGGTAGAGCTAGGGAAGCAGGACCTAGCGCGTTTGCGAAGGGGAAATACCCCCGCTATACCCAGTAGAGTGATTATCGTGTGGAACAACTATGTTTTGAAATCTCCTAAGGCATGTAAGTTTAGTTATGATGCGCTAATATGATAAATTGTTTTATGCATCATACGTGCCATGACTTGTATCACGTTAATCAATTTGTTTTAATATTTAATCATCGGTTCTGAAAAACCATAAAATTTAACGGTGACAACCGGGAATGATAGGAGAAGGTAAAATGACACTTTGTTTTTTCTGACTTCGATCGGAATACAAGTACGCGTGCGTTTAAGGCAGTAATATGTATCCACATTTCATCGTCCTCTGCCTCCACCTCTTTGTAATCGTAATATGTACCCACATTTCTTCTAGCTATAGCAGCCAACAGGAATGACATATTCGCATAAAATGCTTCATATGTTTCAAACCTCATCTCTAATGCCTTTTGTTTTGCCCTCCAAACAGTTGCATACGGAATAGTGTACTGAAATTATTCCTCCATGGCTCGAATGATAGACCGAGGCTCGTAGTTCATGTTCTCTGCTATTTGAGTCTACATTATCTGTGCTATCATTGTCGATGTTAGATTCCTATGCTTCTGTCTAACCTCAGTCACCGTACAATTATGCTCCCTCACTATTGAACAAACCCAGTATTCCACCCACTTTCCTTTAAAGGCATGCACACGCCAAGGGCAACCAGGAACAACACACATCACATCGTACACACTTCGGTTAGACTTCACAACCCTGAATTCTCTCATAAGTGATAATGCCCAAAGCTTCACGGCTGTCAGCAATTCTTTCTTTGAGGGGTATGTCGCTCCTTGTGTCACCTCGTTCTGGTGGTATTCCCAAACTGTTTGAGTGTCTTCTCGGATAGATAGCTCTGCAAAGTTTGATGAGTTCCACTCGACCGGCATGACATTTTGAAAGCCACCGGGACTCTCATCGTCTGACACATCTTCCTCAGGGACTTGCTTGTGCTCAGCATCCTCGGCCTCCATGTCCGTAACTATAGCTTCAATATGCTCCCCCTCATCTGCCGCACCTATGGGTTCCTGTGTTGTTTGTTGCTCACTTGATCCCTCCCCTGTCTCCTCTAGCTCCTCCACCTCTTCCTGCACCACATGCTCAGTGTCGTCATCATCTTCATGCACCTCTTCCTACACTACATGTGCTCCTTCGACAGGTTCATGCAATGCTTCTTTATTTTGTTCCCTGTATTTGGCCTGAACAAGAAGTGATAGTGGCAGTCCTCGTTCACTAGCGATCTCGACATAACGCCTCCATCCTCGGGCTGCCTTTATCGGTAGCAACTCCCAATAAGGTCTTTCCGTTGCACGGCTAACAACAGCGCTGATATCCAGACCATATTCTTCGGGGTTAATTTTGAATGTCCTTAACAGCCAATTTTCAAGCCTTGCTAACGTTCTCTCCGTGAGCCTAGATATCCCCAACATCACTGACTGGAACGTAGATAGGTCTACCCCGTCTGGACCAATATTGATATCCCCTTGTCCGTACTGAACATTAAAATATTTTCTGTTTGCCATTGACCCTGTAAAAAACGTAATGAACTACTAATAAATTTTTTATTATTTCCGTACCGACAGAAACATCTCAAAGATTTATCGCTTTTAATCATATCTACTACGCATTAAACCTACGTGCATTATGCTTCATATAAAACGAGCCTGCTACTACTCTAACGACAAACCTACACATATTCTCTAATTTTGTAAACCCTAATCGTAAACTGTACAAAAATAAACAGACGCACTAAATCAACGTATTACCCTACTTTAAAACCCTAGTTATAACCCTAAATATAGTCTACAATCTACCGTACATATTATAAATTATTAAATCCTAAAACTAATTTACATATGTTATACAAAAACCATATCGGAATATTATTCTAATTTAAACATCTAAATCAAATGTACAGAAAAATTACATAAAATACACCTAATTATTATCGAAACCTAATCGCTAAATTTAGGCTTTAAACGGAATATTCAAATTATCATGTCGCATATTGCTAACCTACCTTGTTTTCAAATATTACAAAATAAAAATACGAAATGGTTTAAAAATTACCTCTTTTTTTCTCTCCTATTCTCCCTCCTCCTCCTCTCCCTCTTCTCTCTTCCTCCTCCTCACCTCCTCCTCCTCCTCCTCCTTCTCTCCTCCCCCGAGTCTCCTCCTCTTTTTTTTTTCTCTGCACGGCGCGGTTGCAAATGACCACTGTGCCGATCCAGCGCCGCCCGCGCGGGGGTCGATAGCGATTTAGCGCCCGTCCATCGAGCGATATATTCCCGCGCCGCATAAAACGCCCGACGAACAGGCGGTTTTTATGGAACAGTCAATAAAATGCCCGACGAATGGGCGCTAAATACCTCGAACGCATCCAGGCCCGTTGCCCGTATTAAACGCCTGTTGGTTCGGCGCTAAACACTGTGCAAATTAAATAACGCCCGTCCAACGGGCGATTTATATACGGCGCCTGATGGACCGACGCCGGACGGCTATTTTTTTAATTAATTAAACCGATAATTTATTTTTTAAATTTTTAATTAAAATAAAGTCAGAACAGTATTTAATTCAAAGGTCGTGGTTAGATAAAGCCCACCAGTTCCATCCCAAAACCCGGCCTGGTCTAGCATTTTTCCATAAAATCCATATTGGGGTCCAACTCAAAGGTTTAAAGCCCAAATGTCGATTTTACATTGCATTTTCGTCTTGTATAAAGCCCAAACCTAGCCTAAATTTTTGTTGGGCTCAAAATAAGTATAAAAGTATATTCTTTTGAGCTGATTTGAACAACTGAATAGTTGAACGACTGAAATAATTGAATTTTGAGAGTTTCTCGAAATAGTCTCGAGATTCAAATTTATTTTGTTTGACTTGCTTTTTAAAGCGTTAGGACTCACCTTCAATACAACGAAAAAACGGATTCAAAAAACCTAAACTATATATCTTTTTAAAATGTAGTTAAGCCGTTAAGCTGAAAAAACAGAACATAAGTCTTTGTTCTTTTCAGCTTAACAACTTAACGGCTTATGTACGTTCTGAAAAGACATATGTTTTGGGGTTTTTGAGTCCGTTTTTTCCGCTGTTTTAAATGTGGGTCTTAACGCTTTTAAAATATACTCAAACGAAATGGATCCGAATCACAAAGCTACATTTAAAATTCAGTCATTTCAGCTGTTCAGTTGTTCAATCGTTTATATCACCTTAGTCTCTCACAAATGCTCACCCGGCTCGGATTTTTGGACAGGGTTTGGGCTAGGCTAGCTGTCCGTTATCAGGTTGATATGCTGGATGTAGCAGGCAACTCGTAGCTAGCTAACTTGTACAAATTTTTTGCTCCATATGCCCATATAGCTATAGCTAGAGAACACTATTGTAAAATCATGTGGAGGTCTTTATATTGTGACGAGTATATTGGACTTGGTGTGAGTTAGTTAAAGGGTATGTGTTTGAGACTTAGGTCATGTTCTTTTGAGCTGATCTACTCAACGGCTGAAATAACTAAACTTGATAGTCTCGAGATTCAAATCCATTTCGTTTGACTTGCTTTTCAAAGCGTTACGACCCACCTTCAAAACAACGAAAAAAAGACTCAAAAAACTCAAAAACATATGACTTTTCAAAACGTAAATAAGTCGTTAAGCTGTTAAACCGTTAAGCTCTTGAGCCGAAAAGAACGTGACAATAATTTGAACTGGTTTGGTCAAATTTACAGTTAGCCATGCTTCATGTGTCTAAAGCCTAAAGGTTTTCTCTAGCTCAAATTAAAAGGTGTCGCACACAAAAGTTGTAGAAAATTTTAAGACACATTTTTTTTGTGTTGTGATTTTTTTTTTTGTCTGAGCAACAGATGAATTGATTAAAAAAAATACTTTGTGCGTAGTTGTGTGAAGAAGAAAGTTAAAAATGAATTATTGTCGGTTCATTATTGTGTGGTATCTGGGGTTTGCATGCATATATGTTTAAGTTTGTGATAAAATTGGACTAACAAGCATGAAGCGAAGGTAAGATTATATTTTAAAATATGCAAAATGGTTTGCTCTATTTAAGGGTATGTTTGAAGACAGTTATGGTCGTCGACGGTTGCTGCTAGGATGCCTCGGTGTTGCACCGCGATGCTGCCACGACGCCGGATTTATGCACGTGGAGATGGCGGCCGCGTTGGATCGATGCGTGGGAGGTTATGGCGGCGCCGGATCGAAGTGGGGGAGGCCATGGCGGCGGCAGATCGGCGAGAGAAAGGCTATGGCGGTGCCAGAGCGGCGTGGGGAGGGACTCTTGCAAATTGCAATGGCGATAGTACGGGAACCAAACACGAGCTCAGGGGAACCAGGCTCACGCAGCGCGTGCAACCAAACAAGAGGATCTTCTAGTTTGCTAAGCGATGTTTTGTGTTGTGATTTTTTTTTTCATCTGAGAAACAGATGAACCGATAAAAAAAAATATTTTGTGCGCTGTTGTGCTAAGCGAAAAGTTAAAAGTGAATTATTGTCGGTTTAGTTTTGCGTGGTGTCCTGGGTTTGAATGCAAAGACTAACAAGCATGACAAAGGTAAAGTCATATTTTGGAATATGCAAAATGGTTTGCTCTATTTAAGTACCGGTTCGAAGATTGTTATGGTCGTCGACAGTTTTTTTTTTTTTTAAAGAGGGGCAGAAGAACTGCCATCTTAATTCATTGAATAGCAGAAAATAAAATAAAAAACCGCAAACACGAGAGTACAACCACAAGACTCATTGCAACCCCGCCAAAGCCAGACACACCTTCGCCACCGCCGAACACGACCTCTGAGAATAGAAAGAAGGAATGCAGCCACACCGCTGCCACCAAGGCCAAAGGCCGAATAGGAAAGAGATACGGGGGAGAAGGGGAAACACCACCAACACTCACACAACGACGAGCGACTCCTGCAGCAGTAGACCCAGCGAAAACCAAGACGCAAAACGGCGACCACAACGCCTCCAACAAGGTAGCGACGCAGAGAACCCGCCGCCATCGTAGAGCCGTTAGGATTTTCACCCAGAGTAGGGAAGATCCGTAAGGTGATGCCTCCAACGAGTGAACGACATCAAAGGTGACGCCAACACCAGCCCGAAAGGGCAGGGCTTTCGCCCAAGACCTGTCCTACTAGCGCACAAGACAAGGTCCGCCGAAGGTCGATAGCACTAGGAGAACCGAGCCGCCAACTAAAGACGCAGAGCCGGAAAGCGAGCGCGTACACCGCCACCTGACGCGAAAGAAGCCGCCCACACCACCCGACACCTTGGAGAAAGGGAGGGTTTCGACGGCGGGGACGGGACCAGGCCAAGGGGCAGAGAACGGAGACACCGCCGAATCAAAGTCGCCAGCCAATGTCGCCGGAGAGGGGCCACCACACTTGGTGGCCTGCGCACGGGAAGCGAAGGAAGCCAGACGTCACGCCACCCAGACGGCACAAGTCGAACCCTGCCACTAACCTAAAAAGCGCCAACCTACACCACCGAGCATCTCGTAGGAAGGGGAGGGCAAGGAGGCGAGGATGGGACCAGGCTAGAGACAGGGGTCGTCGCGCCGTCCGAAGACGAGTGACGGCCCACCACGCCACCATGGGAGGAGCCGAGGAGCATCTGGACACATGCCCTTGGAGCCCACTTGTTCGCCCGCTCCACCATCATCGGCGGACCCTGGCGGCATCCACCGATGCGTGCTCAGGGAAGGGAATAAGGAGAAAAGCGGTCTTAGCCGAAGCCACGAGCTACGAGGCCACCGGACTCATAATCCTAGAGCACACCCGCTTCGACCGCTCCGGCCAACAATGCAGATCCGCCTCCCGCTGTGGATCCGCCCCCATCATGCCCCCAGGCGGTCACCCGAGACAGCCCAGGGAGGGAAGAAGGAAGAAGGAGAAGGGAGGAGGGAGATCAGCGACAAGCTCCACCACAGCGCGCAAAGGCAGGGATGAAGAAGGGGAGCCGCGCATCCAGCAAGAGAGGCGGACGGCGCGCCGCCCGTCCGAGGTGGGGAAGGGGAGCACCCGCGCCGCCGGATCTGACGGGGAGGCCGTTGGGCACACCGCTCGCGTCGGTCGGAGAAGAAGGTGGTCACACCGGCGCCGCCGCCGGAGAGGATGGAGGGGGGACACCAGGGCTAGGGTGGAGAGGATGGAGGGGGGACACCAGTGGGGTTGGAAGGGAGGAGTAGGAGGAAGTGGAGGAGGGGAGGGAACACGGAGGGAGGCCGGCGATGGACGCCGGGGAGCCGCGCCGAGCCGCCCCGCCTAGCCACGCTGCCGCCGTGCACTGGCCCAGGCCCAGCCGCCGCGCGCCGGCTGTGGCCGCGACGTCGCCCAGGCCGCGCCGCTGTGCGCCGGTCGCTGGACGCCGGCCACCTCCGGCCATGGCCGCGCCGGCCGCTGGACGCCGCGCGCCGGCCGCTGGACGCCAGTCCCCGTTGCCTCCCGCGCGGCCTAGGCCACGGCGCCGCCGGATCCAGCCTCCACGCCGCCCAAAAGCTTGCAGGCGGCCGCCGACGGAGCGCGCAGGCCGACGTCACAAGAGACGGAGAGAAAAAGAGGAGGATCCCCGCCTTGCTGCTCCACGCCGGTGGAGGTGGCGCCGGCGGGGAAGAGGAGGCGCCGGAGAGCCCGCCGGCGGCGGCAGGCCGGCCGTCCGGCCGGCGACGAGGGCCGCCGCCGCCGCCGCCGGGGGCGGCTAGACCACGGAGGAGCCGAGAGGAGAGGAAGCGTGAGCGGAGGCCAAGAGGGAGGGAGACGAGCTGGAGGCGGCTCCCCCCGGCGGCGGCGGCGGCGGCGGCGGCGCCGCGCGCCCCCTCTTCAAAATGACTACGCTCTTTCTTTCCTTGGTCGTCGACAGTTGCCGCTGCGGCGCTGGATTGCCTCGGTGTCGCACCGCGATGCTGCCACGACACGGATCCACGCGTGTGGGAGATGGCGGCGGCGTTGGATCAATGCATGCGAGACGACGGCGGCGGAAGATCGGAGTGGGGGAGGCCACAGTGGCGGCCCATCGGCGAGGGAGAGGCCATGGCGGTGCCAGATCGGCGTGGGGAGGAGCTCTTGCTATGGCGATAGGACGGGAACCAACGGGCTCAGAGGAATCAGGCTCACGCAGAGCATGCAACCAATGAACCAAACAAGAGGATTTTCTGGTTTGAGCCTAAACTCGATGGCCTGGGTCGCATCATGGGAGCTGTGCTTGGCCAGGCTCGCAACTAATCTCGCCCTTTCTGACGTTTCCGGAGTCTAGGTTACATCTGAAGTAGTACTGCTTGCGTGAAATCCATTGATTAGTGATTGCTAACTATGCATGCCTATGCGTCCTTCCCTACTTTGCATCGGCGAACGCCGCGTTGCTCGAGGCGAAGATGGCTCTGACTGACTCTGAGCATGGTCCTATTGCATTCAGAGCTTCAGCTGTTGCCATGGTAAACACAGGATCCTGTATTCCTCAGCAAGTTATACCTCTGGAGGCTGATAATCTTTGATAATCTTTTTTTTCTGTATGGAGGTGGTTATCAGTGCTGTAACTTGTAAGAGCAGCAGGTGCCTTATTTTTTGTGGTGCCTTATTTCTGAAGTAAACCACCTCATCCAATGCAAAAGAGATGTACAATTTCTACTTAATTATAGAGAACCAGAGTGGGTATATAAAACCTATACACGGAGTGACTAGAACCTACGTAATTCTGACATTAATAAATTAATATATTATACAGAAGTCTCCACTCTATAGTCATCAAACCCCACTGCTGGTGAATCACATTCACATGCATCACAAGAAACACGTAACTGATGGCATTGGTCGGATGACAATGATGATTACAGAAAGCAATCAACACCCTTTTGCAGGCGTAAAAAGAATCATAATACAGAGCAAATCAATCAAGATAAAGTTTTACATTGATGCCGTTATCGATCAGCGACTGGACAACGGCCCTTATCTTCCCCTCGAACTTGTCCCGCTCCCTCGGCGTGTATGTACAGGTGTAGACATCAGCCTCCTTCGCCCTCTCTGCTAGGAAACGGCCCACAGCCAGGCAGGCTGGTATGTCGGACCTCGACTTGAGGACTTCTTTTATGTCCTTCGAGTTGGTCCCAGCAACCGCAACCTGCCTGCAGGTCGTACGGTGAGTGAGGGATGCCGAGACAAAGCGCTTGGAAATGAAGACATCAAGCGTGAAAGGCTCCATGTATGCAATAGTACGCTGCTTGAAAGAAATGTGCTTGTGTGGGTTCTTTGATCTCTTCTCTTTCTTGTATGTGTATGGCCTGCTGTTGTCTTCATCCACAAAGTCCTCCACACCAAAAAAGCTCCGGGAAGAGCTTAGGGTCTGGAAAAGAAATGCATAATTCAACAATTATCAACAAGTGAATCTGACACAAAAAAAAAATGTACACAGGTAGCTGCTGCTGTCATCACTCTTCACGGTAGCTGTACCTAGGCAACTTCATCGCTAGGTAGCAACGTTTGCATTGCATCCTAGCGGCTAACATCATAGGTACATAAATTTTAGTTTCATTATTTAGCTTGTGCACATGCAGGATCTATACAAGTTTGTGAAAAAATGACTGGAACGCTTGATTAGAATATCAGAAGGAACTTTAAGCCTTAAAAATATATGTGATCATATTCTAAAAAATATCCAGTCACCGACTCACTGTAAATGTTGCAATATAAATTTCTCTATTGCATCGTTATCAAGTCGTCGACTAGTCGCCAACTAGTCGTCCAGTCAGTTCGAAGCAGGCGACTCACGGTGGCGACTCGACTTAGTAAGCAAGTCGGGCGACTTGCCATCGACTTGTCGACTTGAGTCGACTAGGCGGGCGACTTGACTTATGAGTGTCTTTTGCTTCTTTATGTTTAATTATTATTCATGTGACTAAGTTTGGAACTAGCTAGTAGCTGTTGTTGTCTGTTTGTGAAGTTTATGAAAGTTGTTTGTGAACATTAGCTACGCTTTATATATATGCAGATGTACACATACAGCCCTGTAAATGTTATATTATTTATTGGCAAGTCGATAACTAGTTGACTTTCTCAACTCGACTTACCGACTTAATAACCTTGCTCTATTGCATGCCCATAGGACTACAAAATGATTACTTTGGCTGTCAGAACCCTCGGTCCTATCTAGAGATCGAGATGGGGCGGCATTGGTGGATCCACCACCCGGGCAGGAGAGCAGCTGTCCGGGCTCCCATGGATGTGCAAGGAGAGGATCTATTCCACAGGCTACATCAATTTTCAGCTCGGTTCTTATCACTAATAGGACATACAAAAGGATTAGCTTTCTTAGTTATTGGAAGTACCACTTGCAAGCTAGATTCTTGTTGGTTATATCAAAGCAGAGACGATTTCATGGATTACCATTAGAGCCAGATGACATATATGTCCAATGGTAGCTAATTTTTCAAATCCAACCATTAAGAACAAAACTATCGGGTTTACAGAAACAAGGAAACTTCACATACTTTTTCTAATACAAATCAGTAGGTGAGAACCCTACTGAGAAAATACTGCCCATCGTGGCAGTATTTCGATGGGGAATGGGGGTTTTATACCTTGAAAACGAAACGAAATGACTGAAAAAATCCTCTTACGGGATTATTTCCCAAAGATTTGCTCCCCTGTGCACCCAAACGAGCCCTCCAGTGCAAACTTTAAGTTCTAAGGGGATAAAGGTCAGAGAATGAGCCTAGTTACCTTTCCACTGTGAAATCGACTCTGGGAAGCATAGAGTGCTGCCGCTGGACTCCCACCCTGTAGCACATGCGCCCCTCTCCTCCATGATTGGCCCAAGATGTTCTTCAGCATCTTTCACCCAAACCACTGCCAAAAGCTCGGCAAAATCAGAGCAGGGAAATAGGGGCGGATCCATGGTAGAGTTGATGGTGTCAAGTGACAACCCTTCCAGTGGCGGATCCACCGCCCGGGCAGGGAGGGCAACTGCCCGGGCTCCCGCGGATGCCAAGTATCATCAACAATGTAGGTTTCAAGTCCAAAATTAGGGGAAATTCACAAACAAAATCCTGAAAACAATACTAATGTTTCTTAAACTTTCGTTATTATGGAGAATATTTTATTTTTCTGAAAAAAACAAACCATTAGATCGAATGTGGATCAAATACGAACTAACAAAATCGGGGAAAACGTACCAAAGAGAGGGAGGAAGGGAGATGAGGCTGGGGAAGGAGAGCACCGCAGGAGAAGGCAGCGCAGCCGTCTCGTGAGGGGAGCGGCGGCTAGACGCCGGCCTGCCGCGGTCGCACGCGTGGCCGTGAGCGGAGGCGGCGGCGGAGGCGGAGCAGCGAACCAGCACTCCAGGAGGCACGCCGGCACGGTTTATAAAAAACCCTGGTCCCTGGTTCGATTCGGTTCCGCTTTTTTTTCTCAGAAAATCCGTTACGGGAACGAGAGTATGGTGTCCAATACATGTACAAATAGTATTGGATAGTATAAGTTTGGATATAGATCGGATAAATATTCGAAAAAATACCCTGTTAATTGGGTCGAGTACCCGGAATATTTTAAGAAACAAGTACTTGCGGTTTTACCTTTAGAGGACACCCATCCTGCGTCCGCATTCCCCGCCCAGCGCTCCGCCGCCTCCTCTCCGTGCGCTGCCCCGCCCCTCTGTGCGTCGTCCCTCTATCATCGCCCCCGCCGCCCACTTCATCGAGTGCCGCCGCTTCGGGCGCCACCTGCCACCTCCTATCCCTTTCCCGCCGCCTCCGTGCACCGCCCTTCCATCGTCGACCGCGCCTTCCCTTCGCCAAGTGTTGCCCCACCGTGCGCCGCTTGCACGGCCCCTTCACGCGCCGCCCTCCGCCTTCGTGCGTCGCCCCTCTGCCGTCGCCCACATGGCCCCTTCGCCGAACGCCGAACCTCCATGCGTCGCCTGCCGCCTCCTATCCATGCTGGCATTAGGTCACCTCTGCTCGCGAAACACTGTTTCTTTAAGTACCCATGATCACGGTGATATGTTCTATTGTTGATGAGCTTGGATGACTAAAATTCTTGCTGACATGTAGAAATAGGGGTGAAAACGGGTTGGTCGGATCGGATAATGGCTAAACCATATCCTTATTCTAGAGTTTTTCTCGGAACCGGATATGGATACGGATAACACGGTTACGCATATGCGAAATGACGGAAATGAATACGGAGCAGATTCGGGTCGAATCGAATACGATCACGCATATTTGTCGGAACATATAACCGCTCAAATTATACACCTGAGTTTAATTAAAGCAATCAACAAATAGGCCATGTCACATCGGTATATCAGTTATCACCAATTCACAATGGCGTCATGTGATTTATGCAATCATGCATTCATGCATAATCATACAGGTGATACAACACATAAGCTCATTAACATATAATCATTAGTATTACCAAATACCAATGAACATTGACATAATTCATGTCTCGCGAAAAGTTATATTTTAAATTACCAAAATCTTTCTTTATTTTTTATAATTTTTAAAACTCTATTCCTATCTTGTTCTTTCTAAGGAAAAGATTCTTCTATTTTTCCAAAGAAATTTATCATACGTAAAGTATTATTCCATATTTGGACTCTACTCATTTTTTTGGATTTTTAGAAATCTATTTCATATTTTTCTGAGCCATATACTTTTTCCTACAAATTTTCCCACTTTCAAATAATATTAAATGCAAAAACAAAAAGGGAAATTCCACTTTGAGATTGGGGCCTTGGGCTGGTGGCCTGGTGCTAGTGGGATGGGCTCAGATATCCGACTAACTTGATTCTCGGATATCCGAGTCCGAATCCTAATCCGAGTCCGATGGATATGGTTATCCCGTATCTGAATCTGTATCCGACTAAAAATATCCGAGTTCCAATCCGTATCCGAAAAAAATCAAAAAATATCCGATTCGAAAATATCCGGATCCGGATCCAATTGGACCGGTTCGGGCATTATCCGACCCATTTTCACCCCTTTGTAGAAATGTCGATGGAAATGTACCTGCTAATTTGCGTTGCAGTTTTTTATTGGCTCTTTTTATTCTTCCTATTGTGGTCTGAATCTTGTAATAATCTGGCCTGCACATTGAAAGAGGATCCTAAGGCCTAGAGGGGGGGTGAATAGGCAATTTTAATTTCTTTTTCTAAATTATTCTCAATTAGGCAACAAGTTAAGAATGACCCAATCCTAGTTGCAAGTCAAGTAAGCGGAAGCTATAAATAAATCACAAAGCAACTATGACATGACATTCAAAAGAACACAAGCAATGCGAGAGAGTAAATGCGGAAATTAAATAAGTGACACGGTGTTTGTTTGACGAAGTTCGAGACAGAACTCCTACTCTCCGTTGAGGCTACCCCTGCGACAAGGACCGGCTCGCTCTCGAGCCTACCGCCTCACTCACTCCCGGTAGTCGTTCGCCACTCCGTGAGGTGGACTCAGATTACCGACACCGACTCGAGAGTAGCCACACGCCAAGGCCTACTCCCAAGCCCTCGCCTCCACGAAGGATATCTTCAAAAGTAACAAGCCCGAAACGCCTCGATCATGCTGGATCGAAGGACTTCCATGAAGCTTGGTATTGGGGTTTGATGGATTGTGGCTTTGGATGATCTTGTGGGTGGAGGAATGGCTCTAGAACGGCGTCCGACAGTACAGGTGCAGAGCACAGTCGACTTCGTCGGACGGGGTCACGAGGAAGCCAGACGGCGTCCGACAGTGGTATTGAGGCTCGAATCGACCTTTGTCGGACGGCGTCCGTAAGTACCAGACGGCGTCGACAAGATGATTCGCCGGCCGACACACCTGTCGGACGGCGTCCGAGACTTGTCTTGACGGCGTCCGATGAAGGCAAGAATCGCAGCTGTTTGCTCTTCTGACCAGTGGGCCCCACCAATGCGAGAATATTTATATAAAAGTAATGTTTTGAAGTGAATATCTCCATTTTGCTCAAAATTTAAATAAAGATTCAAATGTGAGCAATTTGAAGTGATTTTCTAAGAATTTTAATTTTGAAGGATAAGGTACTAAGTTGACAAATGAAACCAAATAAAATTCAAAAACCCAAATTTTAATCTTAGAGATCAACAAAATGTGCGAACCCAAATTTTGCCTTGATTTCTCATATAGGCATGAAAACCGAGCATAGGGGTTCACTTTAGAGTTTAAGCACATGTTTTTGAATTTTTGTTTCTTTTCAAATATTTTCAACAATTTTAATGCCATATGATTTTCAAGAGAAGAAATATGCATATGGAGCAAATTTTTTCAAAAAGGTAAGATTTTCAAAACTAGAAGTTTGAAATGATAAGAAGATAAGGATAGTCTATTAAGCTCAAATTTGTTTTGGCTTGAAATATAGGACAAGAATGTGCTCACCCAAAATTAAATTTATCTTTTCACCACTAGAGGGAGTTTTGAGATCATGAGTTGAAACTAAACTCCCCCTAAATGTGACAAGGGTCATAAGCAAATGGAAGAATTCAAATAAGACCCAAAAGTCACAAAAATCAATCAACACGCATTTGATCTATCTAGTATGTTGAGTTCATTTCTTAATTTGCAAAACCGTGCCTCATCCAAGGGTTTGGTGAAAATATCCGCCAATTGGTCTTCCGTTCGCAAGTAGGCAAGCACAACGTCACCCTTTGCAACATGGTCACGAATAAAGTGATGTCGAATGTCGATGTGCTTTGTACGGGAATGTTGGACCGGATTGTTGGCTATTTTCACCGCACTTTCATTATCGCATAGAAGTGGCACTTTTCAAATTTTAACCCAAAGTCACTAAGCATACGAGTCATGTATAAGAGTTGAGCACAACAACTCCCCCGCTACATATTCGCTTCATGATAGATAGCGCCACGGAGTTTTGCTTCCTCGAAGTCCATGACACGAGTGAGCGTCCTAACAAGTGACAACCCCCCGAGGTGCTTTTGCGATCAATTTTGCAACCGGCATAATCCGAGTCGGAATAGCCAAGAAGCTCAACACGCGCTCCCTTGGGGTACCAAAGACCTAGGCTAGTAGTGATTTTTAGATATCTCAAAATGCGTTTTACGGCAACAAGATGCACTTCCTTAGGGGATGCTTGAAAGCGAGCACACATGCACACACTAAACATAATATCGGGTCGAGAAGCGGTAAGATAGAGAAGCGAACCGATCATGGAGCGATAAAGTTTTTGGTCCACGGGCTTTCCATCTTCGTTCAAATCAAGATGCCCATTAGTGGCCATTGGTGTTTTGATCGATTTGCAATCGTCCATTGAAAAATGCTTGAGAAGGTCCTTTGTATATTTCTCTTGACAAATAAAGGTCCCTTCCCGAAGTTGCTTGATTTGAAATCCAAGGAAGAAAGTAAGTTCTCCAATCATCGACATTTTGAATTCCTTGGACATCATTTCTCCAAAGTCCTTGCATTTAGATTTGTTAGTGCATCCAAATATAATATCATCCACATATATTTGACAAATAAATAAGTCATTTTCAATAGGCTTTAGAAACAATGTGGAATCAATCGCACCGGTTTTAAATCCCTTTTCTAAGAGGAAGTCCCTAAGACGCTCATACCATGCTCTAGGAGCTTGCTTGAGACCGTATAGCGCCTTAGTGAGCTTATAGACATGGTTTGGGTGTTTGAGGTTTTCAAAACCGGGCGGTTGCTCGACATAAACGAGTTCATCAATAAAACCATTTAGAAAAGCACTCTTAACATCCATTTGAAAGAGAGTTATGTTATAAAGAGAAGCGAATGCCAAAAGTAACCGAATAGCTTCAAGTCGAGCAACGGGGGCGTAGGTTTCTCCATAATCAAGTCCTTCAATTTGTGTGAAACCTTGCGCCACCAATCTTGCTTTGTTTCGCACCACTTCACCGTTCTCATCTTGTTTGTTGCGGAAGACCCATTTGGTTCCAATGACATTGTGATCCTTCGGTCTTTCCACAAGTTCCCAAACTTTATTGCGGGTGAAGTTGTTTAGTTCATCATGCATGGCGTTCACCCAATCCGCATCCGCCAATGCCTCATCAATGGTCCTAGGCTCAACAATAGACACAAAGGCGTGATGCTCACAATAATTAGCGGTATGAGAACGGGTTCTTACGCCTTGATTGAGATTGCCAATGACTTGATCTAGGGGATGATCCTTGGAGAGAGTGCGGTGTTGTTGCACGGGTACTTGTAGATCAACGTCTCCCCCTTGAGCTTTATCAACTTCAAAGTTCGCATCTCTGTCCACCGCTTGATCTTGAGTTGTTGGAGAGGTGTCTTGAACTTGATCATCGATGGAGGTGGTAGGGGTGATTATTTCATCTTTTGGTGCCTCCGGTGAGGGTCGAATTTCCCCCAACTCCATAGCATCATGCGGTGGCTCATCACCTACATTTCTTGTCAAATCTTGCTCATTTTGCGAGCCATTAGTTTCATCAAACTTGACATCATAGGCTTCCTCAACTAACCCGGTAGAATTGTTAAAAACTCGAAAAGCTTTTGAGCGAGAGGAGTACCCTAACATAATACCAACGTCACACCTCTTTTGGAACTTACCCAAATGAGTCCTTTTCTTGTAGATGTATACCTTGCAACCCAAGACTCGAAATACGAGATGTTGGGTCTTCGTCCCACTAGTAATTCATATGAGGTCTTGTGAAGGAGTCGGTGGAGGTAGAGGCGGTTGATGGCATCGCACGCCGTGTTGATGGCTTCCGCCCAAAAAGCATGCGGCGTGTTGTACTCGTCAAGCATTGATCTTGCCATCTCTATCAAAGTACGGTTCTTCCTCTCCACCACTCCATTTTGTTGGGGAGTGTATGCCGCCGAGAATTCGTGCTTCACACCTAACTCATCACAAAATTCTTCAACATTTGTATTAGCAAACTCGGTGCCATTGTCACTCCTCACCTTTTTAATAAAAGACTCAAATTCCTTTTGAGCTTTCAAAACAAATCTTTTAAACACGTCACTGGCAAGGGATTTATTTGCAAGGAAAAACACCCAAGTGAAGCGAGAGAAATCATCGACAATCACATGACAATAAGAATTACCGCCTATGCTCGCATAGGTGGTTGGGCCAAATAAATCCATATGCAAAAGTTCAAGTGGTCGGGATGTAGACATAAAAGTCTTAGTCGGATGAGAATTAGCCACTTGCTTGCCGGCTTGGCATGAGCTACATAAACGATTTTTCTCGAATTTGACATCCTTCACTCCAACAACCAAGTTGTCTTTAAAAACCTTTTTCAAAGTGCCCATTCCAACATGTCCAAGACGTCTATGCCACAACCAACCAAGAGTGGTTTGAGCGATAAGACAAGTCTTGATTTGAGAAGTTTCACGGTTTGAAAAATCAACCAAATATAAGTTTTGAAACCGGGTGTCTTCAAATGCAACACTTTGATCCTTAGTGGAAACAACACGAACTCCGTTGATCGAAAAGAAGCAATCAAAACCCAAATCGCACACTTGAGCAACGGAGAGGAGATTAAAGTTGCAAGCTTCCACCAAGAGCACATTAGAGATGGATAGGTCATTGGATATTGCAATTTTACCTATGCCCTTTACCTTTCGCTTGGAGTAATCCCCAAATGTGATCTTGTGTTCGAGGTCCTTCTCCTCCTCTAGTGAGGTGAACATACTTGAGCTACCGGTCATGTGTTGGGTGCAACCGCTATCGAATATCCAATGCCGGCCACCGCTCTTGTAGTTCACCTACACACACAATCAAGCTTGGGTTTTAGGTACCCAAGACTTCTTCTTGGGTCCTTTTGAGTTAGTCATCAAGCATTTGGGCACCCAAATAGCCTTCACATCTTTATTTTCATTTGGTGCACCAACATATTTAGCATAGGTAGAGCCATTCTTCCTCATAAGCATGTAACTAGCATTAAGCACTTGAGTTTTAGACATAAATTGAGATGTTTTAGAAAGAGGACAAGCAATGGCTTTATGTTTTTCATTTTTGCAAATGTGGCAACGGGTCCCTCCCTTAACGAAAGTTAGCTTGGGCTTACCCCAGCCACCCTTGTGCAAATCCCCGGGATGAAATCCCAAACCATGCTTACCCAAGGTATACCTTTGCTCCCGAAGCACCTTGTCAAGAGAGTTGTTCCCCACAAGCAATTTAGCCAAGCTAGAGTCTAGTTGCTCAATTCTATCTTTAAGAAGCAAATTTTCCTTAACTAGCTCATTAGCACATTTAGCAACACCACAAGTGCCAATTGAACAAGCATTTTCATTTGGAGAAGTAGCACTAGTGGGTGAAGATGAGCTAGCATTGGGTGTGATCGTGGGTGACAAGGTAAAGGATGTGTCATGAGATAAGCTAAGTGAACCGTCTATAGTGTCAATCAAATCACAAGTCACACCAACATTGTATTTTTCAATTGAGCAATCAATCGGAGTTTCAACATCAACATTAGAACTAGCAAGTTTATTTTCTAGAATTTCAACTTGCAAATTTAGAGCTTCATAATCATCTTCTAGAGTTTCATGCTTTTCTAACAAGTTCTCAAATTCATTTGCTAGCTCTTTATGCACCTTTACTAGCTTCTTTCTCTTAGATTTTTCCTTCTCTAGAGCATTATTCAAATCATCAATCAAAAGCTTAAGCTCACTTTTAGAGAGGTGCTCATGTGTTACCTTCTCCTCTAGTGCCATAAGACACATGGGAGGTGAGGGGTTGTCGATGGCGACTCCGGATATCTTCGTGTTTTCATTATCGGAGGAGTCCGCCCAAGAACCTTCATCATCGGTGATCCATTCCCCAATCACCTCTTCTTGTATATTTGCGGTGAGGCAAAGCTTTTGCTTGGGAAGAGCCGGAGGAGCGTTTTTTTTTATCGCAAGTCCGGCTAGCCCATGAGCTCTAGTATCTTCTTCTTCGGAGGAGGATTGAGAGGACGATGAGCTTGAGCTATCTTCCTTCTTAGTCTTTTGACCGGCAAGAGCTTTCTTCTTATCCTTTGATTTGTGATCACTCTTGCGGTAGTGACGATATTTCTTCTTGTCATCTTCCTCTTGATTCCTTGCCTTGTGCTTGTTCTTTTTACTTCTTGGGCAATCCGCCGCCAAGTGACCCTTCTCTCCACATTCATAGCAACGTATCTCGGAGATAGGTCTTCGCCTTGAAGAGGATGATCCGCCGCGGAAGCTCATCTTCTTGATCAACTTTCTTGACCTCTTGACAAGGAGGGCCAATTCTTCAATCTCCGGAATTGCATCATCGGAGTCTTCATCATCTTCTTCAATCTCAACTTTCTTCTTTGCACTTTTGGCTTTGGCGGGGAGAGCGATTGACTTCTTGTTGAACGGAGACTCTTCACTTTTAAGAAGCCGCATCTCATATGAGTTGAGTTGCCCGAGAAGCTTTGTCGGTGTCATTTTCTTGAGCTTTGACTTGGATGCTCGAATCAAGGTCACAAGTGGATTAAAGCTAAATGGCACAACATCAAGCATCTTCCGACAAATGTCAATGTCTTCCAAGACCTTCCTTTCCGAACATCCGGCAATTTCATTGACGATGGGGTTCAACCTAAGAAACATTTCATTAACACTTTCATTAGGAAGCATCTTGAATTGGTCAAATCTTTTTCTAGCACGAGATAGCTTCTCCTCAAGCATCTCGGCACTACCAACATGAATTTCTCTAAGATGCTTCCAAATGTCATAAGCTTTAGAGAGATTGCCAATGCTATCAAAGACTTCGGAAGACACACTAGAGAGTAAAGCATTTCTAGCAATGGCATTAAAACGTTTGTACTTAGCATGAACTTCATCAAGAGCAATTGTTCCTACGGAGGGTCCGGATAGCCGGTCTCACAAGCGACCCACACATCATAGCTAAGTGCCTCTAAGTAACATTGCATCCTAATTCTCCAATAGTTGTAGTTTGTTCCATCGAAAATAGGAGCTTTTCCAATTTCTATCCTAGGCCCCTCTTGAGCCATCTCCTAGCGGTTAAGCTAATACCGGAGAACCTAGTCGCTCTGATACCACTTGAAAGAGGATCCTAAGGCCTAGAGGGGGGGTGAATAGGCAATTTTAATTTCTTTTTCTAAATTATTCTCAATTAGGCAACAAGTTAAGAATGACCCAATCCTAGTTGCAAGTCAAGTAAGCGGAAGCTATAAATAAATCACAAAGCAACTATGACATGGCATTCAAAAGAACACAAGCAATGCGAGAGAGTAAATGCGGAAATTAAATGAGAGAGTGACACGGTGTTTGTTTGACCGAAGTTCGGAGCCGCAACTCCTACTCTCCGTTGAGGCTACCCCTTGCGCACAAGGACCGGCTCGCTCTCGAGCCTACCGCCTCACTCACTCCCGGTAGTCGTTCCGCCACTCCGGCGAGGTGGACTCCGTCACCCGTACACCGACTCGAGAGTAGCCACACGCCAAGGCCTACTCCCAAGCCCTCGCCTCCACGAAGGATATCTTCAAAAGTAACAAGTTCAAACGCCTCGATCATGCTTTGGATCAAGGACTTCCATGAAGCTCGGTATTGGGGTTTGATGGATTGTGGCTTTGGATGATCTTGTGGGTGGAGGAATGGCTCTAGAACACCTAATTGATGAGCTATGAATGTGGTAGGTGAAGTGGAGCAGCAAACCTCAAAGTAGCCAGCCACTAGATAGGTATTTATAGCCCCTAGAGCAAAACTAGCCGCTGCCCTCGGAAAAGGACAAAAGACTAGCCGTTACACTCTCACGGACGCCGTCCGACGGCAGACTCGGACGCCGTCCGACAGAGCGTCATCGCTCAGCAAAAATAAGTTTACGGACGCCGTCCGTCCTCATCGACGCCGTCCGACAAGAAGGATCGCGCAGCGCCGAAACCACCGGACGCCCCAGACGCCGTCCGGCGTGAGAAAGCCGAAATTGAACCTTATCGGACGCCGTCCGTAACTACGGACGCCGTCCGACGTGTGAGTATGTAAGGGACCGGACGGCCACCAGACGCCGTCCACCGAGAAAGTGCCTCGGATTATAACTGACCGGACGCCGTCCGATAACGACGGACGCCGTCCGGCGAGAGAATCTTGTTTTGGTGTTTGGTGGTCCGACGCCGTCTGGCTTTTCCAGACGCCGTCCGACAGAGAGGAATTTTTCGAGCTAAAATTTGTGGGGGAGTTTAGGTGGGTTTCTCTCTCTCTAGAAATCTCACAAGGATATATATGGGTATTTTTAGAAGTGGTGGACTACGAAACCGAAGTTTTCGAGAATTCGAAGATCCGGCATAGTCCAGAAATTGAACCCTTTTGAAATCCGACGAAAAACAAGAAATAAACCTAACTACTCCTAATTTATACGTGACCTCTTCTCTCGCCCGGTCACGCATTTGAAATCTTGGAGCAGCTCAGAAAATTGTCGACACATCAAATTAGGGTTTATAAAAATCACCGAGTCTTCGCTAGGGTTCCGAGAAGTCCAAAAACCCCCTAGCCCTTTATTAATTAATTTTATCATCAATGCCACTAATAAAAATTAGGGCTCAACGATGCTCACAATCTCCCCCTTTGAGGCACTTGATGACAACCCAAAAGAGAATAAAATTTTTTGAGCTGCAAAAAGGGTTAGTGCAATACAAATATGCGAGCAATTTTAAATTTAAGACAACCACAACTCGACCACAAAGATGTGCAAGTAAAGGAAGCTCCCCCTAAATTCATGCAAAAAAAAATAAGTTTAGAAGCCAACAAGATTCAAATGTCATAAAATCAACCAATGTAACAACCACAAATTTCAACGAGTATCGAGACAATAAATAATATTACAGGAAAACACAACCTCGATCTCACTACCCACTACTAACCCTCTAACTTCTCCCCCTTTGTCACCAAGTGACACAAACGGGAAAAGGTCCTATTCTTGCTGATCTTGATCCATGTCGTCGCCTCTCAAGTCATCTCCCCGGCCGGTAGAGGAGCCCTGACCTCTGGGACGCTTGAACAAGGGCATATGAGCTGCAGAGGGGACCGACCGAGGTGAGGAAGGATCATCAAACATCTGGGTTGGTTGAGGATTTGGCAAAGAAAAGTTGAGGTGACGAGCGACTTCTCCACCCGTGAAATGAATCTTACCCGGAGAAGGATATGACTGTGGTGGAGGCACAAAAGAAGGAGCAGGCCCAGAAGGAGGGTACACCCAAGGATGAACCGGTGGTGGGTAGGCAGGTGGGCGAGGAAAACTCTGAGTCTGCTGGTAATCCTGATAACTGTTGTGGGCATGTGAATACCAACCATATGGATTTGCCCCTTCTGGCACTGGCATAAACATCGCCCCCATGTACTGCATAGCTGACTTAAATTCTGCGAACTCATCTGCCAAGTACGTCTGCTGCCCTGCCAAGTCTGTCATCTCTCTGCGGGTGGTGTCGGCTCTTCTTTCACCTCGGTGTGAAAATTTCTCATATCTGTCTTGACCCCTCATCTCACCTATCAAAGCATCATACCACGGAGGAGGGATGCTGAAGAGGAGCTTACACAGTGTTGGCACAAATGGTGCATTGGGGGCGGCGAGGAGCAAAGACAGAGTGGTGGAGGAGCATCATCACTGAGTCTAGCTAACTTGGGCTTGCTCCCAAGAGAATTCAAGAAGTTCTTCATATGATGCTTTTTGATCCTGTTGTTCCAACTCCTTACTTCATCATTTGTTACACGCTCTGTCCTGGAGAGCAATAGACCAATATAGGGGGCTAGAGGTAGTGCCCTATTAACTTCTCTGAAGATGGCGTCATCAAATTCTTCCAAGAGGGTAGCTCCAACATTGATGGTCTTGCCTGTCAGAAGAAATAACATGAACCAGCTACAAATGGGAAGAATTCTGTCGCGATTGCCACCTCGAACAAACAATGTGCTTCTGAGTATAAGATTAATAAGGCGGACTCACAGAATGGACGATTTGCCTTATCAATACTAATTTCTTCATCATCAAGATCCGGTACATAATCGACTTCACCAAAGGAGGATATTTGCCCTCCGAAACCATCTTCATAGCACACCTCATTCAAATCGATGCGAATCTGAGTACCCAAGGCGTGATTCGTCTCGGCCACTGTGATCCTTTGAACCTGTCCATCAACTGAATGATAATAGTTTGACTCTGTCTCGTCTTCGGCAATCAGTAAAGTAGCAAAGAACTCACAGTTCCTCTCTTTGCTCCAGGTCAACTTCTTGTTTGAAATTAATTCAGCCAAACCAAGAGTGGAGCTGAATATAGTGTGTACCTCTGGTCCTGCCACTGCGGATATCTCATCCGATCTACAGTGAGGGTCCCTAGGGCCAGTCGAGGGAGCAGAGAAGCACATGTACAATTGTTTCTGAAACTTGGTGTAGAACCTGAAATCCCTGGTCTCCTCTCGCCGCTGAGGGTACCATCTGGCATAAGTAACAGACCTCTTCTTCCTCAAAGTTTCCATAGATAGCTTTAGAACCATATCATCCACGGGGTCGTCCTCAGCGACCACGGTCTCAGTGACATCCTCATCAATAGGGTCCTCAGCGAATGTCTCATCATCAAGATCCTCGGTGGTGGCAAAGGAAGATCCCGCCATCCGAGTCCAATGGAGTCCCTGATCAGGCTGCTGCTGAATGTCCGCTCTAGTTACTCTGCTTGGACGAGGAGGAGCGGCACTGCTAGCCGTCTCATCTATGTAATCTGGATCGCCCTTACTGCCGCTGTCACGGCGACCACTCAGGGTCCTGCTCAAAGCCCTCCCAAACTTCTTCAATGATTTCGACATCTCGAATTGCTCCCTTTGACCAAGTGACCACAGATCAGAACAACCAGCCACTGTCCAACGATCCACTGACAAGATGCCAACCCATCACGGTCCAACCCTGAACACGAATGCGGGAAAACCTATTCAAACCTAGAACTCGGTAAACAACCAAATTTGACGGAAATAGAGGCGGGAAGCCGTTACCGAGCCCTAAATAGGAAGGAGGAAGCCTGCCGCGTGCGAGGAGATCGTCCCCAAGGCCCTTCCGAGGGAAAGGAGGGGAACTCGACGGAGTTGAGGCGCACGAACGGAGCCGTCCACCTCCAATCCACGCGGAGGGAATCGAAGAGGACGACGAGGGGAGGCCGCCGGTGGTGGTGGAGGTTGCCGGAGGTCGCCGGAGGGACTTCCCCGGTGAGGAGAAAGGGCAGGGGCGGCGCCGGTTTGGGAGGAGAGAGGAGATCAAATGAGGTGAGAGGGAGGCGGAGGGTAAGTTATAAGCGCTCCACAGCGGTTTAGCCTGTCGGACGGCGTCCGACAGTTATCGGACGGCGTCCGACAGTACAGGTGCAGAGCACAGTCGACTTCGTCGGACGGGGTCACGAGGAAGCCAGACGGCGTCCGACAGTGGTATTGAGGCTCGAATCGACCTTTGTCGGACGGCGTCCGGTAAGTACCAGACGGCGTCCGACAGTACGAATTCGGCCGACGCACACCCTGTCGGACGGCGTCCGAGACTTGTGCAGACGGCGTCCGATGAAGGCAAGAATCGCAGCTGTTTGCTCTTCTGACCAGTGGGCCCCACCAATGCGAGAATATTTATATAAAAGTAATGTTTTGAAGTGAATATCTCCATTTTGCTCAAAATTTAAATAAAGATTCAAATGTGAGCAATTTGAAGTGATTTTCTAAGAATTTTAATTTTGAAGGGATAAGGTACTAAGTTGACAAATGAAACCAAATAAAATTCAAAAACCCAAATTTTAATCTTAGAGATCAACAAAATGTGCGAACCCAAATTTTGCCTTGATTTCTCATATAGGCATGAAAACCGAGCATAGGGGTTCACTTTAGAGTTTAAGCACATGTTTTTGAATTTTTGTTTCTTTTCAAATATTTTCAACAATTTTAATGCCATATGATTTTCAAGAGAAGAAATATGCATATGGAGCAAATTTTTTCAAAAAGGTAAGATTTTCAAAACTAGAAGTTTGAAATGATAAGAAGATAAGGATAGTCTATTAAGCTCAAATTTGTTTTGGCTTGAAATATAGGACAAGAATGTGCTCACCCAAAATTAAATTTATCTTTTCACCACTAGAGGGAGTTTTGAGATCATGAGTTGAAACTAAACTCCCCCTAAATGTGACAAGGGTCATAAGCAAATGGAAGAATTCAAATAAGACCCAAAAGTCACAAAAATCAATCAACACGCATTTGATCTATCTAGTATGTTGAGTTCATTTCTTAATTTGCAAAACCGTGCCTCATCCAAGGGTTTGGTGAAAATATCCGCCAATTGGTCTTCCGTTCGCAAGTAGGCAAGCACAACGTCACCCTTTGCAACATGGTCACGAATAAAGTGATGTCGAATGTCGATGTGCTTTGTACGGGAATGTTGGACCGGATTGTTGGCTATTTTCACCGCACTTTCATTATCGCATAGAAGTGGCACTTTTCAAATTTTAACCCAAAGTCACTAAGCATACGAGTCATGTATAAGAGTTGAGCACAACAACTCCCCGCCGCTACATATTCCGCTTCCGCGGTAGATAGCGCCACGGAGTTTTGCTTCCTCGAAGTCCATGACACGAGTGAGCGTCCTAACAAGTGACAACCCCCCGAGGTGCTTTTGCGATCAATTTTGCAACCGGCATAATCCGAGTCGGAATAGCCAAGAAGCTCAACACGCGCTCCTTGGGGTACCAAAGACCTAGGCTAGTAGTGATTTTTAGATATCTCAAAATGCGTTTTACGGCAACAAGATGCACTTCCTTAGGGGATGCTTGAAAGCGAGCACACATGCACACACTAAACATAATATCGGGTCGAGAAGCGGTAAGATAGAGAAGCGAACCGATCATGGAGCGATAAAGTTTTTGGTCCACGGGCTTTCCATCTTCGTTCAAATCAAGATGCCCATTAGTGGCCATTGGTGTTTTGATCGATTTGCAATCGTCCATTGAAAAATGCTTGAGAAGGTCCTTTGTATATTTCTCTTGACAAATAAAGGTCCCTTTCCGAAGTTGCTTGATTTGAAATCCAAGGAAGAAAGTAAGTTCTCCAATCATCGACATTTCAATTCCTTGGACATCATTTCTCCAAAGTCCTTGCATTTAGATTTGTTAGTGCATCCAAATATAATATCATCCACATATATTTGACAAATAAATAAGCCATTTTCAAAGGGCTTTAGAAACAATGTGGAATCAATCGCACCGGTTTTAAATCCCTTTTCAAAGAGGAACTCCCTAAGACGCTCATACCATGCTCTAGGAGCTTGCTTGAGACTGTATAGCGCCTTAGTGATCTTATAGACATGGTTTGGGTATTTGAGGTTTTCAAAACCAGGCGGTTGCTCGACATAAACGAGTTCATCAATAAAACCATTTAGAAAAGCACTCTTAACATCCATTTGAAAGAGAGTTATGTTATAGAGAGAAGCGAATGCCAAAAGTAACCGAATAGCTTCAAGTCGAGCAACGGGGGCGAGGTTTCTCCATAATCAAGTCCTTCAATTTGTGTGAAACCTTGCGCCACCAATCTTGCTTTGTTTCGCACCACTTCACCGTTCTCATCTTGTTTGTTGCGGAAGACCCATTTGGTTCCAATGACATTGTGATCCTTCGGTCTTTCCACAAGTTCCCAAACTTTATTGCGGGTGAAGTTGTTTAGTTCATCATGCATGGCGTTCACCCAATCCGCATCCGCCAATGCCTCATCAATGGTCCTAGGCTCAACAATAGACACAAAGGCGTGATGCTCACAATAATTAGCGGTATGAGAACGGGTTCTTACGCCTTGATTGAGATTGCCAATGACTTGATCTAGGGGATGATCCTTGGAGAGAGTGCGGTGTTGTTGCACGGGTACTTGTAGATCAACGTCTCCCCCTTGAGCTTTATCAACTTCAAAGTTCGCATCTCTGTCCACCGCTTGATCTTGAGTTGTTGGAGAGGTGTCTTGAACTTGATCATCGATGGAGGTGGTAGGGGTGATTATTTCATCTTTTGGTGCCTCCGGTGAGGGTCGAATTTCCCCCAACTCCATAGCATCATGCGGTGGCTCATCACCTACATTTCTTGTCAAATCTTGCTCATTTTGCGAGCCATTAGTTTCATCAAACTTGACATCATAGGCTTCCTCAACTAACCCGGTAGAATTGTTAAAAACTCGAAAAGCTTTTGAGCGAGAGGAGTACCCTAACATAATACCAACGTCACACCTCTTTTGGAACTTACCCAAATGAGTCCTTTTCTTGTAGATGTATACCTTGCAACCGAAGACTCGAAAATACGAGATGTTGGGTCTTCGTCCCACTAGTAATTCATATGAGGTCTTGTGAAGGAGTCGGTGGAGGTAGAGGCGGTTGATGGCATCGCACGCCGTGTTGATGGCTTCCGCCCAAAAAGCATGCGGCGTGTTGTACTCGTCAAGCATTGATCTTGCCATCTCTATCAAAGTACGGTTCTTCCTCTCCACCACTCCATTTTGTTGGGGAGTGTATGCCGCCGAGAATTCGTGCTTCACACCTAACTCATCACAAAATTCTTCAACATTTGTATTAGCAAACTCGGTGCCATTGTCACTCCTCACCTTTTTAATAAAAGACTCAAATTCCTTTTGAGCTTTCAAAACAAATCTTTTAAACACGCCCACGGCAAGGGATTTATTTGCAAGGAAAAACACCCAAGTGAAGCGAGAGAAATCATCGACAATCACATGACAATAAGAATTACCGCCTATGCTCGCATAGGTGGTTGGGCCAAATAAATCCATATGCAAAAGTTCAAGTGGTGGGATGTAGACATAAAAGTCTTAGTCGGATGAGAATTAGCCACTTGCTTGCCGGCTTGGCATGAGCTACATAAACGATTTTTCTCGAATTTGACATCCTTCACTCCAACAACCAAGTTGTCTTTAAAACCTTTTTCAAAGTGCCCATTCCAACATGTCCAAGACGTCTATGCCACAACCAACCAAGAGTGGTTTGAGCGATAAGACAAGTCTTGATTTGAGAAGTTTCACGGTTTGAAAAATCAACCAAATATAAGTTTTGAAACGGGTGTCTTCAAATGCAACACTTTGATCCTTAGTGGAAACAACACGAACTCCGTTGATCGAAAAGAAGCAATCAAAACCCAAATCGCACACTTGAGCAACGGAGAGGAGATTAAAGTTGCAAGCTTCCACCAAGAGCACATTAGAGATGGATAGGTCATTGGATATTGCAATTTTACCTATGCCCTTTACCTTTCGCTTGGAGTAATCCCCAAATGTGATCTTGTGTTCGGGGTCCTTCTCCTCCTCTAGTGAGGTGAACATACTTGAGCTACCGGTCATGTGTTGGGTGCAACCGCTATCGAATATCCAATGCCGGCCACCGCTCTTGTAGTTCACCTACACACACAATCAAGCTTTGTTTTAGGTACCCAAGACTTCTTCTTGGGTCCTTTTGAGTTAGTCATCAAGCATTTGGGCACCCAAATAGCCTTCATATCTTTCTTTTCATTTGGTGCACCAACATATTTAGCATAGGTAGAGCCATTCTTCCTCATAAGCATGTAACTAGCATTAAGCACTTGAGTTTTAGACATAAATTGAGATGTTTTAGAAAAAGGACAAGCAATGGCTTTATGTTTTTCATTTTTGCAAATGTGGCAACGGGTCCCTCCCTTAACGAAAGTTAGCTTGGCTTACCCCACCACCCTTTGGCAAATCCCTGGATGAAATCCCAAACCATGCTTACCCAAGGTATACCTTTGCTCCCGAAGCACGTTGTCAAGAGAGTTGTTCCCCACAAGCAATTTAGCCAAGCTAGAGTCTAGTTGCTCAATTCTATCTTTAAGAAGCAAATTTTCCTTAACTAGCTCATTAGCACATTTAGCAACACCACAAGTGCCAATTGAACAAGCATTTTCATTTGGAGAAGTAGCACTAGTGGGTGAAGATGAGCTAGCATTGGGTGTGATCGTGGGTGACAAGATAAAGGATGTGTCATGAGATAAGCTAAGTGAACCGTCTATAGTGTCAATCAAATCACAAGTCACACCAACATTGCATTTTTCAATTGAGCAATCAATCGGAGTTTCAACATCAACATTAGAACTAGCAAGTTTATTTTCTAGAATTTCAACTTGCAAATTTAGAGCTTCATAATCATCTTCTAGAGTTTCATGCTTTTCTAACAAGTTCTCAAATTCATTTACTAGCTCTTTATGCACCTTTACTATCTTCTTTCTCTTAGATTTTTTCTTCTCTAGAGCATTATTCAAATCATCAATCAAAAGCTTAAGCTCACTTTTAGAGAGGTGCTCATGTGTTACCTTCTCCTCTAGTGTCATAAGACACATGGGAGGTGAGGGGTTGTCGATGGCGACTTCGGATATCTTCGTGTTTTCATTATCGGAGGAGTCCGCCCAAGAACCTTCATCATCGGTGATCCATTCCCCAATCACCTCTTCTTGTATATTTGCGGTGAGGCAAAGCTTTTGCTTGGGAAGAGCCGGAGGAGCGTTTTTTTTTATCGCAAGTCCGGCTAGCCCATGAGCTCTAGTATCTTCTTCTTCGGAGGAGGATTGAGAGGACGATGAGCTTGAGCTATCTTCCTTCTTAGTCTTTTGACCGCAAGAGCTTTCTTCTTATCCTTTGATTTGTGATCACTCTTGCGGTAGTGACGATATTTCTTCTTGTCATCTTCCTCTTGATTCCTTGCCTTGTGCTTGTTCTTTTTACTTCTTGGGCAATCCGCCAAGTGACCCTTCTCTCCACATTCATAGCAACGTATCTCGGAGATAGGTCTTCGCCTTGAAGAGGATGATCCGCCATGAAGCTCATCTTCTTGATCAACTTTCTTGACCTCTTGACAAGGAGGGCCAATTCTTCAATCTCCGAATTGCATCATCGGAGTCTTCATCATCTTCTTCAATCTCAACTTTCTTCTTTGCACTTTTGGCTTTGGCGGGGAGAGCGATTGACTTCTTGTTGAACGGAGACTCTTCACTTTCAAGAAGCCGCATCTCATATGAGTTGAGTTGCCCGAGAAGCTTTGTCGGTGTCATTTTCTTGAGCTTTGACTTGGATGCTCGAATCAAGGTCACAAGTGGATTAAAGCTAAATGGCACAACATCAAGCATCTTCCGACAAATGTCAATGTCTTCCAAGACCTTCCTTTCCGAACATCCGGCAATTTCATTGACGATGGGGTTCAACCTAAGAAACATTTCATTAACACTTTCATTAGGAAGCATCTTGAATTGGTCAAATCTTTTTCTAGCACGAGATAGCTTCTCCTCAAGCATCTCGGCACTACCAACATGAATTTCTCTAAGATGCTTCCAAATGTCATAAGCTTTAGAGATTGCCAATGCTATCAAAGACTTGGAAGACACACTAGAGAGTAAAGCATTTCTAGCAATGGCATTAAAACGTTTGTACTTAGCATGAACTTCATCAAGAGCAATTGTTCCTACGGAGGGTCCGGATAGCTTGGTCTCACAAGCGACCCACACATCATAGCTAAGTGCCTCTAAGTAACATTGCATCCTAATTCTCCAATAGTTGTAGTTTGTTCCATCGAAAATAGGAGCTTTTCCAATTTCTATCCTAGGCCCCTCTTGAGCCATCTCCTAGCGGTTAAGCTAATACCGGAGAACCTAGTCGCTCTGATACCACTTGAAAGAGGATCCTAAGGCCTAGAGGGGGGGTGAATAGGCAATTTTAATTTCTTTTTCTAAATTATTCTCAATTAGGCAACAAGTTAAGAATGACCCAATCCTAGTTGCAAGTCAAGTAAGCGGAAGCTATAAATAAATCACAAAACAACTATGACATGGCATTCAAAAGAACACAAGCAATGCGAGAGAGTAAATGCGAAAATTAAATGAGAGAGTGACACGGTGTTTGTTTGACCGAAGTTCGGAGCCGCAACTCCTACTCTCCGTTGAGGCTACCCCTTGCGCACAAGGACCGGCTCGCTCTCGAGCCTACCGCCTCACTCACTCCCGGTAGTCGTTCGCCACTCCGCGAGGTGGACTCATCACCCGACACCGACTCGAGAGTAGCCACACGCCAAGGCCTACTCCCAAGCCCTCGCCTCCACGAAGGATATCTTCAAAAGTAACAAGCCCGAAACGCCTCGATCATGCTGGATCGAAGGACTTCCATGAAGCTCGGTATTGGGGTTTGATGGATTGTGGCTTTGGATGATCTTGTGGGTGGAGGAATGGCTCTAGAACACCTAATTGATGAGCTATGAATGTGGTAGGTGAAGTGGAGCAGCAAACCTCAAAGTAGCCAGCCACTAGATAGGTATTTATAGCCCCTAGAGCAAAACTAGCCGTTGCCCCTCGGAAAAGGACAAAAAGACTAGCCGTTACACTCTACCGGACGCCGTCCGACGGGCTCCGGACGCCGTCCGACAGAGCGTACTGCTCAGCAAAAATAAGTTTACCGGACGCCGTCCGGTCCTCATCGGACGCCGTCCGACAGTAAGGATCGCGCAGGCGCCGAAACCACCGGACGCTTCAGACGCCGTCCGGCAGCGAGAAAGCCCCGAAATTGAACCTTATCGGACGCCGTCCGGTAACTACCGGACGCCGTCCGACAGTGAGTATGCAAGGGACCGGACGGCCACCCAGACGCCGTCCGACCAGAAAGTGCCTCGGATTATAACCTGACCGGACGCCGTCCGATAACGACCGGACGCCGTCCGACAGAGAGTACTGTTTTGGTGTTTGGCTGGTCCGACGCCGTCTGGCTTTTCCAGACGCCGTCCGACAGAGAGGAATTTTTCGAGCTAAAATTTGTGGGGGAGTTTAGGTGGGTTTCTCTCTCTCTAGAAATCTCACAAGGATATATATGGGTATTTTTAGAAGTGGTGGACTACGGAAACCGAGTTTTCGAGAATTCGCAAAGATCCGGCATAGTCCGAGAAATTCGAACCCCTTTTGAAATCCGACGAAAAACAAGAAATAAACCTAACTACTCCTAATTTATACGTGACCTCTTCTCTCGCCCGGTCACGCATTTGAAATCTTGGAGCAGCTCGAAAATTGTCGACACATCAAATTAGGGTTTATAAAATCACCGAGTCTTCGCTAGGGTTCCAGAAGTCCAAAACCCCTAGCCCTTTATTAATTAATTTTATCATCAATGCCACTAATAAAAATTAGGGCTCAACGATGCTCACAATCTCCCTTTGAGGCACTTGATGACAACCCAAAAGAGAATAAAATTTTTGAGTGCAAAAGGGTTAGTGCAATACAAATATGCGAGCAATTTTAAATTTAAGACAACCACAACTCGACCACAAAGATGTGCAAGTAAAGGAAGCTCCCCCTAAATTCATGCAAAAAAAAATAAGTTTAGAAGCCAACAAGATTCAAATGTCATAAAATCAACCAAGGTAACAACCACAAATTTCAACGAGTATCGAGGCAATAAATAATATTACAGGAAAACACAACCTCGATCTCACTACCCACTACTAACCCTCTAACTTCTCCCCCTTTGTCACCAAGTGACACAAACGGGAAAAGGTCCTATTCTTGCTGATCTTGATCCATGTCGTCGCCTCCGTCATCTCCCTGGCCGCCGGTAGAGGAGCCCTGACCTCTGGGACGCTTGAACAAGGGCATATGAGCTGCAGAGGGGACCGACCGAGGTGAGGAAGGATCATCAAACATCTGGGTTGGTTGAGGATTTGGCAAAGAAAAGTTGAGGTGACGAGCGACTTCTCCACCCGTGAAATGAATCTTACCCGGAGAAGGATATGACTGTGGTGGAGGCACAAAAGAAGGAGCAGGCCCAGAAGGAGGGTACACCCAAGGATGAACCGGTGGTGGGTAGGCAGGTGGGCGAGGAGATTTTTATTTTATAAAACTCCTATTGCAATCATTTATGTAATTTGAGCTAATTTTTAAGCTCAGTATGATGTATACATTAAAATGGTAAAAATATAATATTTTGGTAAGAAAGTTTTAAAAATTTTTAGGGTCACGTATTTAGGTTCTGCCCACCCTTCTGAAAATTTTTGTGTTCGCCACTGAACCCTTCGGTCCTAGCTAGACATCGAGATGGGGCGACATTGGCGGATCCACCACCCGAGCAGGAGAGCAGCTGTCCGGGCTCCCATGGATGTGTAAGGAGAGGATCTCCGATACATGCTGAGTCGCCGGATATCTTGAGGAAGTTAGGGACGAAGCTTGTGCCGCCGCATGCAGATCGGACTTCAGACGATGGGTAGACAGCGCTGACGGGGCGGGGAAGACTCCGGCGGACAACGAAGGAGGCTGAGAAGAGCGAGGCGTGGAGCGGTGGAGAGGGCGGTGGAGGGGAAGCGTGGAGCCGGGGAGCGGTAGCTGGCACGACAGGCGGCGTGTCGCAAACTCGTGGTGCACCTTGCATCCGAAGCTAGGAGGAGTGGGAAGTGCCGAATAGTGCTGGCCAAATGGGCCAGTCCGACCAAACCGAGTCGGGTCGGTCCGTCTTTGTTCACTTAACCGGGCTAGCTGGTTCGTGTAAATGTAATTGAATTGGCCAAGACTCGGCTCGCCGGCCAACCCGGTTCGGTTTACTATTGTTGTATATTTATTTAATTCAATATATGTATTTATATATATATATATATATATATATATTCTTTAATTTATAATGTATATTTTTGAAATATAATAGTTTTCTTAATTTATATATATGTATTTTAATAAACACACCAATAAAAAACCGGGTCGGCCTGGTTCGGTTCGGTTCACTGTGCAAACCGATCTGGTCGAGAACCCGCCGATTGGTCGAGTCTAAAGAATCAACCAACCGCCCGAATCGAATTGAACCGGGACGGCCCGTTGGCCAGGTCTAGTGCCGAATTGGGAACGTGGTGGGCCGGCTCGGCTGTATGGGTGGTCATATGGGTCGGACCAAGGGAGCCGAACTGGATGGCCTATTACTGCTCTCAGGCGGGCTCGATTCAATCGGGTATAAAATGAAGCACACACGTCCGGTTCGACATAACAAACTGTGTCGTGTTTGGGCCTAATCCTCATCCCGATGAGCTGGCACGATTCCGGCATAGTAGCGATCTGGTTCAGCTAGTTTGACCCAATTCATTGTAGCACATCGATTTTTCCATTTTTGCAATTTAGTGTATATACTTAGTGATAAAATTATTCTCATTTCAAGATATTATTGTGTCTTTGCAAGTGTTGTTATCATATTCATATTATTTTCCATCGCCATTTTTTAATATTTCATTTTTGTAAATATTTTAAAAGCTTTTTTGAAAAATCAAACCAACACGCACCAACTGGGACAACCGGTTCGGTCTGGTTCAACCAGTTCTCTAACCGAACCGGGTCTAGGCTTAGACCCTAGCCCGTTAATCCGTTTGCCCAGTTCATATTGTAATCGATCCCAAAGCAAACTGGGCCAAACTAGGCCCGCCTGTTGTCCACCTCTACTTGGCTATGGATGGTAGAGTGGAAAGAATTTTAAAATATTTTATTTTTTAAATACTAATACTAATAATATATTTAAAAAATTAAATAAAGAGTCATCCATCGCCATGCCAACGAGCAAGATTTAAACCTGCCCGAACCGAGGACAAGATTTATCTCGGCCTAACGCTGTCTCCAACAGGCTCCCTTAAAACACCCTTTACCCTAAAATAGGGAATGGATTCTTCCCCTATGTGCTCCAACAGCATTCTCTATTCCATTCCCTAAAATAGAGTTTTTCTCTCCATCCCCTTATATATAGGGGTTCTCTCTCCTCCCCCTATACAATTCTCTATATAGGGAACGCTGTTGGAGTTGGAAGAAATATAGGGTGAGATTTTTTTTAAAGGGAATCTGTATATGAGGCTATAGGGGATCAAATTTAGGGATTCCTGTTGGAGACAGCCTAACGGACAGCCAGATAGGGCATCCTGGTGGACACAAGGTAGGGCTGGGCAAATCCCACACTAAAGGGTCGATGAATTTAATTTCTCATCTCTTTAGTTTAAATCTCGTGGAGGAACTTAGGGTGTGTTTGCTTGTTTCTAACAGGTTTAACCTGTATGGGATGGAACAAGTTGAATGAGATGGTTCCATACATTATGATTCAATTGAGATGTTTGGTAGATCTTGTTTGGTTGAACAAGATCATAAAAGATTTTGTTTGGTTCTCGTATGGGATGACATAAAATGGTTCAAGTATTAAAATACCATCAATAACACTTTATATGTTGAGAAAATTTAACCTTACGCAAGCTTTTATTTTGGATGATTTAAACTAAATTTAATTTTAACTTTAACATTCAAACCAAATTTTAAATTTAACATTCAAATTGGATTCAATATTCCAATTGGATTTTAAATTCAAATTGCATTTAACATTTGAATTTTTAATCAAATTCAAATTTAAATCAAACTTTGAATTCAAATTTTAAACCAAATTTAATTTAAATTTTAATTTTAGATTCAAAACTCAAGTCATATTTTCAATTCAGGATTCAAGCAAGTTATAAAAAATATTTGAAATTTAAAATCTACCCAAATTCAAAAAATAAATTCAAATTTTATTCCGAAAACTCAAACCGATTTTAAAATTTGATATTCAAGGTGTATTGAAAATTTAAATCAATTTTTTAAAATTCAAACGTATTTTCAAATTCAAAATCTAAAATCAAAAACAGATTTAAAATTTTAAACGAATTTCATATCTAAACCGAATTCAAAATTGAAATTAATTTAAAATTTGATATACCATAAAATTTAAAAATATGAATTAAAAAGAAGTAAGAGTTTGAGAGAGAAAGTCATACGGTACAGCATATTAAGAGAATATTTCATTTTTTTGTATCTCACCGTTCAGGATGATTTGGTAACGTTCACTCAAACAAACATATGGATGGACACAAATTCTATACCATCACATACAGAAATCATCTCATTCAGATAATCAAACGCGCTCTTATTTCTGCCAGAAAAAGGACAAGATTTGCCTTGCCCAATTCGGTGGCCACCTGGATACCTTATCCTCTGCTCGTCTGTTTGGTGAAGATTATAAATCCTTTCCAACTAAAGGACGGGATTTAAATCATGCACAATGGCTATTTATTAAATTTTATTAGATAGCATATTATTTATTTGAAAAATTAAAATCTAAAATATTAAAATATAAAACTGGGAACATACAGTAGTAATTCAGCCACCAACCACGTTAGCCTATCCCTGGATATTTTTTCACCGTATATCTAACCTGTGTCCAGATGAAAACTATAGTACCTAAACCCCGTACTAATATCCAGCCGATAATAATTCCCGCATCCTAATATGGTAACTAATACGGGTCGGGTAAATACTCAACCCGTTTTCTACCCCCTAGATTGAGGTGTTTGAGGATCGTCAGAGGGGAACCATGGCTCAGAGCCGAGACCGTGGATAGAGGAGCCAAGCAAAATGGACTAAGAGAATAGAAACATATTGGTCACGAGGTAGCAAGCAGGAGATAATATTGAGCCCATTTACATGTGGAGCATCGGTCACAATGTTTAATATAAAAGAGCTAATTATTTTTTAAACTACCTTAATTTCTTTTATCTAAATTTATAATTATCTAGCCAAATCAGGCCAATTATTGATCTATAAAAATGGAGTTTCTTATTCAAAATTTGGAAATAAAATATGATATTTTTCTATTCCTGAGTTATATTCTTTGTAATTCAATATATTATTATCGCGCTCTCTCTCTTTTTTTTAGAAAGATGCTATCTCTAATTTGATAGTGTGCTTTGATAAGCGATGAGACATTTGTGGTGTGCCTTAATTCCTTCACATGCAGCAAATTTATAAACCCATAAGATCGGTCCTGACCTTTTTCCTCCCGGAAAGTAGGATCCTCCATGTCAAACGAGCTCAAGACAATTAGATTTTATCCTGATTTAGACCTCCGTGGATCAATAATAATATCCCAATGTCTAGTGCATATATTTTTATGCAATTTTCATGGGATATAGATTATGAGAAATACAAAAGTAGATAAGAAAAAAGATGAAATAGAACAGAACTTTACAAGGATGATTACATGGCTATAGTGAAAATAGGTGTTCACAACATGTAGTTGTGAGAATCATGGGACATAACAAAGGATAGACTTCCTATGGTTTTACAAGGCTTAAGTTGTTTTAGCTTATCTCAACCACTGCACAAGGGATCAGGTAATCAGGATATCTGTTGTTGAGGCATCTTACTCAATGTCCATGTGTTTGTGGCGCCAGAGAGACCCAATATGACTCGCTCTGGTTGACACATGAGTAGGTGACAATATGAAGGAAGTGTTGTTTATGGATTTCGTGATGGGAGGTGTTGTGGTTACAGGCCTGACAAATCCATGCACCAGATACGTTATGTCTTCGGGAGTTGGCTTGTTACTCTCGTGCGTTTTATATTTCTCTATTCCTTAGTATAAAAATTATTTATAGAAAATTTATGACTCGTTTACTCGACAATATTTGAATTTCAAAATTAAAAACAACAACAAATGTTCTCTCTTTTATTAATCTTATGTTGCTATTTAGTCTCCTAAGCTAATAACACAACGATAAATTAAGTATCATCTGGCTCCTCTTTCTTAAAAATTGCCACAACCTACATCATGTCTTCATATAAGACCCTGTTTGTTTGAACTAGGGATGGCAGAAAAACCCATTGAGTCGGGTACCCGACACGATGGGTACGAGTATGGGTAAGAAGTTGTACCCTTGAGTTTATCGGGTTCGGGTACCCGAAATTATCGGGTCCGGGTTCGGATTCAATTTCACACCCATGGGTTACCCATGGATACCCGAAAAATAAAAAAATAAAACCAACTGACCATCCAACCTACCTCCTAGCCCGGCCCATCATCGGCCCACTCCCTCTCTAAATACCAAACCATAACTCCCCCCAACCACTCTGCGACGCCCCTCTCCCTTGCCTCCCACTCCAGCGCCACCCCTTCACGCTACCTGCACCGCCCCTCTCCCTCGCCTCCCACTCCTACTCCGGCAGCGCCGCCCCTTGCTCCCTTTGGCCCTCTCCCTCGCCTCCCACTCCTGCGCCGCCCCTCGGCCCCCTCTCCCTCGTCTCCCACTCCTACACAGCCCATGCCCATGGAGCGCGGAGCTAGCGAGGCGCCACCCCTCTGATGCTCCTCCAATCTGCGCCGCCCCTCCTCTCACCAGCGTTCACTGCGGCGACCTGCTCCACTATCTCTATGGCGACGACCTCCACGGCGACAGTTCCATCCACGCATGCGACATCCCCTTTCCTCACCAGCCATGTCGGCATGTCGCTACCTGCCTCCACGCTGGTGATGAGTCGAGTTTCGGGTATCCGTCAGGTTTGGGTATGGGCATGGATTTGTACCCACGAGAGGTTTCGGGTTCGGGTATGGGTTGTAGCTTCGGGTTTCGGGTTCGGGTATGGCACAAATGAACCCGGAGATACTCACCTGATTGTCCTGGTTTGAACATAAGCTTCTCTAAAAACTACTTATGGTTTTTGACCCTGAGAGGTTAGCTTTTACAGAAGCTACGTATGCAAAAACTATACTAGTTTGGCAACCAGTTTTGGGGTGATTTGGTTATCGGTTTTTGAGCTGTATTGATGTGCAATGTCTAGAATACCCTTGAACAACTGGGAGGGAAGGGGCGGCGGGGAGGCAATCGGATAGGGAGGGGTGGCGTCTAGACGGTGGCGGAGGATGGAGTCTAGTGGCGGCGGAGGACAATGTCCATATGAATGGAGAGGGGAAGCATCTAGGCGGTGACATATAGACCGCGACAACGGGGGAGCCGTTGAGAGGGAAGGGGCGACGGGGAGGCAACTAGATAGGGAGGGGCGGGGGAGGATGGAGTCTATCAGTGGCGAAGGACAGCGTCCAGATGGATGGGGGAGCGGCGTCCAAGCGACGATGGTGAGGAAGCGGTTGAGAGGGAAGGGGCGGTAGGGAGGCAACCGGATGGGGAGGGACGATTGAGGATAAAGTCTACCAGCGGCGGAGGATGTCGTCTAGACGGATGGAGGGAGCGGTGTGCAGACGACGATGGCAAGCAAGCGATTGGGAGGGAAGTGGCGGCTGGGAGGCAACCGGATGGGGAGGGACGACTAAGGATGGAGTCTACGAGCGGCGGAGGACGGCGACCAAACGGATGGAGAGGAGGGAAGGGGCGGCGGGGAGGCGACCGGATGGGGAGGGGCAGTGGGGGAGGTGACCTGATGGGGAGGGGCTGCGTGGAGGCGAGCTGATGGGAGGGAAGCCGCGTGGGGGAGGCTTCCTGATGGGAAAGGGTGGCGGGGGAGGAGCGAGTTATATAACGGATGGCATTTGCGGATAAATAATCACAAGTACAGGGGCACTGTCATTTTATCAACTATTAAAAGTTAGAAAAGCCATTCAGGACTTCTCAGATCACAAAATAATTTGGATTTTTGAGGCTCTTAATTTGCTAGAAAAGGATTGCAAAAGCTGACTGTTTGTTTAAACTTCTAGCAAATTACATATGTCAGGTCTTATATTCGACTAGTTTTTGATATTGCGAAGCATGGTCACAAGCACATCATGTACCCACATGGTTATCACGACACTGCAAGTCTGCAGCTCTGATATAGAATTCCGGGCCTACGTACATGTCTGTAGGGACGCCAACATTTTTTTGAAGGAAAATGGAGCCGATGGCATTTGCAATTCTTTAGGTAAGAATAAACGAACTGAGACGGCTGTGCTCAGCATGTCCTAAAACATGACACCGCTGTAAATTGCAACTTATATTTCTCCTAATGATTGTTTCGGGTCGCTAGAAGGACAGAGGATTGGCAAAATTGGACCAGCCTAATACAGGCATAAAAGTATAGAACTAGCTGTGACCACTACTAACAAGTGAACCTGATGAGAATTACTCAATTTCGTTGTTGCGTACTGGATGATGTTGCGCATCCAAGCACATCGCAGTCTCGCCCCTCGACACTACGATCATGAGTTCATGACGCCATAACTGACGCACAGTACAACACCAACGGTTATTGTCAAGGATTACGTTGAAAACAAATAAACAGTGCTAGGATTTTTAACAACAGTCTAATAGATTTGATTTGCATTACCGCTATTGAACAACGATTACAGACGATAGTTCACAAGCCATGATTAACACTACACCAAAGCATAGATTGCCCGACACCCCATAAGCACACGTCAAACAAGTCAATAGGTCGTTTAGTTGGCATCACACAAATACTCAATAGTATTCCTGAACTCAGCAGTAAAACATGACACGTTTCACATTTTCCTTCAGATCAGGCAGAGGCCTGACAGCGACACTGCCAGCAGCTCTAGTGCTGCGTGCGCTAGGAGGAATGCCGCGGCTTGTGGTGGCACCACTTGCCATCGATCCACTGTCAGAAGTATCTGGTTCCATGTAAAACCGAGCTCGAAAAGCTGCAAGATGAGCGTAGTATGCAGGAGGCACTGCAGAAAACCAACGTATCGTAAGAATATGTTACACCAGAAAACTAATATTTCTTTGCATATCAACAAGATAAAACTGGAAATTCTGAGCATCGGCTTTACCAATTGATACGGAACGGGTGCACCTTGCATAGCTGCAAAAATATAGTGTATGTTTAGTTCACCAGTCATGAGATGTATATAGCAAAACATATTGACAAGACAGTATCTTACGTGTAGCACAAGTTGTTCGTCAGAGTTTGCAAAGCATCAGCAGTGAATTTGTTCTCGTCCCATAAAACATGGTAATGTGCAGGACGGCTTGTTCCCTAAAAAGTAATGTGAAGTTAAATCAAGTCCATTTCAAAAAATGAAGCCTTTTTTTTTGTAACAGTATAGAAAAACTGACCTGAATGCCAGCATGGCTACACAGGTAGAAATCAAACTCAGTTGGATGACATATCTTTGAATCAACAACAGTGCCTGAAATCAGATAAGAGTGAAATTGACTTGGAATAACGGTTATGATTTCAGGCATAGGCTTGAAAAGCTATAGAAAACAGCTAAAAGAAACAGCATACCAGGCAGTATATTTCCGCTTCTTCTATCGACAGTGCGTTGATCCTTGTGGTTATTAGCAAACAATCGTGTATGATGGCGTTTCTGGACTACCACGAAGGTAACAGGTGGCTGATAATTGGCTTCTAAGGATGCACAGGCCTAGGTTTATTAAACCAAAATGTCACTTTAGATTCAGAAAGAAACAAACGTTGGGAAAGACACGTAGACAAAAGTTCACCTTTCTAATGGCATCAAGCTCACGCAGCAGAATCTGGTAGAACTGTCCTTCACTAACACCATCCCTGAAAAAGAGAGATGTTAAATAAGTGGAGTTGTGGACAATGGTGTCAATCGGAAACGCTGAAAAGAAGATCAATACCTGTAAAATATGATCCTCTGGGGTTTCTGCCCAGTTGACCTCTTGAAAGAAATGAGAAGCTCTCTGCATATTTAATAGCATTTATATACATATCCCTTTCAACTAATATACATATGTTGAGACTTGAGAGTGAACAAGATCATACCTGATCATTCCACCTGTTACAGTCCCTCTCTTAGGATCTTGCCATACTTTAAAAAGATCCTGTATCAACTCCTGACGATGAGCTTGTGCACTCACTAATCCAGCATACTTGGTGACCTCAGGCCAGTCTTGAGAAGCAACAACCTGCGTGATGTTTAATACCATTACAAACAATAGGATGGCTCAGCAAGACATGATCACAAGAAATAAAACTGAGATGGGGCTGGCGGCCTGCCTTAGGTTGAAAGAGCAGCAACCTTTTACCAAGATTATAATTTATATTATATGATAATACAGAGATGCATTATAACCTATAAGATTGACAGGTTATGCACTTACAGCTGCAATGGACGGGCTAGAATCTTCTCCAGGATGAGGATGGGTAACATCAGCACCAAATATAATGGTTGGTCTATCACTAACAAGGGGAATTCTCCTTGTCAAAGCATCGGCAAGTACAGTATTTCTTCCTCCCACCTATAGGATTAAAGGAATGTGTTCGAAAATATTGGAAAAAAAACACAAAACAGGTAGACAATAGGCATATCACGACAAACCTTGACATTGATTTTAAGGGTAACATTTGCAAGATACTGCTTGCTCATTTTAAAAACATGTTTTGTAAGACAGCATTGAGAGACCAATCCAAGATCTGTCTCACATATTCTTTTGAGATCACCTAACGAATGATGAGAATATTAATAAAAATTCAATCAGATAACACTTCATTTTTCTTTAGGTAAAAAACATACCATAAAGAGAACCATTGTTGTCAGGCAATATAACAATCAGTAGATCAAGTTCTCTGCCGTGTGGTCTCAATATATTCATGACATCTTCATAGCGTGCCTTGAGCGCTCTTTCTACATGTTCAGGTCTTGCGGTTACAGGAGGAAGCAAAGGATCAAGTGAATAATCCTATGGCAAGAGAAAATGAACCGAGAATGAGATTCATGAATACAAGCAGGCATATTAAAAAGAGATTTATGGGACCACTTTAGATAACAGAGAAACCTACCATCCCTGATATTTGGCACATGACAGCTAGCTCATGACAAAACTTCCTAGCATCACTATCTTGGACACGCCGAGAAAAATTAATGCAAGCCCAGTTATTAACTCTCCCACCATTGACCATTTTCTGCAACAAAAGTGTTATCAATAAAATTAATTTGTAGTGCTACAGACTACAGAATATTGTCAAAGACAGCATATTCCATACAATGATCATTGAATAGTTATTAAATAACTAAAGCAAACCGAATACAAAATAAGAAATACTCAGGAATACCTACATGGTGACATTAAATTGATTTTTTTTAAAAGCACTCAGTTTTAAAGAATACCTTATTCATCATATTCCATTCACCAATTCTTGGCAAGACATCTTTCTCTCTGCCACTATCGTGGTACTTGAGCTAAACAGTAAAGCACAGCAGTCAAACATCCAGGCATGAGAAATAAGATACATAGGAAATATCGAAAGATGTCAACTATACGTTGAAACATATAACTTACCCGAGGGGGAGGTAGGACACGAGCTTCAACTGATGCAAGCCGCGCATCAATCCTTATGCCAAACTCCTGTGCATATGGATCCTCATGATATGCATTATGATGCACGGTCTGGTAAAAAAGACAAGAAGAAAAGGATGAAATGCAGAAGTCAATCATGCTACTTGAACAGGAAAGCGAACTTACTAACGATGATTATACATGCAAGAAAAAAACAAATACATAGAACTTATGCCAAAAATGCACTTTTACATAACAATATAACATGTTCACCAAGCTACCTTAAAATGCAAGAAGACTCCTCACCAATAATTAAAAAATAAAACCTAATCCAGCACAAAAATAACAAGAAAGTCTTTGTGCAACACCTCAAGTAATTAATGTTCCGCAAACATAAGAAACGTCTATGGGTGAAGATCCCCAGAGTTCAAAAAGGGAAAAAAAAATGTCTGCAACTGTCATGGACTATGGCCCAAATATGGGCATAGTTCATCAATTAAAAAAAGTGCTGAAATTACTGTTCACATGAGTGGCTTGTACAGTAAATTTTGGTGTTGTACAGTAAATTTTGGTGTTGTAGCATAGCCATTAAGTTAGTATCAACCTGTTAGTGAATAGTTAGGATAAGGCTAGGGTTGTTAAGATTGGACTCTTATCTTTAGGTGTCAACCACTCTATACAAGGATTAAGGAGGGCAACATATCCATTATCAACAAAGCAATAAGCCAATAAGAAATAGATTATCTACTAGTCTACTCTTTCCCTGTCATGGATTCCATATCATGACACCAACATATAGGGAAGACAAACCCTAGCTGCAATAAACATGTGTCCGTACATATATAAATACCAAGTCTAAAAAGAGTATATGAATAAATTTCATGAAACTGGAAGAACCAATATATGTAGCATCGTAGAGAAAATGTGTGGCGTAAAAATAAATAAATAGGCCACCTCATGAAAGAAACAAAGTGAATCACAATTTTACAGTAGAGCACAGATAGATAAGAAAACGCAGACATACTGACCTGTAAAATGTCCAGTTCACGCTCTTGAGGCCGCTGGCAGGTTACTTTAAGAAGAGCAGTTATCTGTTTCTCGTTTAACCGTTTTGAGTAACGCTGCCCCTTAACAATCTTACAGACCTGACCATTTCAAATGACAGGAAGCAGCTTGTGATAGAACATATTAGCATGACATTTTCTAACTGTCTATAGCATTGGTGATGTTGTTGATTGTTGAATACATAAGAGAAGTATGGCAATATGTAATAGAGGCTATTTAGTGTGCTAACCTCCATTGGCAGATAATTTGGCCTTTGTTGATTTCCCACTTGCAAGCAAGGTAAAGTGGTATGTTGAATGTTAAAGCCATACGTCTCCTGGAAGTATTGCACTACTGTCTTCACAGTACCACGATCATCGATAGGGAAACTATCATAGGACAAACCAATCAAGTGCAATCAGAAAATTATCCACCTATACACTCTCTATAACAATGCAATAGACAAAATAGAGAATACATATATAAGCAAAACTACATACGATAACTCCCTTGTTGCTTGTGAGGTAAGGCCAGATATACGATACTTTCTGCGCATATTGCCTCTATGTGTGACCTCAACCTTCACACCACGTAGAGCCTTCTTAATCTGACCAATGGAAAAAGGAGGGAAGCATGTGCTAAGTAAAGAAAGTGAACACAAAAAAAAATAAAAAATCAAACAGCATGCGCCCCATTACAAAAGAATGAAGAACAAATCTTTTGCATGCTTTCAAAAGAAGTGCTATACACTAAATCAACATAAAAGCATAATATGAACCATAACAATCATGACAGTGGTCAATAGAATGACCTAACCTTCACACGATCAGCATCTGATAATGGTCTAACTGAAATGTCTCTATTCAAAAGCTGTGCAACAAAATCAATAACAGGTAGAGGTTCGATGAATGCTGTAGATGACATATCTGCAAGAGAAAACGTCAACTGCCCTCAGATGCAAGAGAATACCAGTAGTAATTTAATGATGCTTGCTGCTACACTTAAATTAGAAATGGAGTGGACAGTGAACCCATATTGTAGCACCAAATCACGCATAACAAGTGAAAATGAATATCAAATACAGTAATGATCCTAATATTGGATGCTATGAAGCATAAATAAAAGTGAGCTGTCATGTGCAGCATGACATGCATAACAGCAAAAGCACAGGCAATAGAACTGTACTCGTCAGGATGCCATGTGACTGGAGAGCATGTCCAGAAGTCCATGGGCACCATGACAACAATCCCTATTCCCTTGGACATATGTGTATTTTATGGACTTCACAAGCACTTGTATTATCTACTAGTCATATAAGTGGATGAGATGGGAGTAGGAAAAATGTTATTGCTAGGGGAGAGAGAAATTTAAAAGCAATCTTGCAATTATAAGATAAATGTACCAAAACAATTCCCTTAGTTTATTGTTTCCAAGAAGTTGTATATATCAATAGTCAGCAACATAAATCATTCAATCCAACAAGATATGTGTATCAACAAACAATTGTCTACCACGATTTATTCTGACAAGAAAACATTCCAAACAGTAATTATTCCAAAGTAGAAAAGACAATTATCCTTTTAGCAGTAATACAAAACATGATGACAAAGAGTTGGGATATAACCTATATTCAGTGAAAGTCCCATTTGTGTGGGTCGTATGCTCTGGTAAAAACCACGCCAGCTTTCTAAGCCCTCACCAAGTTGCTGGCGCCGCCCTAGGTTAGGTGAATAAAATGACCGGGCAACTGGGGAAAACCTACACATGAAAATTGAGGAAATGTGTTGTGTAACAGCCAAGCTAAAATAATAATGAGTGATGACAATAATACAACAGAAAATTGTGAGGAATAATTACCTCGCTGTGGGCAATTCACGAAGAACAATGTCCAGCACCTGAAGAGCTTCTTGAGGAGCATCTGCTTGACTCCCAGCCAAAAACATAGCTAAATGGTGGAGATCAGCACGTGCAGCAAATTTGATCACGACCTTAAATAATCTCTCACGCCTAAGACAAGCAAACATATTAGAAATGAGCAAAAATTGTATTAGGTTATGGATATGTATTATGTCTAGAATAGCATACCTCTGTGTGCCTTGCCCACCATCAAGGCTATCTTCCTCATCCCGCAGAGTGATTTCAAAGTTTTTAGAAGTAAATGGCAATGGCCCAGCAGTATATAGGCTCTTCCTTCCATCATATGCAGGGAGACGACCGCCCAAATGAGATTGCCGGTAAAGTGTAACAAGTTCTCCCATGACAGCGCGATTGACACCACGTGAAATAACATCGGGAGTTATAGACACCTGACAGAATATTGAACGGAAGGTCACGAAAGCAATGGACTTCACATATAAAAAGGCATACATCATACTAGTGAACAAGATCTTACATCATACTGGTGAAGATCTTTATCAGGCAGTTCAGCAAAGAAATGGTTTGCTTTAACGATGCACCTATCACCAAATGTACCCTTGCCGGGGCGCATCGGAAATCTCACTGATTTGCTCGATGGTGGTGCTGGCTGAATGGCCTGACTAGTAGAACTTTGACTCTGGACAGCAAGTTGCTGAAACTGTTGCTGGACTTGTCCAGCGCTCACCTCAACAGGCTGCGAGGATGAGCCAGTTCCTGATGGTGTTGGTGTAACCACCGGAGCTTGGTGCTGGACTTGAGGGGCTTGGTGCAGCTCGGGAACTGATGGAGAAGCAGGAATTCCGTGTCCACCACTGCCACTCCTATGCCCACCACCGTAGTAAGGCTGTGGCATTCCTCTTTGGCGTGAACCACCATGACCATAGTGCTCATGTGCTTGACAGTCAACAGGACTGCTACCTGGTTGATGTGATTGTTGCCCTCCACGACCCTGGTACCCCCCACCACGTCCCTGGTGTTCTCCACCACGACCACCTTGTTGAGAATATTGAGGATTGCCAGGTACCAAACCATGTCCATGCTGTTGAGTTCTCTCTGCTCGCTGTGGTGGACCCCGTCCAGCGGCTCCTGTAGTTTCCCGAGTTCCAGAACCTTCCCCAGCACTTGGGGGGCCACTTCTATTCTTTCTCACCATTGTTAAAGCTGCAGGGCCAAGTACATATACACCTTTACTCTTACTGTCAACATAAATCAAAAACAACACAAACCTCCAAAACCATATAGAGAACAATCTAGACTATAAAGTATTAACATGTTTTTTTATAAAAAAAATACAAAATGATAGAATGGACAGGCACAAGCACACGCAAAAAAAAAAGGAGATAACAGGGGAAAGCCATCTTTAGCCATGAAACTGAAGAACTCAGTAAGCGTAAAAAAGGAGAAATAGAAGTCAAACAGAGAACCATCTTAACTCAGAAGTCAGAAGTGCTGGACAAACAGAGAACCATCTTGCACAAAAAAGGAACAACTCAGTAAGCGTAATCGTAATAGAAATAGACAATACTGAATACTATATTCAACCCCTAAATAATAAATTAATAATAATTCCAGCTAAAGCCAAGAGGAAATCCCAGCACAATTCTCAGTTTGCTCACGTACCTATGAATGAATGCTTCACCACAGGGGAAAAGAGTGGCATTCAAAAAGGTACCGATCTGCCTGAATGATAACTGGTATGTAATGCTAACCACTTATTGTAATTGGCTTAGAAGCTACTCCCTCCGTTCTAAAATAGTAGTATTTTTGGACATTGACACGGTCTCTAAAATATAACTTTGACCACTAAAAGATCTTATTATAGATAAGTTTCAAAAGATTGACTTTGAACAATTCTAAAACGACTACTATTTTAGAATGGAAGGAAGGTAAGTTGTATCCTCATTTTTTGGCGAGGTGATGATTTCATCATAAGAATTCTCTCCACATGAGTGTCACGGTATAGAAGGAGCAGGGGGTTTTAAGATTGTTGCCAATGTCTGCCTGCCTTACCAAACATACAAAATTTGGCAAGCGTTTGTTACAATACCAAACTTTAGCGAGATTCTATTCGCCCTAGTTTATTTTCTTGCCATCTTTGGCAAGAACATTGGCGGCCAATTTGTTGACTAAATTTTGTTAAAATTTATTGGAGCAAATTTGTCACAAAACCAAACAGCCCCAACCACAACTTAATTTTGTCACAAAGCCAAAAGGCCCCAAATTCCACAACTTAATTTATAGAGCAATTGGTTCTAGCATCGATCTAAAAACATGTATGGATCTGATTTCTCATTGCACGCTATGAGTAAATAGGTTAACATGCCATTTTGGACATTTCAAGGTATTGTCGACTGGTTTATTCCTTATTTGACCATAGGTTAACCAGAGACTATGAAATTAGATTATGACAAAAGTATTTCGATGATAAATGTACAGAACTACAGATACCATTCATATTTATAGAAATAGTAGCGAAAGGAACACCGCTACAATGGTATAGCTTCTCCTTCTTCTCCTTCCCCTCTCTCCCACCTTGCCTGCCTCCGGAGGACACCGGCCATCATCATCCTGTGCAAAAGGCTGCCACTTCTCTGTCCCCCTTTTCCCACCTCACCTGCCTATCGCTACCCACCGCTGTGTTAGCTGTTGCCAGCCACTGCCCGCGCCTAAGGGTCACTGCCTGCAAACCTTCTGGTGTCAAAGAGCCGCCCCAGCACCAGCGACCACACCACTTGGGCCACCTCCGCTGCCCCAGTATCATCGAGCAGCTGTGACTTGAGTATTTAGTATTATAGCATGAATCATGGAGTTTCATACTATAATACTCACTGATGCTTATATACTTAAATACCGTTGGAATGGTATACCTTCGGTAGTGGAGTTTCACACTGTATGATGCTCATTGATACTTCTATAACCGTTGGAAGAGTATGCCATTCAATAGCCTCCTTATATACAGAGGTCAGAGTTGGGAACCTAACGTGGTAGCATCAATTTGCAAATGGATTTATATCAGTAAAGCTACCCCGTGTTATACACAGGAAAAACGAAAGACCAGTAACTCAGTAAACAATACACGACGGACTCTCACGATAACTATGCAGATACACAGATATTCAAAACAAAACTACATGTATTTACACACCAACATGGCAACGTGTGTCCGATGAACCAACTGTGATCACAAGAACACCAAAATGTAAACAAACCGTAAACAAAAAAAAAAATCAATCCATATACCACCCACAGATCAATCCATATACGACCAGAGTTCCCACACAAACAAATCCAACATCCAGGTTACCGACAAATGATACGTCGAAAAATCCAACAACGCTACAACAGCACGCCCGAGCGGCCGCGCCGAATCGACGAGAACCCGTCGCGAAACCGATCCAAATCCACCGCTTCAAACTCACGGTCCACAGAATGGCCGAATCCCCGCGACCCCCAAGGCCCCAACCAACCGCGGACGCAGGTCCCGGGAAAACGCACAGCGGTAGGGATATTACGGGCCAAAGCTAAAGGCACGCAGGAAGGTCATACCAGAGCACCGCGGCGAATGGCAGGCAGCGCGAGGCGGCAGCGCGTGGAAGATCTCTCAAACCCTAGAACTCACGCTCCTACACAACCACCGGCGGAAGCGCCACTCCCTCCGCCCTCTCTCCGTCGCCCGCCTCCCTTCAGTCCACCGAGATGAGACGACGGGGCGTGGTGGGGAGATTTCATTTTTTACCCCCCCAATTGAGGGGGCAAATACTTCATGCCCTCAATTGGGTTGTCCTTTATTATTTGCCACCGGTACATCGAATTCTTTTATTTCTCGCCACTCCACCCCTTTTAATGCCTTAAAAAATCATAAAAAATTCAAAACAATCTTTAAAAATTCTAAAAAATCATAAAAAATCTGAAAAAGTATAAAAATCATAAATATTAAAAATTCAGAAAATATTAAAATTCGAATAATGTAAATTTTACTGTATAGCAAGGTTACGAAAGACTTCTCATTTTTTACGTTTTTTATTTTTTATGATTTAAAATTAAAAAACTTAAGAAAATCAGAAGCTTTTTGTAACCCTGCTATACAGTAAAATTTAATTTGTAACTCACGATTCTTTAAATTTTACTTTTGAGTAATGGTTACAAATAGTTTTCGGGTTTCTTAAGATTTTTATTTTTATGATTTTTCTAAGTTATTTTGAATTTTGAATTTTGAATTTTTTTTCATGGTTTTCGGATTTTTACGATTTTTGGTTTTTTAGATTATTCTGAATTTTGAATATTTTTTGTGATTTTTTAAGATTTATGAATTTTTATAATTTTTCAGATTTTTATGATTTTTCAAAATTTTTAAAGATTGTTTTGAATTTTTATGATTATTTAAGACATTAAAAGGGTGGAGTGGCAAAAATAAAAGAATTGATTGTACCAGGTGGCAAACAATAAAAGAGAACCCAATTGAGGGGCATGAAATATTTGCCACTCAATTGAGGGGCAAAAAATTAAATCTCCCGGCGTGGTGCGGTTAATTGATTGATTAGTATAATAGCCAGGACACAGGCAGAGCACCGGCGGCCGGCGGAAATGGCCGTCGTCCGCGACTCGCGTCGGGAGTCGAGGCCGGCCACGCCCATGGATTGTCTTGGTCGAAGCGAGGGATTCGGCCGGGCTCCGGGAGCGCCACGTGGCCTCGTATGCCTGTATGACAGCGTGGGCCCCCTGGCGACCCGATGCCGCTACGACGAGCGGGTCGGACAGTGCGGTCTCGGTCACGCCTGCTAAGGCCGAGAGGAGTCAAGTAAAGGCCGGTCAAAGGCACGCCCCAATCTGCAGACTAGATCGGCGTCAGATCCGTAAATTGGAGAGATCCACGGCTGAGGCTAGCCTTCACGTGCGGCGAGGCCAGCAGGCCGCTTTCGGCTCCTGGTCCCACGCCCACTGCCCCGTACGGGTTGGACGACACCGGGGCCCACACAGAGCCCACGATGGGCCGATGGTACGGCTGGGCCCACGTGGCAGTGGGATTATGTCTAGGGGGAGGGAAGCGACTGGGTGACGGATGTTTCCAGATAGGTCACCTCCCCACTGGCTACGGGGGCCCACCTAGAAAAATTGAGTTTCTGCCACTCCAAACATTGTCGCTCTTAAATTTGCCACCCTTAAATTGACGCTCGGAAATTTGCCCACATTAATTCTTGCCGCCGCGCATTTGCCATTTAGACTTTTTGGTGATACGAGCCAAATACACAACAAATCGTAGAGGCCCACTGTCATCTTCTCCTCCTTTCTCTCTTTCCTTCTCTCTCTTCTTTCTTCTCGATGGACATGTTGCCGCTGAAGCTCATGCCATGCCATTGAAGCTCGCTTCGAGCTCACGCCATGCCTGCATGCTTGCATGCCATGCCATGGCTTCATGCGCGCCGCCACCGAAGTCATGTTGCCAGTTGCGTCGTCATTCGAAGTCATGGCAGGCTGCCGTCAATGCCACGCCGAAGCTTCGCCGCCGCCGCCATCGGATCGGATCTTGGTCGCCGGAAGCTCGCGCCGTTGCCATATCCACAGGAGAAGAAAAGAAGAGAGAGAGAGGAAGAGTGAGTATGACATATGGGCCCAGGTATTTTCTCCGTATTTGTTGTGTATTTGGCTCGTGTATCAGGCAAAAAAGCCCCGAAATGGCAAATGTGCGAGCGGCAAATGTTAGCGGTGGCAAATTTCCGAGCGTCAATTTGAGAGTGGCAAATTTAAGAGCGACAATGTTTGGAGTGGCAGAAACTCAATTTTCTCCCCGTATGGCAAGAAAGAATGAAGGAGGCGGCCGCCAAACGACATCTTTGCCCGTCGACGACGACAGGACGGTGGGGTCCGCGAAGACGTCTTATCACAGTAAATTTGTTATTTTCATACAAACAGAACGACGTTGCTCCCTCTGTCTTTTTACATTTTGACACGTATTTGACCATTCGTCTTATTTAATAATTTAATACAAAGATGTAAAAAAATAAGTCATGTTTAAAGTACCTCTATTAATAAAACAAATCACAACAAAATAAAAAATATTTACAAAAAAAATTGAATAAGACGAATGCTAAAAGACAAATCTAAAAGTTAAAGACGTCAAACAAAAAAGAATGGAGTGAGTATTATTTTTTTGTGGTTTTAAATAATTATTTTTTACTTTGTAAAATATTTTTTATATATTTTTTCACCTTCTAGATTTTTTGGAGGATCAAAATTTTTCTTAAGTTAAAATTTTCAGCAAATTTCACCTAAAAAACAAAGTCGTAGCTGGGGACGTCCCCATCCATTTTTCCTTGGAATAAAGTACAGGGCATAAATGATGGTGTGATACAAATTTTCTGTTAACTTACCTGGAAAAATTCTCCACCGTACAGACATGGAGTATATGGTAGAGTGCAAGAGGTCACGTACTTATTTATATGCGTTTGTGATTGTGGATTTAGCTTTCAATTGATCATGTCTATTGAAACTGCAGAATAATGTTTCACATGAGTTTGACTCAAGCAAAGATATTATTATATTTAGATGTCTTTTTTCGCCTTATTCGAGGGTTTTTTGAAGTGATTTAAAAAGTCCGACACACTTCATTCGATTTGTTTTTTAGAGCTTTGTGATGCAACAAAAAAGAATGATCAAAAAATACTAAACCACTTGTGTTTTCGAAACCAAAGATAAACAAATAAGCATATAAGCATAAATTAATAAGTCGAACAGAATAAACTCCAAGCTCTTATGGAAAAGGACAATGCACTAGCATTGGTATAAAAAAAGAAAAGAAAAAAGAGGAGGACGGCACACCACGTAGGCATAGCCCTTGCAGCCGATGAGAAGGTGCGCCCATTTTTTGTGCCCAAGGCGATTGATAAAATGGCACTTGACACAATTTAGTCCCTCAACTCTAAAATCAGATTAAAACAATAGATTGTCACTTAAGTTGATAATGGTTATTTTACATATTTTTACCTATTGTATCCATTTTTTTATTTTTCTATCATTTCTGTAATCATAAGAATAACACAAAATGCTAAACAATCATGTGAAGTTTAAAGAAAATATTTGAAAAGATTCTATAAAATTAGGTAATCATAACAAACTCTACTTGAAGTTTGATTTGGATTTTATGAAATATTTTATATATATATATATATATATATATATATATATATATATATATATATATATATATATATATATAACATTTTAGTTAGAACCACCTTTGATCGAACAAAATTGCCGTTAAGTCAATTAAAGGGACATCTATGTCTGAATTTGATAGTTAAAAGACTAATAGGCTGTTTGGTTGCCTGCATCCAAGGAGTTTTGCATCTAGAAATACAAAACTAGGGTGGTTGGTTCTCTTCTCACCATCTGAACCAGGCTCTCCAGATGCAATTACTCCCTCCGGGTCAGGCTCTAGAGATACGACCAAATTGGACGTTTCCCCAGAGCCAGGCTCCGCGGATGCAGGCATGCAGCAACGCAACTACATGCGCAACACATTTGATTCATTTTTTGTTATATTTTTTATTAGTATTTTCGATTACCGAACTGATTTAAAAAATGGGTTATTGATATTTTTTCGAACAAAACGAGACCACACTTGCCATATAAATTTTAAAAGTTTAAAGTTTTTTTTTGAATTTATTTATTTATGAGACTTTATTTTGAATTTTTTATTTTCATATTTGATTTTTTGTTATTTTGATTTTGTAGAATTTATTTTTTAATATGTTTCATCTCTCTTTTGAATTTCTTCATGCCATTCTCTCCTTAGTGCAGTCAACCAAACAACATCTCTACGTAGACCGTACAATTTCATACACCTAACCAAACAACAACCATTTGCATCATCTCAAATTGGCTCCAACCAAATGAGCTTGCTCAAATTTCATCTGACTGGTTCAACTGAGAAGACAACCAAACAGCCTATAAGTTATCCCAATTTAGGAATTTGGAGATAGAAATAGATCAAGCATGACCATTTTTTCTTCTCTAAGGGCCCGTTTGGAAACCCATTTCCCCGCTGGGATCCGGCTTGTTCCCCGGGGGCGCAGCCCGCGTGGAAGATATCCACAGGGGCAAACGCAGGACCGTTTGGAAGCCAATCAGCCCAGGGTGGCGCGGCGATTTGCAGTGGTCCTTACTAAGGAGCTAATACGGTGACGATAGCATTTAGTTGGAGTGTCATTTGTTTCTTTATTTCAGAGATTGAGTTGCCCAATCATGATATTCATCTTGTAATTGACGAGATAATAAATGAGATTTCCTTGCCAAAAAATATTCAGGTCTACTTTAGCTTTGCCAAAAAAACACAAATCATTGCTGCTCCTTTGGATTTCTTCAAAAGTTCAGAAGTACAAGAATGATAAGTTGCATCCCGGTAAGTTTATTTCTAAATATATCAACCTTCTTTATACTTCAAGCTAAAGATATAAATCTTCTTTGCACTGCCTGCTATACATTCGCTTCTTGCATTTCACAAACTGACATGTTAGATAATCTATAGGCATAAAGTTGCATATATATTTATATTTGACCATTTTCATGTATTATCTGCTTGCATAGATTGATCTGTTTGACTTTTTTGTGTTATCTTTAGGTGTTGGATAAGATACTTTGCTGTTTCCTCCATGCCTCTGTCAGAACCCAAGTATCGACTCAGGAGAACAAGCTCAATGGCTTTCTAATCATGTTCAGACTAGTTTATTTAGTATAATTTTAAAGTGATTTTGCTTGTAAGTTTTGCATGTTTAATGAGAGTCATTTGCTAGCTGATTATGTGGCATGTCAGCACTGCTATCTCATTTGCTATGGGCTGTGTAGATTAGCAGGAGCCTATTATGTGGCATGTGCTATCTCATTTGCAGCTTACTACTTACTACTTGAGCAGATGCATGTTTTTTTTATGGATGAATTTGGAGTTGAAATAGTAATTTATGTGGTACTAATTCAGAGTTAAATCAGTGACCCTGTATTTACTTGCATTACCCGCATTGATTTGTGGCAATTTCAAACTAGAGTTGAATTTACTTGTTGTTGGCAGCAGTACAAAGTAGTAGTGGGCAGCAATACAGAGCATGAGAGCAGTAGTACGAGCAGTACAGAGCATGAGCGTGCAGCAGTGCATCATTCCCTCCGAGTGACCTGTTTGGGCACCACAAGCCCTAGGTTGGCAGGCACGTGCCTCCTCTTCCCTGGGGGGTTTGAAGCGGTCCACTAAAATCCCCTCCAGGGCTTATTAACCCGGTGTTCTTTTCCCTTTGCTGCCAAATGAAGCCTAAGGGCCCATTTGGAAACCCTGATCCCGACCGGGATCCCGGCCCAATCCCGGGGTGGGAATCCCGTGGTGGAAGATTTCCCTTGAAAATTTTTGGATCCATTTGGAAGCCCATTCACCAGGGATTATTGGACCCATTTCCCCCTCTTTCCACGGGTAAGTCTGCCTAGCCCTCGACCTCGTGGATATTCTCCCCATTCATCTCTCTCCCTCGCGTCTCCTCCCTCCCTCCGTCGCCTCCCTCTCCCTGCCGTCCCCGCCCCCTCCGTCTCCCTACCCCATCCGCCTCCGCCCCATCCGCCTCCCTACCATCGTCGCCTCCCCCTCCGCCTCCCTGCCACCGCCACCTCCACCGGTGAAGGGGATCTCAGTGGCGAGCTCGGCATAGCAGGAGGCCGAGAACAGAGCCGAGAACTCGAACGGCGGCGTACGCGAGCGGAATCGTCGGACCGGCGTTGAAGCGCTCCTCTTGGCCGGCATCGAAGCGCGCCTCTTGACCGGCGAGCACGAAGACGTCGGAGCTGATGCCGGAGTGGAAGCCGAGGAAGGCGAGGCCGACCCACAAGAGGCTACGCCGCAGCGGGTTCTTGCTCTCGGTGAGCATCGTGCCACCCTCGACGGCCTTCGACGAGCAACTCCTTCGACGAGGCGCGGCGCGGTGGCGGTGAGCACGCGGCGTGGGCGGCAGTGGTGCTGGGCTTGGATTGGGCGTGGGGGGCGGTGCGCCGGAGCAGATGGGGAGGGGATTTTGGGGGATCGGAGATGCGGGGGAGGGGGGGCGGGGTTGGGGAATCCTGGGAAGTGAAATGACAAATATTTCCCCGTCGGGATTATTATAACCGGGGCTTTCTCCCCGATGCATCCAAATGAGCCCTAAAAGATGAAAAATAACCAAACCCAGGGTTTGCGAGAGCCTATGGCAGCATGGCTCTCACTGCAGAGTTGACCAATAAATCGGCCGTTCGACACAGAGGAGCGATAGTACAATGTACAGAGTACAACACGGGAAACAGTGAACCACCTTGTACTAGCACGTACCTCAAAAGTTTAAGCGGATATGTACTTCCTATTGCTAGTTGATATACGTAACGTCAATATTTAGTAGCAGTAGTACATGTTGTACTCTAGTAGCGGTGCTATACTTGGTACTATGATTTTTGCAATTTCAAACCAACTGAGAGGGATTTCTCTTTTTTTTTAGATGTGTTAGTCAATCGATATTTATATGCAGTTCAATTAGGAATACATGTACATGCACCTATTAAATATTGCGCAAACATATTTCTCTATGTTCCCATTTTCCAGATCAGTGTATAATGGTCATGAGCTGCTATGGTGTTTCATATATGTTGATCCGATGCAGAAAGCAGTGCCTTTTAAATGATCCAGACAGCCATGTTATGCAAACAAAAGTACGTGGGTTAACTAAGGATGTCAGTGGAGTGGTATGTCCCCTGATAGAAGAAAGAGTTTCAAAGAAAATATTGTTGTTGATTGCTTGCTACTCCATGCTCCTTAATACTAGAAGAAAGAGAATCGAAGTATAGTTTAGAAGATTGTGCCAAATCAAACCACACCTTATAAAAACAAAAGGAGAGTATCGTTTACCAAAAACTGATTGCCAGTGTGACTACCGATACATATTTGGTTGTATGTGCAACATTGCCATAACTTTTTGTAAATGGTATGTTTCGGCATTCTTTTTTGGTTGATTGCGTGCAGGGCAACTGAACCCTCGTTCCGCACCAGCGGAGACTATTTGGGCAGCGAGCGTGCCTAGCTGGTCAGGAGGCGGAGGGACCGTCAGTGAGGAAAGAGCACGTTCACTTTTATACCCTAGTTCAGGCCTCCACCACGGGATAATAGCCCTACCTCCAGTCTTGTCATTAGTTTTTGAAATACATATAAAGGTCAATCTTTATAAATATTAAACGCAAAATTGTGCCACAATTGTAAGACAAATATTAAACGCTTCAAATATACTAACACAATCTTTATAAATATTGCAAAACTTTTCTTCATTTTTCAATTATTTTTAAAGTATACCCCTGGGTCCACCATCGCTACATCCATACAGTTCTCCTCACGCTTTATTTTCTCTTTGTTTTAGTTTAGTTTTAGTTTTATTTAAAATTTTTGTTATTATTGTACATACCATGCAGTGTAACATCTTAAAATTTGAAAGTGTTTCTTTTAATATCTTCAAACTATTTTTAGTAATTTATTTAATTTTTTTCACATCTGTTTTGAAAGTATTAATTTTTCTAGCCACAGCAAAAACTAAACAAAAACAAAAAACAAATTGAAGAACTAACCCAGTCAACGCTAACGTTTCAGTGCGTGGGGCATATCAACCTGTCATTGATGGGCCCTACGCCCCACGAGAACGTATGGACCACTCGGAGCTCGAAACGTGTCCCGCCGGGCCCAGCGATGCACCCCGGTCCGGCCACATAAACTAGGTGCGACCGTACCCACAGGAACAAGATCGCGCGGGCCCCGGCCTCCACTACACCCGCTCGTTGCCAGCTTATCTGCTAAAAAAAAGGTAAACACTGTAACGGGCCTAATGGCCACGCCATTTCCATTTCATCCGACGACGACGTTATCCTGTTCGCGCCTCAGCCCTCAGGTGCGGCTCTATTTGCTGTCCAATTTCTTATTTCTTTTCCTATTTTAGGATGCATCCTATTTGCTGGCTTAATTACTTGGATGATCCACTACACTATCGAAACACATGCTGCGGGCTTGGATTTTGTACAGCATTGAGCATTTGAGCGAACGATTTGCTGCAGACTTTGACCCTCTCTTGTTCGTGTCAGCTTCAGCTTACTCTGACCACATCATGCTCCTGTTGATTCATCTACCAGGTTTGGAGAGATTTGGAGCATATTCGTTCACCAGAAAGGCAGAAACAGAAATGACCAGAACAATGTTAGCTTATTACTGCATTCCCCTTTCAAAAAATCCCTTTTTTTATATAATCGAGCATGTCTAGCTTATTACTGCATTCCCCTTTCAAAAAATCCTTTTTTTTATATAATCGAGCATGTCTCTCTAGTTCTGAGTTCTGACGTTGTACTATACTCCAACCGCTAGCGAGCGAGCAGGGCTGTCCAGTTCCTCATCGTGTAGCAAGAAAATCAGCACCCCCACCGCAAAGCTAGTCCCCATCGATTCACCAAACATTCGACGGCAGCGATCACCGGTCCACCCTCCCTAGCTATTATCCATCCCTAACCCGATCCATCTCTCGCGCAGGCGGTTATCGTCAAATCAGATGAAATGAAACCAAGATCAATCAAGCATATATAGGAAGGCAGCATGCATCCAGCAGCAGCTAGCCAGCCAAGATAGGAGATGAACAGCACGGTTAATTGCATGGATAGCAGCGCTGCTGCAGCCCTGCAGCAGTGCAGCTGAACAATCCGGTAGGCTTACACTTACACAGGCAAGCAAACAGCACGCACAAACTACATAGATGAAAGATCAGTGACAGAGCAAGCAGTACAGCGAGTTGCCAGAGCAGAAAAAACTAATCAAGAGAGCAGGAGATATCCTCATGGAGTAATGGGCGTGTGTGTGTGGGTACCTCGATGGGAGGAGGAGTAGCACCCGTTGTCCAATTGAGAGGCCATGCATGCCGAGGCGGCGGGAAGCTCAGTGCGGCGCCAATGGCAGATCCTGCGCAGCCAAGAAGGAAGGAGGGAGGGGGGCCGGGGGAGACGAGACGAGACGAAAGGGAAGAGTTGGGACGGGCGAGGACAGAGGCAAGAGTTCTTGTAGATAAGAACAAGTTTTTGGCGGTGGGTGGGCGTGGCCTCTTCCTCCTGTACGTCGCGCTCTCGCGTCGCCCTCGCGCGCGTGATGTCCCGGTCCCGGCCCGGCCGATACGATGCTGGGAAGTGGTAGACTGGTAGTAAGTGGTAACACTGTAACAGTATCAGTATGGCGCGCGTACGGCACTGTTGCCACCTGCCGGTGACGGCGAGGCACGCACCCACCACCGGAGCACTGTGCGTGAACAGGAAGGCGATTAGCCTCGCGCCCTCGCCGGCCGGCAGCACTAGCCAGCGTAGTGCCCGTACCAGCAGGCCATGGATTCGGTTCTCCGGCGATCGCGAAATTGGCCATTTTGGCGTGCACCGGGGGGGCTCCCGGTTCTACGTGTCAGCGTCCGTCGTCATGGTCTCATGCTTGGGTGTCCAGCTATGCCACGATGTGGCTGCTGTTTGAGAGCCCCTACCCGGCCGTCGCCGGCTTTGGACCTGGCGCATTTTTGACGTGAGGTTCACTCGGTGGATCTGCTGAAACCTTAATTAAACAGTCAAGCACAAATAAGGGAGGAACTGATCTATTTTATATCAATAAAAAACAATAAAGAATCATTCCCTTCTACATCTTGTATGTATTGTGTTATTGTTCTTCGATGTCTACAACATACATATGTATTAACAACCTCGGACTGCACTCGTTGGTTAGCAAACAGATTTGGGCGGACAGATCCATTCAGCGACAAAGTCGACCAGGACCTAGGATTTAATAGCAGTTCGGACAGCAAACAGAATGTTAAACTCTGCTAGTTCCATTGCCCACTTGGCTATACGTCCGCCGGCTTCCTTGTTCCGTAAGATTTCGCCCAGAGGAAACTTGGTCGAGACCATTATTTGGTGCGCCTGGAAATAATGCCGAAACTTTCTGGAGGACATGAGCAAAGCGTAGAGCAACTTTGGACCTCAGGGTAGCGCTCCTTTGATCCACGAAGCACCTCGTTCACGTAATAGATTGATCGCTGGATGCCTTCCCTCTCCACCGTCAAGACAACGCTCACCGCTTGTGGCGTGCAGTCAAGGAACAATAAAATTTGTTCGCCGTGTCGCGGGGTAGTCAAGACAGGTGGGTTGGACAGGTATTGCTTTAGATCTTGAAAAGATCTATCAGCCTCCTCTGTCCATTCGAAACCATTGTGCTTGCGCAGGACCTGAAGGGCAGCCCACGTTCGCCTTGACGAGAAATAAACCTGCTTAAAGCAGCCATCCGCCCTGTGTCAACTAAGGTTCTTGAGAAAGGGAGATAGAAAACCTGCCGAGTAAGGCAAACAACAATCAATGAGCAACAGGGAGACACAGGGTTTTTATCCTGATTCGGGCCTCTTCGAGGAGATAACAACCCTACGTTCAGCGCTTCTTTATATAAAAAAGGGATTACAAGAGGGAACTCGGCGAGATGAACAAGTCTCGACGAGATTCTGGGTGTACAGAAAGTAATATGCGATTTTGGATGCAAGATCTCACGATGTTCCGGTCCCTCCACACGTCGCAGGGACCTTGTTTATATAGTGTTGAACAATTGATCTACCAAGAGATAATCGGGTCGGACTAACCACGAACTCGTAACGAACTCGTATGCCAAATACATCCCGCGGTAGATAAGATATATTCCAATTCTTGATGATCACGACGTCTGCTCCAATCCGGAAAACTACGTTCGGGTCTTCACGTAGCCGTACAGAACTCTAGCTTGAGTCGGACTCAAACAGGAATCATAGGCCATTACGCACCGTGCCAGCCAGGAAGCTGTTCGGCAGGATGCACATGGGCCTGATAGAATCTTCTTAGGAGCCAGGCCCTAGGAGGCTGCTCAATTGGGCCGTCAGGGAATGGGCCATGGCAATGGGCCGTGATTTTATCCCCCGACAACACCTTAATTTGGATACATTGGACACCATCCAAGTGCAAAATTGTTTTCTGCTTACTGTTGCATAACTGTATTCTCACATTCAATATCCTTCTTGTCAATCTACTACTTTTGCCCCCTCTGCCGTTTCCTTGTAGGAACTTGGAAACATCACTCCATCTGTTCTTGAAATGTATCTTTAGCTTACAGACTTGGCAGAGCATTATAGACTAGCTCCACCTCCCTACCCTGAATCCTTCCAATTGGAACCACCATCCCTCAGTTGTGACTTGGTGGTTGGACGACGTTCTCCAACCGCTTCCACCTCCAAAGCACAAAGGGACTAGTTTTGTCATCTTAAGGGTGATTTGGTAAATCTAGCTCAAGCGGAACTCCAGGATCTTTCGTCTTACCGAGCGTCCGTCGGCGGAATTCATCAACTTTGTAAAGGTTGATCTCTGCCTATGGGGTCAACAGGTGCTAAAATAATTGGTGTAATCTAGTCCTAGAACTTTTGTGCCCTAGGGATATAAATTCCTAGCGCCGGCCTTTCGCTGATGTGTAACCTTCTCCTTTTTGAATAGAATGCACCTCTTGTGCTCTTTACTAAAAAAAATATTGCCACATCAGTTTACCGTGCAACAAAATCATTTGATTATGATTGTTATATCGGCGGCCGTGCGACGACTTTTCTATAAAAAGGAGAGCCGCTATAGATCAAATGTTTGATTTGAAAAAAAAAATTGACGCTTGTTCCAATTATAGATAGCTTATTCTGAACACATTTGTTGTGCTACTATATAGCGCGTACCCCGCGCTGGCCACGTCGCCCGAAAATCCTCGGTCGTCGGATCTTGCAGCTTGTCTCCCGTTCCAGCCGCCCGATTCAAGCCCTCCCGAGAGGGTCCGGTTTGCAGAAAAGCCCTTATGGTTTACGATTTTCTATCCATATTCTCCTAGACTCGTACCGAGGTCCTTTCCAGCCTGTGTTCTTTTGCGCTTGCCCCCTCCGATTGTTTCTCTCCTCACAGCGCTGCCCTTTTTGCCTTCATAGGTACACCCGGACTTCGGACAAAATTACCCGCAAATGCCACTGCTTTTAGAGCATCCGTAGCAGGCACTCTATAAATACTGTAGCTATGGATAAAGTGTCTGATGTCAGAAAGGAATCTTTTAGAGTGCAGTGTAAAGTCTGAAGAAAATATAAAGGGAAGGACAGAGGGACACTCTAAGGGCTCGTTTGGGAGCAGGGGCATAGAATTCCAGGGAGAATATTCCCCGAAGGGGAAATACTGGTCCAATTGGAAACCAGGGAAAGAAGCCACGTCCCCCACGAGGTTTGCGTCTCCAAACAGTTCAAGCGCGCGGAAGGGGGAATCATTTGTTTCACTCATTAGCCACTTGCTTTATCTACCCGTGATTAACTAAGGCGACCAAACACTACACCTTTCGATCGATCGCTACTACTAAGATAGCAAGCACATATCTGTAGAACAAATGCACAAGAAAAAGCAAAACACGTGTAGATTTTGTGCATGCCGTCATGGATACCGTAGGTTTCATACATGATATATCAACAAAAAAAATGAAAACATATATGGATTTGAACATCTAAAATTTGAAAAAAAATACTTTGTGCCAATCAAGATATTGTGTAATACAATTTTAAAATGCTAGAAAACAAATATAATGTAAATACAATGCTCATCCACCAAAATAGTTCCTAAAATAGCTATGTCGGCTCCTCATTCATCCACTAAAACAAAACAAACTAGACAATGTCAAGTTTGTGAAGGTAACCGAATCACCGCACACTGAAACAAAAGACCATTCATCCATTAAAATATGTAATGTAAATCACATCAAAAGTAAGACTGCATTAATCAAAATGTAAGACCATTCATACATTACAATATGATGCTTCGTGATATGCGATTCAGACTTTGAACCTGGATCATAGAAATCACAACAAAGTTAAAACATTCACGAGCCATCGACCAATTTCTTTTCTTGTAGTTGTCCAAGGAACCCATGCTGATTTAATGTTCGAAATACTAAAAAGTCTGCCTTGCCAACATACTGTCTGTAGAATGAAATGAACAAACAAACGATGAGCAAGAAAATGCCAAAGCAAGCATCTAGTGTATTTAAAAGGGTTGATGCTACCGCCATGGTATTCACTAAAAAATCAATATTTGTACAATTGTACTAAACAATTCCTTTTAAGACACTGACAACATACTACAAAACTTGCTAATCTCAATCATTACAAGAAACGCTAGCATTATATTTTCACATGACTGATCCAAAGAAACATAGGAATTATTGCAACAATTCAATACTTACGTATCAATGACCTTGGCATAGGATTTCTTCACAGTTTGTTATGAGCGATTAGTTACTGGTTTACTAGATACTTGATATAAGTTTATATTCAACATACCGGGAATGATCAATTGATTGCTGCTTAGTAATTTTAATTTTGTAAATTGTGAATACACACCATCAGTCATTTTGCATAGGAAGCTATCTTGCACTATCAGTCTATATGACTTCATCTTTTGAAATGTAGAATTGAGTTTTTTTATGTAGAATAACTTGACTTCGACACAACTTTTTCCCTAGCTTAACTATCTTCCTACAGTCCATTCAACATCAGTCTTCTCTTTGATGTCATTTGTATTGATTTGTAACAACCTGACATTTGTTGCTCAAACAATGTCATCAAACTGCAAATAGAAAAAAAGGCACACATCACCGTTAACATCAACCATAGTTTTACTATGGCGGCTGAACCTAGTTTCTAGAATGAGCATAACATTAGCCTCAAATTGAAAAATTTGTAGAATAATCTTATGGAAAAATTTCCAAATGTCAATATGGCATATAGTATTTGCCCTACAGAAACTCCTGACATTACATAGTAATCTTTAATTAGTTCCAATATATACATGGAGCTTAACAATAGGCTCAGGCCTTCAGGTGCTTTGATTAGAACCAAATCCATACTAAGGCACCGCTGCACAGAATAGATATGTACACAGTTGGAATATGCAATTCAAAAGCATATAATTAACTTTAGGTACTAACTGCAACAATTGTGTGCAAAAGGAAATAATAATTTTAATGAAAAAAATAATTTTGCAGACGTTGCCAAGATAGTGTAGAACAGATTCAGAAAATGCAAGAAAAAACTAACAACAACGACACACATATAATAGAAAGGATCCAATATTTCATACATTAGCAACACCTTCCTTTTTGAAAAAAAAATGACTTTCAGATCAATGTGCTCTTGCAGAGTTCAGTGAGAGGCCGCGTTCACTTGCAGAAACTTGCTCTTCTTCTGAAAGAAGTGGTAGCAGATCAGGAGGAGGGGAAAGATGGTCGGGGCAATACCTAGTATTTGGTGTGAGACATCTTCAGATCGGAGATTGTCCACAACTCCTACGATGACGAAGGCCACATACCGGTTGTCGACTCATGCCACCATCACCACCGCTTTCGGACATGTATACCAGATCTAGAGAAGTGAGGAGGCTGGAGGAAAAAGGAGGAGGAGGAAGTGAGGTCAAGGCAAAGTAGGAGGCGGAGGAGGAGGAGGCGGAGTGGTGGAAGGGCAGAGGCTAAGGAGGCGGAGGCCGAGGTCGAGCATGGCATGACAGTGAGGCATGGAGGAGGAGGCAGGGAAAGGAGAGACCAGGCTTGAGGAGGCGGAGAAGGCGCCAAGCGGAGACGCTGGAGGCAGCGAGCGAGAGTAGAGAGAGAAGCGAGAGCGAAAGCGAGAGGAGACGGGAAGATTATCCACGAGTCTCACGCATGGGCGAGGTTTCCGTGGATACGGCGAGGATAGACGGGAAAATCCGCTACCTGTGCCGCTAAACGGTCCTGAAATCACCCGAAATCTCCGCGGGACTCTGTCCCCGGGATTAGGCTGGGATCCCGGCCGGGAATCGTCTTCCCAAACGGGTCCTAATAGTGAAATAGAGGATGGGGATAGAGTAGATGTGGATGCTCTTATACCTTTCTCCCCCCGTTTTCCCGGCTCATTCCCATTCCATTTTCCCCTCTTCCCACGGGTAAGCCGCCTTCTTCTCCCGTCTGCGCCGCTGTCGCCTCCCCCTACGTCCGCCGCCGCCTCTTCCCGCCCATCGCTCCGCCCGCATCAGACCGCCGCTGCCCCTCCTCCCAGCACGGCATCCGGCCTCTCCATGACCGTCGCCGCTCCAACGCCCTCCGCTGCCTCAAGATCCGGTCACGCCGGCCTGTAGGGTCTACCAACCGACGCCTCCGCGACCATCTTCTGACCGCCGCCTCTTCCCGTTCGGCACCGCCTGCCGCCACCTCTCATCCCCGCCACCCGCCGCTGCGCCGGCCATCCCTATCGTGGGGTCTTCGAATCTGGCGACGACGACCTCGGCGGAGGCAAACGTATGGCCGACGCCCCTCTTTTGCTACGTCCCTTGCTTTGATATATGCGTAGATCGGATCGTGCCGCAGTGGATCTGGATGGGTTTGGGGCCTTGGGTTTTGGACTGGATCTGATTTGTTGCAGGTTGGGTCGAGCTACTAGGGTTTTAGATGGAAGGATTTGTTTAGATCGGCGGCGGGGTTTGCATTTAGTTAGATTTGTATAATGGACTAATCTCGCAGCTACTGTGGCCTGATTCGTGCTTGTGGTTTCGAAACTGATAAATGTTGATTGCTTTCATGCCTTGTGCAGCTTGATCTGTACTGATCCCCCCCTCCCCCCCAATATATATCTTGTTAAACTGGCTACCTAGATTGAATTATGTTCTCCCGAGATGAAAATTTAGGTAGCCAGTTGCGGTAATAGCTTCCAGGAAAAATTATCTTATCCACTGCTTTTATGATGTTTACTTTTCTTTTTGCTATTGATTTTTTTGGTCGGCATGTTCAGTGAATTGCTTACCGGCTTTATTTTCTTCTGCTACATATTTGCAGTAGGATCACAAAAAATCTAATTAGCTTCATTGAAAGTTAAGATGCTTACACATGTTATTGTTGCTAACTTGCTATTAGAAGTAGGATCTTCGGGATGATCATTACTAGGTACCTAATAATATTAGAATTTTTTCTCCAAACTGTGTGTCCCTCTACTAGGGAATGGGACTTTGAAATATTAATGAATTTCCCTTCATGAAAGCAATTGCTACTGTTCGGATGCTGTCTTGTTTTACTTGACCTGTGCAAGGCTTACCTGCTTCATGCTAATGCTTATTCATGTGGTTGTGGTCAAGGTCAGGCTGGATAAAACCAGCTCAGTGTTCTATAGAATTCCATTCAGCTGTTCTATTTCACATATCCAATATGCTTGCCATGACCAAACAAATTCAACATCCTTTGTATGCTTCATGCGACAAAACTGCAACGCACCTGTATTATTTCAGTTAATTAAGTCTATTTTGATTTTACAGCTCACAGTTGATCAACAAAGAAGGTTTGATTGAGGGCCACACATTACATGGTTTATTATGGTAGTATTATTTCAATGCGAATTGAGCTGAATGATTTAGTTTACCCTCTGATATGTGGGTTTGCATATTATATTTGCCATTCTCTCGAGTATGCTCATAGTTCGTTAGTTTGGTAGAACTAGGTTACTAGACCACATCAGCTATGGTCATTGTATACAAGGTACTGTAGTACAAATTTCTCTGCTGCAACAGGCATGTTTGCTTCAAATTTCTCCTTTGCACTACACTTTCCACTGTGTTATTGAGTTAAGAATATTTGTTCTTTTGTTTCTTCTTTTCGTAGCATTTTTCAGTTTACAAAGGGTAGTGTGCCTAGCATTTCTTAGTTTAGAATCGGCTAAGTAGTGTTCTATCTTTTAATATCCTGCATTTCTTGCTAGGTTCTGTTTTTTAGGTTCTGCAACTGCTATAGATGGAGCATCACACATGCTGAAAACTCTGATTGTTTCTGTCTTTTTCAATTCGGTGAACCTGTTCTAGTCAGCTATTCAGGTAGTTTCTTGGGAGAAATATGTCTACATTTTTTAATGTTCCTTTACCCATTATTTGTAAAAATATACAGCCAAAAATTGGTGCCTTTGTAGATTAATGTCATCCTGAAGTGCTCATTATTCAGTTTGCAAAGAATATTAAATAGGGTAAGAATTTTCTTTATAGATTAAAGTCATCCTGCAATGTTCATTGTTCAGTTCACAAAGAATTTTAAATAGTCCTCATTATTCAGTTCACAAAAAAATGTTTGCGTTTCCATATTCAACCAATCAAAGGATATTATATAAGAGTTGCCTATTTAATGCATTGGAAATTTGTTTTTGCCTACAAGGTAGCTCCAACAAATTTCTGTATGGGTCACAAAGCTCTATATTTTGTTGTGGAAACAAATTGTTTCCGTGCAATCTTCTTTTGTTTTTTTGGGTTTCCTCCTTCAACGGCAAACCTAAGCAATTCTTGGTCCTTTTCGTATCAGTGTTGTTGAATGTAGGCAAGGGAGGCTTATGCACCAACTAATCTCATTCTTTTGTTATGCCTTGAATTGTAGAATGCAAGGGGGTCATGACACTGGTTGAGAGCGTCATCAGCGATGAGTTGTAACATTCACCAGTTTATATGAATTAGCTAATTTTGTTTTGGGACATGAATGTCAGTCTGGCGGCCTAATTATGTCTCATATTTTGATTTTAGGTTTGCTCTGTTCTCTCCATTGCAAAACCACACGGGGTTTTGCCCACGCGCTTCATAGATGCTCAACCTAGTGACACCTTAGGCACCAGCAACAAAAAGCTGTTGTGCTTTCACCCTGCATCATTCTGGCTTCTTTACATGGTCAGGCCCATCTCACTGCAACCAGTTCGCCCACCACATATTTTGGGCATCGTCCTCACTTTTGACTATGTATATGACCACACTTATGGTATTCTACTCGCTTGGCAAGCTGCAAAGCTAAATGAACAGCGTTATCAATATCATCTGCAGGACATTTTTCTGTACCACAAGTTACTGTCTAAAAATGCTCTTGCTGTTTTGTATATTCTGCACGAAGTATGCATGAGAGTTTCCATTGTGTGATACAATTTGCACTCTCTTTTTAGCATATTGGTTCTAGAGAAAGTTACAGCATAACAGAAAGATACCATCCATATCTCACATAACTGCTGCACAGTCATATGATTTACAAAAACTCATAGCGAATAGGAAAAAGAAATATAATGGAAGGTTCCAAATTGAACTCTGAAAAACAAGGGCCTTTGCCAAACTGACGGCAGAATAAACTTGTTGCATAATGTTGATAGACCACACTGCACGGGCTTCACCATAACGGAGAGTCGTGGATTAGGCTGGGCAGGGGTTGGGCTTCATTGGACGCGAGTCGCGTGACATGGCGGTATTCTTTTCCGGAACGGAAGAGCCGAAGAGATGATACCAGCCTTGGGCCGCGACCGCTTTCGGCCTGCTAACCAGGAACGATGCTCTGGTGCACACGCATGTGCGCACGTTGCCGCCATGTGTCAAAACGCTCGTGCAAGCAGCAAGCGTCGACGCGCAATGAACAGGGTTATATTATCTCGCTGCCTCCTTGCATGCGATGACCTGTACCGCTCATGGTCATGGCAAAGCTAATTCACACGTGATTTGGTACAGCAGCGGAATCAATGTACGAGACAACAGCAACATCTATCGGGGAAACAGTGAAGGACACATGGAAATAACCCAGGCGTGTGGGCGATCGCCGAGTAGTATGGCGCACGGTCGATCGGAGGTAGCTACTACGCGACGGAGAGAACTCGCGATCATCGACGCGACACGTACGCAAGTGCATGTGATAATGTGATTCCCTGGCTCATGCAGCTAGCTAGCTAGCTCGCTGCGACGTCGACGACACTGGCTAAGTGGCTAGCTAGCGCGCTCAGCCATCAGGTGGAGATCTAGCATTCTAGCTAGTGGAATAGAGGCCTTGTTTGTTTCAGACTAATATATCGTTGCGTTTTACTGTAGCAAATTTATGATCCCCTTAAAAAATACGTTTTAACTAGTTTAAAAAATTATGAAATTTTTTTTACAAACTTTAAAAAGTATTATTTAAAATCCCACATGAATGACTACAAAACATTACATCATTTGACTTATACAAAAATAACAAATTTTCATTTAATTTAATTTAATTTAATTTGCACGAGTTACAGCGACGAGCTAGGCACTGTGAGCTAGTAGAACAGAGTTACAGAGACGATCGAGCCACTCGATAGTAGCTACGTACCCGTACGCCTATACGCTGTTATTCCACGCCTGCATGCACGTGCTTCTGTATGTCCCTGTGAAAAGACGTGAGATACGCTTTAACTTGCTTTTGGGTATATACGGCGAGAAATACGGTCAGAACGTACGTGCGTGCGGCGCTGTCTGTCACGTATGTGCATCGATCGGCGTCGCCAAAACCGCCGATCGAGAACCCAGCAGGAAAACGAGGTGATAGTTAAGGCCTTCGGGTCCCAAGTAACGCCGCGATTCTTGCACGTACTGCATGCACCCGCGCGAGCGACGAGTGGTCACTCGTCAGACAGAGCTGCGCGCGGAGCTATGCGTAGCTGCAGGCGCCAGTGCAGCGTGCCAGCGTGTGATCTTGTCCCAGTCTGGAGACTGGAGAGCGGATCCAGCAAAGAAGAGAGAGTGTTACTAGATGTATTGTTGGGTATCAATAATATTGTTTTATTCTAAATACGAATAACATCAGATACATACATGGATAGTTTCGGATACGGACACAAAACTATTAAGTCCAGACATTGTTCATAATGGATATTTCTTGAATAATATACGAAACCTAGATGATCACGACGGCTAAGGAATTCTTCCGATCTAGACTATGGAACTCTAGATCTAGACTATGGAACTCTATATCTAGACTTACACACCGTCACATGAGCGAGAGAGTGCACTACAACAAACGTTAAATTTCTTGATGGCCGGAACCATCGAGAGAACCCCAAAAACCGTCAAGAAAGTCTTATCTCAACAGCCGGTCGTCGAGTACATAAAGAGTCAAGAGAGCTAGGTTCTCTTGACGGTTCGTCTGTCGAAACTAATACTGTTGACAACAACGTGGCAAAGATGGATAGGGTTCTTTGTTGACCATTGTTCTGGAGACTTAGAATGTTGCCTGTGTTGGTTTAGACTTTAGACGTTTAGTAATGTATTGCACTATGGTGTGCAACATGCGCTATAGCTCGTGGTGAGCTGGCCACCTAAGATGATGCCATGGCCTAGTGGCCTTGTTGGCAGGGGCGGATCAAGGGCTCCCCATATGCCTGTGCACCCCCTCAATTTTTGGGAAAGTAGTAATATGATGTATGTATATATGAATGGTAAGAAAATATTAGTAATGAAATATGTCGGTGTCTGGAAACGCGCCCCTGAAGGGCAGCGGGTTCACGGACCGGCAGACGAATTTGTAGTTGCAGTGAGGCCCAACGACCACCCTTCTCAGCAGCCCGGGGCGGCAGCCGAGCCTGCGGGGTCTCAGGCCACGCGGTCTTCCCGGACAGGGCCTGGTGCGACTTAGCGATCTGGGTACAGATCCGTCGTACGGTGAGGAAGAAGAGGGGGAGAAAGAGAAAGAAAGCAATACAAACCATGAAGACACAAACGATTTACCTTGGATCGAGCCCCCACTGTCGGGTAATAGCTCTACTCTAGCCTTGTTGATTATATGGTGGAAAACAGTACAAGAGGTGCCGAGACCGGGCATGAAGGCACCGATCCCAAGCTTACAGTGGAGTTTCGGACACTGAGGTGGCTAAGGACTATGGCTACTGCTAAGAAAACTTCGGATGCGTGTGCTGCGTGTTTCACTTTTCGATCCCCTCGAACGTCCAGGGATCCTCCTTTTATAGGCGCGGTGGGTCGTCCGGAGCTGATACGGCGGGCCCCACGCCCGTCTCTGCTTTAGTGGCGGTGCCCTTGTCTCATTCCGGGGCTCCGTCCTGTCCGTGGTCTGCAAAGAGAAGCTGGTCTGATTAGTACTGGACACGTGTTTGTCTGGGAGTGCCTATACAGGGGAGAGGCGTGATTTAGGGAGAAAGCACTTTCCCTTTATCCTCAATATAGCATTGACTAGTTTGAGCCAGCTCCGCGCCACCCGTTGGGGGCGTCGTGTAGCGTAACAACCGCTGCCGCCTGCCCTAGGGAGCAAACGACAAGGCGAGCTGTCCGCGTGCTTCTCCCCTAGCTGCGGATCCCGGAGAGGTGCAGTTCTTCCTGGTCAAGGCTGGGAAAAGTGTGGTGGAACATGACTGTTGTCGCCACTTGCCCACGGACAGGTGGACTGCCCGCGGGACCTTCTCCCGAGCTAAGGACAGCCCGGGAGGTGCGCCGTGCTCCTGGTTGAGACCCAGGGAGGCGTGGTTGACTTGGTCAAGTCCGGGAATGACCCTGGCGGCCTAGATGTTTCCTCTAATACGGTCAAGGACGACCTTTTGGGTCCTTCGTACGCGTGGTGGGCCGGTACGGAATCGGTCCAAGGCCCACCTCGGGGTGGGCCACTCACGAATCACCAACAAAATATGTTTCATAAAAATTTGAAGCTGCAAGTAGCTCAATGGTGAGAGTGTCTTCACATATATTGCAGGTCTCAGGTTCAATTTCTAACTTCGTATTGTTGCCCTTTTTACTTTCTTTCTTTTTTTCACCTTAACCATCAAGGATGCCTGCTGCTTGATGCATTTTGTTTTCGTTTTTTTCACAATGGATCCAGTTCTTAGATTATACTCCGAACCAATTATTAGCAGGGACTCATGGAAAATCAAAAAAATCAAGTTAAAAAGTAAAAGGTTATTTCTACTACAAATAGTTCCATTTAATGTCTAAATAAATTTACAAGTCTTAGAAAAATTATGAAAAAAAATATCACTAAATCTATAGAAAAATAGGTACTTATGCAATCAAAAATGGATTTTTAAATGAAATGAATGAAGCCTATTAAAAAAATCCTATTGCAATTTTTTTATTTAATATCGACATAATTTTAAGGATCTTAGAAAAAATTACGAAACTTCTCATTAATTCTATTAAAGAATAAGTTGCTTATGTAAGCAAAATTTAATTTTTTAAAAAACTAAATTATGCTCAAAATTGTGATGTTTCTTAAGAGTCCACGCTACATAACTGGCTTAACACTCGGGCACCCCGTGAAGTTGAATCCATAGCTTGATAGATGATAGTCAATAGGCTCTAAGAATGGATGCAGGTACTATTGTAATTTTCTTTGGGTATTATCCAAGGTATATTATTTGCATTATATGTATCCATTGTATATTATTTGCATTATATGTATCCATGTCTATATCCGTATCCATAATAACCAAAAGAATATCCATGCACTTATTCAAACTACAATCCATGTTGACTTAGTCTCGATCAATCGGTTGGACATTATCTGCTCTGTTTGCACTGTGAGTACCGTTCAAGGCCGGTCCTAGCATTCTGGGGGCCGTGGCGAAAACTTATATGGAGGCCCCATCAATCCACCTCCTCATATATATATATAGAGGATGGCTAGCGTGCACCCCAGAGCACGGAGAGATCCGTGCTCCCAAGTCGTTTTCGAAATCCGAGATTATTATCGATCGATCCGAACCATTGATCTTGTTCGTCTCACTTAAATGTAGCCAGTGACCAAGTTTCGTATTTTTTTGAATTTATTTACTATTTGTTTTCTATTTTCAAAATCAGCCTTCCAATTAGTCGCAAGGCCCAAAAAGCTGATTTTTAAAAATAGGAAACAAATAGTAAATAAATTCAAAAAATACTAAACTTGGTCACCTGGCTACATTTCAATGGATTAACAAGATCAACTATTCTGATCAATTGTTAGGCATCTTGGATTTAAAACGCATTTAGAGCATTTGAGCGATCCGCGTTGCAAGACGCTAGCCATCCTCTATATATATATATATATATATATATATAGAGAGAGAGAGAGAATGCTTATACACCCCAGGAGACGGAGATCTCAGCATTTGAAATCGAGATTATCGATTGATCGAGAGCAGATTGATCTTGTTAAATCTCATTGAAATGTGGCCATCGGTGACCAAGTTTAGTATTTTTTGAATTTTTTACTATTTGTTTCAGTATTTTCAAAAATCAGCCTTCCAATTAGTCGTGGTAAGGCCCAAAAAGCTGATTTTGAAAATAAAAACAAATAGTAAATAAATTCAAAAAATAATAAACTTGGTCACCTGGCTACATTTCAAATGAGATTTAACAAGATCAACTGTTCGATCGATCGATAGTAATCTCGATTTAAAACGACTTGGGAGTACGAGAGATCCTTACTCTGTGTGTACGCTATTTTCCTATATATATATATATATATATATATATATATATATATATATATATATATATATATATATATATATATATATATATATATATATAGTAATTATGCTACCATACGCGCATGTGTCCGTAACATGGATGTTATTGCCATATTTGCATTAGTTGCCTTTTAAATTTTGTTTTTAACACACTAGGGATAAGAGAAGTTTACACCATTGGATGAAGCATAAATTGTTTAAACCCATTTACTACCAAGCAATTGTTTTATTCCTTTGGAGGTGACATTTTGTATAGTGCTAACGTAAGCAAAATAATGGTTTACACGAGACGTTCTTTTGGCAGTGATCTCGGTCTTAGATGGAACGAAAGTTGTTGAAAGACAGGAAGATAAATAGATATAAGAGTTAGAAGGAAGGAGCGACCTGACAAGGAAGAATCGGATGAAGGATTTTTTTTAGATGTGGACCTACGCATGTTGGGATGTGCATGGACTTTTTGTTTATACTTATGTGACTTGCGGTCTGGCAGTCTTGGTGCTGAGTAGACGGGGGACGCTACCTGCAATTTTTGGCAAGGACGACTAACAACAGTTAAATGGAGTTTGTGGCCGGCATGTTTTTCCTAGCCTGAACGAAAGGGGGAAGGCAATAAGAAAAAATGAGAAGGGAAAAATGTGTTACTGTGCAACAAGCAGGTGCTTGGTAAAACGAATGAGGAGGCCACAGCATGAAACAGTGTAGAGTTCGTTGGAAATCATTGGCAAATCATCTCATTTAAGCAGACCTTTGATCTGAACGCTACCCATTCCAGTTTGGCGCACGACATTACTTGACATGCATTGAACTGCTAAAGATATAAATGAATCAACACAAGGAACCGGGAAAAACAACACATATAAAAGGCAGCGACATATACCACACAAAACACATGATAATTATATACATGGGTATAACACAAGTGCACAGTGCTATTGTTTACAGCAAGCCACATTGTTTTATAGTAGCTATATCTAACGCAGAAGGTAGAATATGCAGGGCAAAAGTCTTTGATACGTTGAGCCTATTAATTTAGCAGGAGGTTTGATGGCGTTAAGAGCACGAACCGGCAAATAGAAGATTTTGGGCCTTTGCTGCATCTGCTCTATCAGCCTCAGATGGGTCAACGCCAGATGGGTCAACGCCTACGAGTGTTAAGCGGTACCTAAAACGAGACAAATTTACTTAAAATAACAATGTAATTAACCAACGCACAAAAGCATAAAAGGAGGTTCATTAAAAGAAATTTTTTACCGAGGCTCTGATGTTGTAACACCGCAATTAAAACATCCATAATACTCTCCCTGAGAACGTCCTGTCCTACGGCATTTGGTACAGGCATGGTACCACCATGATTCGTTGGCAGCAACAGATCTTATAGTCACTTGCAAACTATATGTTTTGTTCTGCGCAATATACACAATTAGCATGTGTCATTAGCCGATTTTGCAAAATAAGAGTATTTTGTACAATAATCTAATAATAAAGATACTGGAGGGTACAAACTATACCAGCATAGTATGCGGATGAATTGCTCACAACTCTGGAATAACAAGGAGGCATGAAGTTAGGTTTCCAGCGGCCAACAAGGAGCAGAAATATGCTACAAAGAAGAGAGCATTACAATATATTCAGTACACTAGGGATAAGAGAAATTTATATCGTTGGATCAAGCATAAATGGTTTAGACATCCTTTCCATTAAGCAATTGTTTTACCCCTTTGGGGGTGATAGTTTTGTATAGTACATCATAGCACAAGGTCATAAACTGAATGAATGCAGGTTGTTTGGCTAGCAGTCTAAAAAACTATCAACCTTCTGCTAACTTTTCTAGAAACAGAGCAATAAATATATAAATACCTTGCTTCCATGCCATTGTCCTTTATGCCATATACTGATATAGAGGGCATGTAACCTGTTAAACAAAAATATGTGAAGAATTATAGATTTAGCACGTACAGGTCATTACACAGAAGATTAGGCACATTAAAGCAAAAAGTTTTTAGTACAAAATACAAAACGAAGGATGATGATATCTACTTGCTGATCTCATTGCCTAGGTAAACCAATAAGACCCGTTTTTGCAACAATCCTCGAGCAAGCTTTATCAACGGAACTGTAATGACACAATAATATAAGATATTTTAGATGTTTTATAATGAACGCTCATCCCTTACATGTTCGCCATTAGCGTAGTGCCGTCTCCTTTCAAGAGAATTCAACCTGCTAAATAGTCAACGAATCAAGTTAGTGCTTAGCATTGTCTGTCTGCCTGACAAGAAAGAGTAAGCCAATCTGAAAACAACCAAGCAATCAACAGTTATGAGCCAAAAATATAATATATAGCATGTAGTGTCATCAACAACTGGATTTCTTTTCTTCCATCATCTATCAACATTTTGAAAGCCGATAAACCACATAGCACAAGGCCATAAGGCAAACCAAAATTGCGGTAGGTACGACTACAATCCTTGTGAACTCATGTACATAAATTTAACTTTGCATTTTTTTTTTGTTAAGTCTATCGACAGCTACCTAATACAACACATTACTTACATTAGGACATAAAACGATACTCAGCTAGACTATTATCATGTAGAAAGGGAGCTGCATCACCTGCAGGTTCAGTAATCAAAGTATCAACCATACTGTAACCATAAGACAAAGAAAATATGAATCATCATTACCAAAAAAAAAAAAACAGAGAAAGGATAGAAAACATATAATCAAAGTACTGTGATCTTATCGTTGGCATAGTACCTGCGTCAAAAGACACCACACCTAAGCAATCTTCCAGTAATCTAACAAAGGCAAAAACAAAAGGTAGGCTATCGCTATTAACATTTGCACTGCTAATATGCAGCACATGGAGCCAAAACAGGTTGGTAACTCATCAATCAGAGACTGAATACAAAAAACCAGGCAAAGGATAGTCAATGGATTGATCTGCATCTTGATAACTGGACAACTATAGGTTAATTAACAAAATAACTGTTTGACGTGCATCCTGATGGTTGGAGAGCTGCATACTAAACAAGAAAGAAGCAAAACAAACTGGGCGACAGAGCACTCAGGGAAGAACAAAGGATTACTCTGAACTAAATAACAGAGAGAAAAAACAATGTTAATATATGAAAAATAAAACGGTTTTAGATTAAAAAAATCCTTGTTGATGAGAAAGATGATGCTAACCAAATAACGTGTATTTCTTTCTAAACTGTAGATAGCATAGGCCAAACCTTTTTCAGCACAAACTGAAATCATCTCATCACATACAACAAGATATGAAAATCATAGTAAAAATAACTAAGTGAATCTTAAGCTATAAAGATGAAAGACCATTGCCTGTACATCCAAGCTTGCAGCCGTCTCAAAACATTCTAGATTGTTCCATACACAGGATCAAATGCTAAATTGTTAGCCTTAGGCCTTAGCAACATGGTGATAATTGCCATCTCTATTTTTCTGCAATGAGCTATCGGCCATTCTTACCACCTAATAACATCATAGACACCTAGTACATAAAAAATATGACTTCATTACAAGATAGATATCTCACAAGCTTTTGGGAGGTATCAGCCATGTCTTGCAATAAGTGTAAGCAACAAAAAAACACCAACAATGTCGATAATATTCTCTCATTTGTGAAAAGCATTTTTTTCACAGAGATAGATGGTCTTCTGCGAAAATAAAGGCTTCCTTCCAATGCTTAATTTCATCTAAAATCCTGAGGTGCCATGATTATCTAAAAATTCCATGCCACCCCCTTGCTATTGCAGAGTTGCGATTAGCGAAAGGCTAACAACAAGTACTTAAAAGGAAAACCATTAAATTCTTGGTGCTTCTAACGATGGTGGAGAGCCAAAACCAAAGTGCATGGCAATCAGGCCAATCCGGGTGGAAAAATTTACATTATTGCAGTATGTTTGTGAAAGACAATCAGGAAGGTCCCTGAGGCAATTAACATGTTGGTGATGCTATCTGAAAGATTTGATCAGAGAGAGGCAAACAGTGAGACTGAGTGCCTGTGAGAAAAGCATCAGATACCTAGTGATAGTACCGCTTGTGTACAGGCAGTTCATGAATAAAAATTCTAATACAATAAGATGTATAGGCAGGCACACATTTAATAATTACCATGAAATTTTAGTGGATCACTAATGGTAGCCTCATCTTCTTTTTTTTAATCAAAAAGCTAACTGTACAAATTCAGTTATTGTTAACAATTCGAGTAAATGTTTTAGGTCAATAGATAAGAACATAAGTGCACTCATCTGAACAACATGGGGAAACAAACTGTTCAGTCCCAAAAAATCATATGACCATCCTAGCACAGTAGCACGTGACATCTGCAATTTGGTGATTAAAAAATACAAAATGCTGCGATTAGTCAACATGGAGCTAAATTTGTACTAAAGTCAGCCATACAGAGCCTTGTCCAGACCCACATAGCCACACACCAACCAACGGACAATGAAAACTCAAGGAAAAGATGGATAAAAACCTTGGGGCATCTATCGAAGAGAACGAGTGGAGATTGAGATCAGACGTACCCACCTATCTAGAACGCAGATTGGGAGCAGGAAAGCCGAAGAGAGGCCGGAGGGGCGACACCGGACGATGGACGAAGGGGTGATAGTGGTGGGCCCATAATTTTTAATTTCGGTGTGTGAAAGCAAAAAATTACGATCACGAAAAATTAGCAATGTCAACATAAAAATACAAATTGTCCATAGCAACGACATCGTCTCTAGTGACATAAAGGAATTTGAAATTTAAAACAATTATATGGTCCTTTATATTTTTAAAATCTAGATATGATTGTGTCATCTTCAACCTGTAAAAAGAAGTCCGAGTTTCCAAGCAAAGAATTTAATCTCTAGCCACTCACTTTGAAAGCAAGGTACACATGCTGAAAAATAATTTACGGGGATAGATAAGCACATACCAGACTACCAGAAAAGATGAGGTTGTGACCACCTCAAAAGTACATTTAAAGACAGAGAAGATCTATTATTATATACAGATCAAACCAATAAGATTAATCGACAATCAAGCATCACTTGACAACGAATAGAATCATACATTACATCTTTACGAATTCATTTGCACTTTGTAATGTGCTTGTTAAAATGTAAAGCTTGCAACTTCTGATTTGAATGAATAGGCAACATAAAAGTGATAGCCAATAGGTAATGGAACTATACTTACTCTAGTCATCCCACAAACACGAACACAAAATTTGCTATGACCACTAATTAGCCTGCATGCAACTAATTTTCACAGTTAATTTTACATTATCGTCACCTGTTTGTTTGTATAGCCATGCTTCCTCTGTCCAACAGCTGGGGAAAAGTCAGCATTACTGATCCATTTTTGTTCAGACGAGATCCTCCAGACTGATAAAATAGTATAAAACATATAAATTATATATTAGAAGTAACACATCGTAATTGTATGCTAGAACATGAACAAATAAAAGTAACATACTTCTATTTTGCTGAAATTGGGAAGTACAGGGCGCATAGAAAGTGCAGCCTTTCCCTTAAACACGGTATAGCTTGCGAATTTTCTACCAGACGTGTTCTCTCCCTAAAGAGAACGATCAATAAAGTTAGCACATAGAATTTTTTATGCAATAAACAGAAGGACGAGTGGTGATAAGCACAGAGTAAGGCTTTACCATCAAAATTCGATGTCAAAGTCGAAACAGAATGCCGAAAGATGAAGGAACCACCCCACAGAGCACCCTTCAGTTCAGAGACTCCCCTAAGAAGGGGGAAACCTATATGAACAATCACAGAAGTAACCCAAAAAAACCCATCTAGTATGCAGCAAGCACAGTGTGTGGAAGAACAAGAAGATAGGAACAAGCTGACCAAACAAATCTTATGAACCGGAGGCAAATCGAATGGGAAGAGAGCCCGGCGGGCAGCAGAGGGGAAGGGAAGGGACGGCGGCGAGCTATAGCTGAAGAAGGGAGGAGACGGCGGCGGAGCGAAGATGCTGCACGGCGGGCACAGGCGCCGGAAGACCGAAGCGAGCCGAACCGGAGGAACGGCGGCCACAACCGGAGGCAAATCGAAGGGGAAGAGAGAAGAGAGCCCGGCGGGCAGCAGAGGGGAAGGGGGAGGGACCGCGGCGGGGCAGAGCTGAACAAGGGAAGAGATGGCGGCGGCCACAACCGGCGGGAAGCCAAGGCGACGGCGAAGGGCGGGGCGGCAGATCGGGGGGAGGGGGATAGAAACAAGGGGGAAGGAAGAGGAGCAAGAAACAAAACGAGAAAAGCCGAAGGGCCTATGTGCACAAATGTATGGGCTGGGCGGGTCGGCGGGAGACGAAAAGGGAAACAACGAGGCAACGTGGCGCGCAGGGAGACGAAGAACGCGTCGGGCAGGGAAAGCATGTACGTGGACGAACAAGGGAAGAGGATCCCTTAGTACGCTTAATATATAAGATAGATATAGTCTTTTAAACACACATCATTGAAGTAATTAATATTCGATGCACAAAAATTACTTCTATAGAACACTGTGTATTTTCATCCGATGAATTAGTTAGATTCTCAGGGCCACTTACATTGTTATCATCGACGTTGATGTCAACATTTTCCTCTTCTTCAGAAATCCCAATAGCCGGTTCCTCTTCCTCCACAGCAACTATCGCCAATTCATTATTTGGGTTCGTCGAAGCATTAGGATTACTCTTTAAAAATTTATCCATAGCTCCTCTCTGCGTTTCTATGAAATTATCCGCCCGTTTTTTCCTTTTTCTTTTTCGCTATCGGATGGATACTTTCTCGATAACATGATATCACAAAACATTGAAAATAAAAATAAACGTATCAAAGGATGAATTGAAAAGAACCCTGTACCGACGTACCGTTCATTCAGTCCGTGAAAATAAATCGAAAAGAAAAATAGAATACGCATAACACATACACTATGTGTGAGAAGAATTATGAATAGATGATGGATGGATTGGACGCAGAGCACAGATCGGCAGATCACCTCCGCGGCTCCGCGAGACCGCGACTGACGGGCGCCGGGCGGCCGAGGCGGCGACGCGGCGTGTCGCACTGTCGCGTCGGGGGTCGAGGCGTCGAGGCGTCGAGTCGAGGACCGCGCGGCTGGCGCTGCGTGGAGCCGTGGAGAACCGAGGATGGTACAGCTACAAGCCACGTACCGCGTATACCACAGATCGCGCAGCGTTAGTCGGTTCGTTTCCTCCGCTCAATCCTCAGCAGGACTCAATCCTCAGCGGCTCAGCCAAAGCCCAAAGGCCAAAGTGCAGCAATACAGCAAACATACTTGCATACGGATACCTGGCTGGGGGCCCCATTACTTCAGGGGCCCAGGGCGGCCGCCCACCCTGCCCCCCCTCAAGGCCGGCCCTGGTACCGTTCTGCAGATCTATATGATTTGTTGATTATCCACACGTACCATTTAATTATGACACATTTTGAGACTTCGCCAAACTATCGTGAGTCATTTATTTTGTTTGATCTAGTAGCTTGTCGATCTATTATATATCTCTTGAGAAGCTAGACTATGAGAGCATCCCGAATAGCCTCCCTATCCCACCCCCTAAAGTACTATTCATGCAAAGTACTATTCATGTGTGCATGAATAGTGCATGAATAATGTTTTAGAGGGTGGGATAGAGGGGCCGTTGGGGATGCTCTACATGAGTTGTATAATACTAGAAAGGTTCACGCGCCTGTGGCGCGTCGCATGAGGCTGCCATGAGCGATCATCATTTATAACCAGATCCGTTAGAAGTGCAATGTTAGAATGCATATGGTAAAGTCAAACAAAACAATATCTCAGAACATAGGAGTATGCATGCTATTAAAAAAGTATTGACCAGAGGTTTACTGGAAAACAATAAGTTAAATTGGAGAAGTAATCTCAGTATGTTACTCAATGAAGTTATCATATTCAATTGCTCTGTTCTTGCCACCAGTCTTGTCAAATTTAGACATAAGCAAGTCCAGTGCAGTTGGAGAAACTGAATATCCCAGACTGAGAAGAGCATCATGCAGGTCTGATGCATCAATTTTGCCACTTCGGTCACGGTCAAACCTCTTAAATATGGTCTGCACAATATAAGTGGTAAATATAGACATGTAAAAAGTGTTGCCTCATTAGGTTAGCTGTTTGGTTCCGAGAAGTTTTTTTAAAAAGTTGTAGCATCTCACCCTCCATCTTTGAAGACTGTAGAACACAGAAGTAAATTCTTTGGGCCCTGAAATAATGAAAGACACAATTTTACTTTTCAGAAAGTAGATTTATGGACAAAGATGTAGAATAAAATAGAAATACTGAGATCTTAAAATAGTATTCAGTAAACTATCAATGTCGAAAAGGGTGATTTCATAGGCTAAAAGGGTAGCATGTATGTCGATATCAACTACCTATATGGAACAGGACACGAAAAATCCATTGGTCTATTGAAGAAAGCAAAATAACCTGGATCATGACACAACCCAATTTGTTTGACAAAGAAGGACAGCCATGAGCCATGGGAAAAAAGGATTGCATGTTAATGAGGAGCTAAAAACAGGGCAAGCAAGCAAGCATGGCACACTTAACAAAAATGGGTAACTTCCCTAAAAACTTAAATTTCAGCCAGACGTCTAAACTGTTACAATCTAATAGTGAATTTGAAGAGCAAACTTTCTTTACTGTCTGAAATTTGAAAAATTACAGGATTTGAAGTACGGCTATAGTTCTAGGCTTCTAGCCATTAACATGAATGCCTAATATGAATAGGTATTGAAGTATGCTTATGCAGATTATGACCCTTTACTTTGAACTAAAAAATTCTGCTTCTCTACAATTTAAACACACTCCGTTCAGTAGATTAAAAAAACAAAATGCATCAACCCAGACCTCAGCGAACTAATTTTACTACCGAGTACTGAAAGCATATATATATTTATCAAATATATCAGAATATCTAAACAACCATGTTTACAATTAGCAAACTAAGTGGGAATCGATATACAAAGATTGCAGAGTGAATTTCATCACCGACAAAGGAAAAAATTGACCAAAAAACAAACAACATACACCTGCATAGTGAATGTAGAACCACCATCAAGGAAAAACGGGCCTTAATTTGGCACAAGGAAGTAAAGGCCATTGCAAAAATAACGGAGATGCACGCGATGTAATTTATTTGCAAAATGAGTGCGCACACAGCTAGCGAGCACACAGTAGGTATATAGTTGCTGAAATATACTACAGCAATGTGTGTGTGAGAGAGAGATTGGATGGTGGTCAGCAGATCTGAGAGATGTGCCAAATCCGGCAAGAAAAAATGGGGGGACGAAACGAAATTGGTGAGGGAGAGGTTCACACGGGGCGCCGCCGGGAGGCGCGCGAAGGCGGCCGCTGCAGAGGAGGTCGCCGGGGAGCCCAACGCCACGGCGGCCATAGCAGCAGCTAGGGAAGATGCAGAGGCAAGGTGAAAGCAGGCCATGTCGACGCCGGCGAGGAGGAGGCGGTGCTGTAGGGCGTCAACCGGGAGGGAGCAGGGGGCTTCGCGTGAGTGATTTGGGGGTGGCAGATCTGGCGTCCTAGCAGGCGGTGGTGGGAGAACTAGGGGGCAGGGATGGGGTGTTGGCGGCATGGAAGGAGGCGAGGCCAGGAAGAGCAGAGGCTGCGGCGGTCGGGCGTGGAAGGAGGCGGCGTCGACGTCGGCAGAAGGGAGGCGGCTTGGGGAGAAGAGGTCGCGCTGCGGGGAGGCGAGAGGGGCAGGGGAGGCTAGGGCACGGGAGCACGGGTGCGAAGCGTTCGCTACTTCGCTTCGAGCTATATTGAGTGGCAAAAGCGGGTAATTTCGTCCGAACTCCAGGTGTACCTACAAAGGCCAAAAGGGCCGATCCGCGAGCAACGAAAAACCTCAAGGGGGTGGGTGAAAAAGTGCAGCAGGACGAAAGCGCTGAGCAGGGGCCGGTGCGCAAAGATACGGGGCCGAAACATAAATCCATGGAATTCAGGGGTCTTTATGCAAAGTTGGCAGGCTGGATCCAACGGGCTGGGCAGGGGACAGCGTGGCGCGAACGGACGATCGACGTTTTCCGGGCAACGTGGCCACGCTAGGAAGGCTGCAAATGGCAGTTACGGCTACGCCTTATTAGTGTGGGGGGAATGGTTGATTTAACGGTACAGTGAACTCTTAGCTCTAGTGTACCGAAAAAATGTTCCTTTACAATGTTACAGCAGATAGGTAGTTTGACCCTGGTTTTACATGGTAGATCCACCCCTATTTACGTGGCACTCTTGCATTGCATCAGTTTCATGTTTGAGCTACTGAGTGTGCACTTTTTTGGGTTGAGGATGGAGAAGAAATGCGCAGCACGGCTTGGCGTATCATATATGTATGGGGAGACTTCCAAAAGCGGCCGATGTGCTGCGATGAACACTAACCCGTGAGCGGTGAGAGCCAAGCACCACTCTCTTCACATGCATACACAAATTCCATATATGTGTCCTCTTTTGCTGATTCGTGCTACGATACACCTGCAGCTTTGTGCTACGCTTTATCCTACTGTTCATGGTTACTTTGCTTCTGCCGGTTGGCAAACCGTAGGCGGGGGAAGGCAAGACGGCAAGTGAAAAAAACCACACGAAAGTCGGAAAATGAACATGCATCCAGCAGTAGGTGCTTTGCTCTCTTCTGCTGGCCCGTGCAGCGGAGCGGGGGGCGTCCAACGCTGGATGGACGCCATCCTGTCCAACGAGAGCGCAACCATTGATCTCCTCAAGCACCATCGTTAGATCAAGCGAAGCTGTGCGTATTGAACCCCACAATTGGCTCCAATTCAACCTCGGCTCACTACATCCCGTTAGCCGCAACGCTACATCGATCTTGAATTCCTGACCTACCGTCAACCACCGTTGCAAGCTTGCGCCCCAATAACCTTGATTATCTTGGCTGGAGATCTTGATGGCACGCGCATAGCCTGAGACTTGAGCAGAGTTAACTGTAGGGTTGTAAGCACGCGCATAGCATGAGGCTTTATTACAATTTTGATGTTTTTGGTGTATTGTTGTTCAAAGAAATATATGGCCTCAGCATTGATGAAGTGTTTTCATGATCCCGCAACGCTTCATCGATCTTGAATTCCTGACCTACCGCCAGACGCCGCTGTAAGCTTGCGCCCCAATGACCTTGATTATCTTGGCTGGAGATCTTGATCTTGGCTGTTGGTACGCGCATAGCCCGAGACTTGAGCAGAGTTAACTGTAGTATTGTAGACACACACATAGCATGAGGCTTTATTACAATTTTGATGTTTTTGGTGTATTGCTGTTCAAATAAAAATATGGCCTCAGCATTGATGAATTGTTTTCATGATCCCGCAACACTTCATCGATCTTGAATTCCTGACCTACTGCTAGCCGCCGCTGCAAGCTTGCATCCCAATAACCTTGATTATCTTGGCTGGAGATCTTGATCTTTGCTATTGGCACACGCATAGCCTGAGACTTGAGCAGAGTTAACTGTAGGGTTGTAAGCACGCGCATAGCATGAGGCTTTATTACAATTTTGATGTTTTTGGTGTATTGATGTTCAAAGAAAAATATGGCCTCATCATTGATGAAGTGTTGTCATGATCCAGTGGAGATGTTTCATTTAGTGAAGAGTTTTTCATTTTCAGTGCAAAGATTTTTGGGTTGTGATTTTGTATTCCTTGGTCTTGTTTACATCAATTCATATTGGGTTTAGACATGCGTCCAAATCAGTAGGCAATTCCTCCATTGTCACTACGCAGTAATAGTCTTTGAATGCCATGTAAGTTTAACAACACAGAAGCATGAAAGGTTTGAAGGTTTACCAGAATCATAGATTTGTCATACGCTTCATGTCGCACATTTAAGCTTGAAATTTAGTTGGAAGACAACACTGGCAAAAGTCATTCCAAATCTCCTGAACAAAGCATATAATCCCAACTATTGCGCCCAAATTATAATTATACAACATAAAGCTCAAATATGAAAAATCTTGCATGTACTTGCCATATAATCCCTGTCTTACAATTGCCACCGTACTAAACATCAACCGGCAAGAACACTAAATTGTTATATTGCCTTTCACGATACAAAAAAATGTACAACAAGCTTGTTTGCATTAATGAAGCATTTGGACTCTCCAATTTTAGCAGCAACTTCACTGAGGTCATCAACATCTTCGTCCTCCGCAAAGCCATAAATTATGGAGGTTCGTTGCAAGCACAGCCATAGAAATGGCTTGGATGCCATTATAATTGCTTTGCCTTCATGATCTCTTGCCACAATGCCCTAGCGTCCATTAGCCGTAGAACTGGAGAGAAAAAAGTAGTAAACTTAATCTACTCTTCTTCAAGAGGGCTATATCTTCTGCATTTATTTGAAAAAACAGGAATATCACGATTAACGTTCACCTCGTCATTAATCATGCAATTTTTAATAATATAAAGTATATTTTCAATGCTCATTGGTCTCTCGCCGTGGACATCCTTATTCCAATTAAACCACCAGCTCCATAGGACAGAATGATTTTTAGATAGGTCTTGTCATGCTGTTACTACTGAAGAAAGAGTTGATTTGATTGTTATCCTATTACCGGACAAAGATGAGGCGCTCTTGGGACTGAAGTTGGCGACACGGACGAGGACCTGGGGACCGGATGGCCTCATCGCTAGGAGCCGGCAGGTTGGGGCGGCGAAGATGCGCGGCGGGAATCAGGTCGTTGCGGTTCATGCCGCTAGGAAGAATGTGTACAGATATATTAGCTAAAAAGATCATATGTGTACAGATTGGTATGAACCAGATCAAAACAAGAGAAAAAGATAAAAAAAAAATGAACAATAAATTAATCAGGCTTCAATGTACAAAGTCGCTAAGTAATAGCATCTTCGAAAGATTCATTCCCTCTTACACGAAACAGCAGCATCGATTAGTGAATTTTTGAAGCTATGAGTAACATATGTTGAAAATTTTAGTGAAAAATATTATCATTTCACCACAACCAAATATGCCAACAAATAAGGGAAAAGAGCTTCGTGGAGAATTGCCGGACTCAAGGGTTAGTCACATGCATTAATCAGAAACGTCTAAGCAGATTTTGTATGCGTGGCTTGATCGATCCGATCCGACCCATCTAGATATCTAGACACATGCATTAATCAGAAACGCCCCCATCGAGTTCCCGCCACAGAACCCACGGGTCATGCTGCGTTGCTGTGTAGAACGTTGCGGTATCGGACTGTCAACCGGTGACTATAGATGGCCAGATGGGCCGAGCCGAATGGGTCAGCACAAAGCGCGATTTTTCGGCCTGGCCCAAGCATGAGATGGCACGGCCCGATGAGAGGCGTGCCGTGCCTAGGCCATTGCCTTAGCCCATGGGCCAATATGGGCACGTCCCGCGTAAGCCATTGGCCCACTAGGGCCCGCCTCCCCCGTGCCTCCCTGTAATCCCTACCGCTCCTCCCGGTTGCCCCCCATATATAACCCCCCTTGTGTTTGTCACTTTCTATTTGATTGATATTTGGACATGTGAGTGTGATTTGACTCTGAATACTTAGAAAAATTTGAATTGCTTGTATTGTGCTAATTAAAGGAGGGGGTGTCAGGTGTGAATGTGTGATGGACTGATGGACCGGCACGGCACGCTATGCTCACCGGGCCAATCGGGCCGGTCCAGCACGCCTAACTCCTAGGCGTGCTATCGACGGTTGAGATATCGATCTCAAGTCGCCTAACTCCTAGGCGTGCTGTCGACGGTTGAGATATCGATCTCAAGTCAACTAAGGTTCTTGAGAAAGGGGAGATAGGAGACACACCGAACAGAACAAACAGCAATCAACGAGCAACAGGGAGACAGGGGTTTTTATCCTGGTTCAGGCCTCTCGGGAGAGATAATAGCCCTACGTTCAGCCTTTCTTATATATCAGAGAAGATTACAAGAGAAAGCTCAACGAGATGGACAGATCTCGGCGAGATTATGGGTATACAGGAAGCAATACGTAACAATGCGAAGTCTCTTGACCTAAGATCAGGTCGTCTTGGATTGACCCTCAACACGCCGTAGGGGTCCTGTTTATATAGAATTGAGCAACCGACCTACCGAGGGATAATCGGACAGGGCTAACTACGAGATCGTAACGAACTCAACGTGCCAAATACATCCCGAGGTACATAAGGTAAACGCCAATTCTTGGGGATCACGACATCTACTCAAATCCGGAAAACCAACGTCCGGGTCTTCACGTAGCCGTGTAGAACTCTGTTCGAGTCGGACTTAAACACGAATCCTAGGCCGTTACGCACCGTATCAGCCAAGAAGCTATTCGGCAGGATGCACATGGGCCAGATAGAACCTTCTAGGGAGCTGGGCCCTAATAGGCTGTTCGGTTGGACCGTCAGAGAGTGGGCCATAACAATGGGCCGTGATTTTATCCCCGACAGCTAGCCCCCAAGACTCAAGTGGAAGGACTCACTAGAGTGGGGTCTTTCCCTTGAGACTCCAAGTCACGAAGAGGGAAATATCGCGGTTACGAGGACGTACAACGAACGATCGAAAGGAGTTAAGGTTCTCCGAACAGACTTGCCCGGATCGAACAAACCCGATCAAGATCGAAAGCAACTCATTGCGTCGAACAGAAGAACAACATCTATCCGAAAGCGAGCACCCGGTCCTCAAGACAGACATCGAAAAAGTAACCGTTGGCGGATCTCAACAGTAACTTACTAAGCAATGAAAAAACAGTCGACCGTTTTTACTTAGCCGTTGCGGTAAAAAACTAGCCGTTCGTAGCGAAAATCCGTTGCAGAGCTGCTCGTTTGGGACTATAAAAGCACCCAAGTCGTCCGCGGCTTGCCACTTTCGCTCTCACGCCTTTCCTTCCCAAGCTCTAATTCTGTAAGATCAAGCCTCCCATGGGCTGATTGATTTTGGTAATTGATGGCAACTAGGCCGTACAGCCGGAACGCTAAGGATAAGGACCTCTGTTTTTATAGTTCTTCTATTTTCCTTGTGTGCGTCTTTGGCTAGACTACATATCTCTGGTTGCAGGGTCCCACTGAGCACAGGTCCAGAAACATCAGTCGTGGGTCCCATGGGGTTCCGAGAGTGCCAGGTGTTAGTACTGAGCAAACCTAGAGCGAGTATACTGTCCCCTGTGGTCACCGCTAAGTCACCAAAATACTGAGAGCTGAAACTTCCGCCGAGTGATCGCCCGTGCTTGGGGTGAGGTCGCCCGGCTCGTCGAGGGGTCGCCGGTGCTCGCCAAGTGATCGCCCGTGACTGGGAGAGGTCGCCCGTGCTCGCCGAGGGGTCGCCCGTGCTCACCGAGGGGTCGCTCGTGCTCGCCGAGTGGTCGCCGGTGCTCGCCTAGGGGTCGCCCGTGACGGGGAGAGGTCGCCCGTGCACCACCACTGTCGGACGGCGTCCGACGCTCTTGAGACGGTCCGGCAGTAGCCGATTCTCGGAGGTAAGCTCGAATCGACTAAGTCCTGACGACACCGCTTCGTCGGACGGCGTCCGAAGCCCATCGGACGGCGTCCGATCAAGCTCAAAAACGGCCACCCAGCAGCGTCCGATAGATCGATCTGAATCTCGCGATTTAATCTGAGCCATCCATTTCTAGGGTTTCGCCTTGGGCCTATAAATAAGGGCTATGAGCACGGGAGAAACTGAAGAGAGCCTCACCTAGCAGCCACCCCTTGCCCTTAGACACTAAGAGAGCTCCTCCCATGGTTCCCACCTCCACCTAGGGTTCCATGTGCTTGAGAGATTGAGAGAGAGAGAAGAGAGGAAGAAGAAGAAGGTGACCCTACCTCCTCTCATCCATCTCCAAGGTTTGCCCCCAACTCCCATGGTGTTCTTGTCCTAGTTTCATGGTGGGAGAGAGAGGGAAGTGGTGAGAGACGATCTCCGATCTTGTGCTCTTGGGATTCCGTCGCCAGAGAGATCGTCGTCACGCCAAGAGCTTCATCGACCGTACGACTACATCGACCGTGCCGCAAACCCATCATTCGTTGGTGGTCACCGCCTTGTGTAGGGGTACATCCTCTCCATCCGTTGGAGCCCTCAAGTCCGCTGTGTGTCGGCGGCCATTTCCGTGTGTCGGGGGTGCCAAGGTATCCGTGTGTCGGATCCAAATCCTCCATGTGTTGGGGATACCTCATGTATTGAGGTGAAATCCACCGTGTGTCGGTGGTCGGTGCCGTGTGTCGGTGCCGTGAGTGTGAGGAGCTCTCGCGTGTGAGAGAACTCGCCTCCGTGTGAAGGTTTGGAGCTCGCCTACCATGTGTTGGTGAAGAGCTACCATGAGTGGATTGAGGGCTAGGGACGAAAGGGTCCCGACTTCTCAGTGTGAGAAGTTTCCTCAACGGAGACGAGGTGCTCATATGTTGAGCATCGAACTTGATAAACAACTTCGGTTTGCGTCTTCTCATCTTCTTGGTTTACTTCCGCACATTGGATTGATCGCTGCGTGTGAGTGCCATCGAGCCTCCTTGTAGTCACTGTGCATCGTGATCGCTCAAGAACTAGGCTATAAATCTATCGATAGCTTGGGTTCCTAATTTGACTAATTAATCAAGCTAATTGAAAGAAGTAAAATTTGAAAGAGCCGATTCACCCCCCTCTCGACCTAGGATCCTTACAAATTCCAACCGCGCTCAGCATCAAACAGCCAAACTCCACTCCCAATCTGTTCGTCCGACCCTGGGGACTGCTATGGCCAAATTTTCAGGCACTAGCATGACCGAGGAAGACTTGAAGATCTGGAAAGAGGAAGGCCACATTGACACCGGCAGCTGGAGGCTATCCGGGGAGGAGGAAACACCGGAGCCGCTCGAGAACGAGTTCGTCAACTTCGAGCAGTTCGCACTATTCGGGTTGAGGTCTCCCGAAAGCGACTTCGTGGAGGCCTTTCTCAACATCAGCGGGTTGGAGGTCGCAAATCTGAACCCCAACTCGATCCTCCAGATGGCCGTCTTCGCACACCCGTGCGAGGGCTACCTGGGAATTGATCCACCGGTGGGGCTGTTCCTCCACTACTATACAGTGACGAGGAGCAGCTCCGCCGCTTCGGCGCTCGGATGCTACTACCTCAAGCTCCGGGCCGCCAACGACGACGCGCCCTACCCTCGTCCGCCACTGCTCGACTCGATGGGGCTGTGGTGGATGAGGTGGTTCTACACCAAAAGGAGCGGCGACAGCAAGCTCGTCTTCACCGGGAAGGCTCCGGCGAAGGGAACCCCAATGTCTCGGCCGGAGCTGTCCGACGAGGATTGGTACCTGACGCGGAAGATCGCCTCCTTCGTGGGCCTCGGGCTCACAGGCAGGGAGATTATCCGCTACTTCACAGTGAACAGGATCTGTCCGTTGCGGGGAAGACCCTACCCCTTCTACAAGATAGAAGGATGGGAAGACATACCAGGGAGAGCACGGGTAAGTGTCTTTAAGACTCAACCTTTACTTGGTGACTTCATCCGAACAGGAACTAAAGATCTCTTCTGTTCGAGCAGTGCAACCGACTGAAGCATGGGTGACCGAGAAGGTCGACGCCATGCTGAAGGCTGCTAGGAGGGACAGCGAGGTCACCGGCGAGATGGCCTACACGTGTCCACGCAACGTGCTCGTCCGCATACCCGAGGTAAAACACTTACACCCCGTTCGTTACTGCAAGACTTACACTGTTGAAGATGCTAACATTCGCTTCCCGAACAAACAGGAGAACTAGCTAATCCTCGGAGGAATCGTGGAGGAGCTCTCCGGGACCGAGGGAGCGAGGAAGGGCAAGGCCAAAGTAGCCGAGAAGCCCAAGGTGGCCGCCGCGCCGACGCGGAGCTCGCCGCGTCATGGCGGCCGCCAACCCTCAAGGAAGCCCCCCGCGGCGACGAAGCGTACCGAGCAGGCCAAGCGAGCACGCGGCCAGCCAAGCGGGAAAAGACCAAGCCCCTCTCTTCTCATCGAGCAAAGCGACGAAGAGGTAAGGGTCATGTGGAACGACTGCAACAGGTCGCCGAGCAGAGGAGGCTCGAGGAAGAAGTCGCGCGCAAGAAAAAACTTCTTGCGTTGCGCCAAAAGAATGCTCAGCTCGGCAAGGAGCTGAGCTTGTCGCCGCAAGCTCCTGGAGGCCAGGGCGAAGAAGCCAAGGAGCCCCCGAGCAAGAAGCGCAAGCTCCACCGAGGAGCGAAGAAGAAGGTCATGTTCCCTGCGGCAGGTACGCGTAACAATGCTGTTCCCTTTACATTATACCAAACCACGCACAAACAAACTCATCTCTTTTTCATCAGCTGCCCTGGAGGAGGTCGACGCGGACTACGTGTTTACGGCGGTTGAGCGGTCCTTACTACCCGAGCACTGCACAGTGCCTCGCGAGCAACGAGGCTGCTCGCCCTTAAGGACAAACTGGCAGCGTGGGCTTTGCTCCCATCCGGCTCCAGCGACCGACTCGACGCCTTGAAGGGCGCGATCAACAGGCTGGAAGCCCAAGAAGCGGAGCACGGCGCCACGAAGAGCAGAGCCAAGGTCTTGGCTCTGCCGGCTGCCCAAGGCGGGACCGAACAGGCGGTCCTACCCGGCACTTCGTCGCAGGGAAGATCGTCCCTGTGGCGACGGCAACCTCCGGCGAGCAGGGAGAAGTCCCTGCCACCGGGGGGCAAGAAGAAGATCGTGGTCAGGGGGCTCAAGTCACCCTGTCCATAACCCCACCGGCGTCTCCAGTCAGAGAGGCGCCGGTCCTGCCCGAAGGCAAACGGGCAGAGGAGCAAGAGGAAGGGCAGGAGCGCGAGGGCGACAGCTCGCCCGCCGCAACTGCCCCAAGGCGGGCGCGCGCCCGCATGGGAAAGACGAAGCGGAGAGATCGCCGCACAGGTCTCATCCCGAACAGCCGAGGCTTCGTGACCCACGGCCTCGAAGATCGCCTGCACCAAGGCCTGGATCGTCGGCTTGGAGAGGTAAACTTTAAAACCAAATCTTGTCTGTTCGAGCTATAGCTGCCCAAAGCGACTAACTTGGTTTTCTCTCTTTCAGTTCATGAAGGGCACCATGGAGGACCTCGTGGAAGGCGTCACCGTCGAGCGCAGCGTCGTTCTGACAGCCTTTCAGGAGCAGTTCCGGATGAGGGGGCTCGAGGAGGAGCCCCATGCACCAGCCAAAAGCCGAAGCCAGCTAAAGACGAAGGTGAAGAAGCTGAAAGCCCAGCTGACCGAGGAGATGCACGGGCTGGCCACAAGGGCGAGCACCGCGGAGAGAAGGGTCCAGGAGCCGGACGAGCAGCTCAAGACCGCCGAGCAGCGAGCTAGTCAGAGCGAAGATCTGACCGAGCAGCTGCGCGCTAAGACCGAAGAGGTCGAGGCTCTCCGTGCAGAAGCAGCGGAGCAGGCCAGGCGCAGCAAGGAGGAAACCGAACGTCTCCGAGCTGAGGCCAGAGAAGGATTCAAAGCGCAGGGGGAAGTCCTGCGCCTCAAGATAGAGAACGAGGCACTGAAGGAGAAGCTTGCTTCGAAGTAGAAGTAGGATTGTACCCCTTGTACCTACAAATTTTGGTTATTGCAATAAAGACTTACCTTTTCCCTGCAAAAAGAGCAGCAAAAAGATAAGAACGAACAGGAAACTGAGAGAAGGGCAGAACAGCGTTAGAAAGTTTTAAGAAAAACCGGTAGAACGCTTAGCCTAACTCCCAGCCCCCGTTGTGCATCTGATCGAAAATCTGAGTTTACGAACTCGAACAGGTGCACAAGAGAAAGAGCGACACCCTAACCCCCGGTACGGACGATGCTCGAAAACCTGAGTTTGCGAATTCGAGAACGTGCGTAGATAGATAGAGCGACACCCGTATCCTGACCGACGTGTTCCAGGAACTGCTCGTTAACGTAAATTAGGCGATTCCGAGAGTAACCGAACAAGGAAAGTGCCTCTGCCGCGGAGGGCTTACGAGAGCAGTCTTCGCCAAGTGGTTGTGCCGTGAGCAGTAAGTGCCTCTGCCGCGGAGGGCTTACGAGAGTAGACTTAGCCGCGAGGCTGGATGCCGTTTTACGCAACTCTGAGGTTATGAACTTGTTGAAACGAGATACAAGCAGGGAAACCCTGAAGAGAGCGGAGCCAAGAGTTCGCAAGACCGGGCAGCCATCAAGTGTTACCAGAGAGGAGATAGTCTGAGAAGACAAGAAGTGAAAAGGGCCGCAGGGGGCCGCGAAAATTCACTGTTTATTGGATTGAACTTTACATGGCAGCCCAAGAGACTTGAACGAACTAAGGCGCGAAGTTTGACAAAAAGCGCGAAGCTAAGCAAACAGACGAAAGACCTACACAAAAAACATACGAAGCTGGTCGATGTTCCAAGTGCTGGTCAGCTCTCTCCCGTCCTCCATTGCCAGGCGAACAGCCCCCGGGCGAATAGTAGAAACGACCGTGAACGGGCTCTCCCAACGGGGAGGTAACTTGTTGGCATTGGACAGGTTCTGGACACGGCGCAAAACGAGGTCGCCCGCTTTCAAAACCCTTGGTCGAACTGATTTGGCAGCGTGCCGGCGAAAAGCTTGCTGGTAGCGCGCCATTCTGACTTGTGCCCAGTCGCGTGTGTCTTCGAGGAGATCGAGTTCGAGTAAGCGCTCTTACTCGTCGTCAACCAAGTTGACCGAGCTCGTGCGAGGCGAGCCGAGTACTACTTCGGCGGGCAAGATGGCTTCTGCACTGTAGACCAAATGGAAAGGAGTTTCCCCGGTTACCCGGCTGGCTGTGGTGCAAACTGCCCAGAGGACGGAAGGAACTTCGTCGACCCAGGCTTTGTTGTGCTTGCGGAGTGCCGCGAACACGCGCCGTTTAATACCCTGGACGCTCGACTGCTCCATTGCTCTGTGGATGTGCCACGAGGCGGCGGCACTTGGTTCCCGGTGCTCGCAGATTCACGGAATAGCTCGCTTATGAACTGGAGACCATTATCGGTGATCAGCTTATGGGGAATCCCGAAGCGCGTGATCACGTTGCTCCTGAAAAAGCGCACAACCGATTTGGTGTGAAGAGAGGACACAGGCTCTGTCTCGATCCACTTTGTAAAAGTGTCAATGGCGATGAGCAAGTGTGTGTAACCCTTATACCCCTTAGGGAACGGGCCGAGCAGATCCAGACCCCATGTGGAGAAAGGCCAAGATGGGAGGATCGTTTGGAGCTCTTGATCGGGCTTATGTGCCTTCCGGGCGTGAAATTGGTAAGCCTTGCACTTAGTCACGACGTCTCGGGCATCTTGTAACGCTGTAGGCCAATAATAGCCCATGCGAACGCTTTTGACCCAGTCCGGAAGGAGGCGTGGTTGCCACGAGCACCCTCGTATGTCCACGAGAAGGAACACACCCTTCGCCGAGAGATGCACTTAGAGAGGACTCTAGCGCACCTTGGCGGTAAGGATGCCGTCCACAAACTTGTATGGACTAGCACGCCTTATAAGCCGGAACGCTTCGCCGTCGTCGAGCGAGGTCCTATCGCAAGGTCTGGGACAAATGACACCACTCTCTCGTTGTCTCGTCCGGAGACGTGATAGAGGGCTTGTAAAGGTGCTGACGAGCACCCTGCGAAAGCGAGGTTCGCGTGAGGATCCATACTTGGACAGCTGGTCGGTCAAGAAGTTATCCTTCCTGGGCACGAAGAGCACCTCGAAGAATCGAAAGTGCCGCTCCAACTTCCTCACTTCAACCAGGTAGCTCGCCATTGAGTCATCGCAGCACTGATACTCCTTGTTGACCTAATTGATGACCAGCTGTGAATCTCCCTTCACAGTCAGCCGTTGGACGCCGATCGACTTGCACGCTCTTAGTCCAGCGAGGAGGGCCTCGTACTCCGCGGCGTTGTTAGTCACCGCAAAGTGTAGTTGGATAGAATACTGGAGTTGCTCTCCTTGAGGGGAGATGAGAACAAAACCAGCCCCGAGTTTTCAGTATGCGAGCCATCAAAAAACATGGTTCAGCGGGGTTCCTCAGGTTGCTCGGGAGCTTTCTGGGATTTGGATGGGCAAGTCCATTCAGGGACAAAGTCAGCCAGGACCTGAGATTTGATAGCAGTTCGGGCAGCAAACAGGATATCAAATTCTGCTAGTTCCATTGCTCACTTAGCTATACGTCCGCCGGCTTCCTTGTTTCTTAGTATTTTTCCCAGCGGGAACTTGGTCGGGACCAGTATTTGATGCGCCTGGAAGTAATGCCGAAGTTTCCTGGAGGACATGAGCAAGGCGCAGAGCAGCTTCTGGACCTCAGGGTAACGCTCCTTTGATCCATGAAGTACCTCGCTCACATAATAGATTGGCCGCTGGACGCCTTCCCTTTCCACCGTCAAGACCGCGCTCACCGCTTGTGACGTGCAGTCAAGATACAACAAAAGCTGTTCGCCATGTCGCGGGGTAGTCAAGACAGGTGGGTTGGACAGGTATTGCTTTAAATCTTGGAAGGATCTGTCAGACTCTTCTGTCCACTCGAAGCCATTGTGCTTGCGCAGGGCCTTAAAGAAGGGCAACCCGCGTTCGCCTTGACGGAAAATAAACATGCTTAGAGCAGCCATCCGCCTAGTGAGGCTCTGAACTTCCTTAACGGTAGTCGGAGCTTTCATGTTTTTAATGGCCTCGATTTTTTTAGGGTTAGCAGAGATTCCTTGCGAACCAATGACATAACCGAGCAACATTTCAGATCGAATACCAAAGGTACACTTCTCTGGATTTAACTTAATTCGATGCCTAGTGAGATTACGAAAAGTCTTGGCCAGATCTTTTACATGATCTGGAGCATGCTTGCTCTTTACAACTATGTCGTCGACATAGACCTCCAGGTTCCTTCCGCGCTGTTCTGGGAAAGTCTTCTCCATCAAGCGCTGGAACGTGGCACCAGCATTGCGCAGACCGAAAGACATGGTCGTATAGCAGAAAGTGCCGAAGGAAGTGATGAAGGCAGTCTTCTCTTCATCCTCGGGGGAGATGCTTATTTGGTGATAACCGGAGTAAGCATCCAAAAAACTCAAGAGCAGGGCATCGGCAGTCGCATCGACCAGCTGGTCTATGCGAGGCAGCGGAAAATTGTCCTTAGGATAAGCAGCGTTCAAATCTGTGTGATCGACACACATCCTCCACTTGCCGCTTTTCTTCTTTACAATAACAGGGATGGTCAGCCACTCGGTGTGATCAACCTCGCGATGAAACTAGCAGCGAGCAGCTTGCCAAGCTGATCCTTGATGATCCCCTGCTTGATGTCCGAAAAGCGTCGAAACTTCTGGCAAACAGGCTTTTTGTCCGGCCGGACGGCCAGTTTGTGCTCGATAACCTCCCTTGGGACCCCGGGCATGTCAGACGGCTCCCAGGCAAACATGTTTGCATTTGCTCGGAGGAAGGCAATGAGCTCGCTTTCCTATTTGGGGTCCAGATTGGCCCCCAGATGAACTGTCTTGGAAGAGTCATCAAGAGACAGCGGAACTTTCTTGGTCTCTCCCTCTGGTTGTGCAGACTTGGTCTGCGGAACTTCGGGACCGCGCGGTGGAAGCTGGTCGACCAGGGCAAGGGACTGCTCGTCGCAATCCAGAGCAGCTTTGTAGTTGCCCTTGACCGTGATCACACCGTTAGGACCCGGTATCTTCACGCAATGGTATGCATGGTGGGACACGGCCATGAACTTACCAAGAGATGGCCGGTCCATGATTGCGTTGTAAGCAGATGGGAAATCGACCACGTCGAACGTGATCAACTCTGTCCGGAAGTTGATAGGACTGCCGAAGGTAATAGGCAGAACAATCTGCCCCAACGGCCGAACAGCTTCTCCCGGGACAATACCGTAGAAAGGAATCTGCATCTCATCCAAGACTTTGGCTGAAAGCAAGTCCAGCGCACTCCCGCCGTCGATCAGGACACGGTCAACTCTGGCGTTGCTGATGGTCGGAGCGACCACCAGTGGGAGCCGCTGAGGCTTGGTCATCCTGGTGGAACAATCCTCCTTAGAGAAGGAGATAGCGACCTTGGTCCACTTCATCGATTCGGGCTGAGGCTTGTCCTTCTCAACGTTGTGGACCTCCTGAGCAGCTTCCTTGAGGCTGCGCCGAGAGGGATAAGCCGAGGAGCCGCCGAAGATGACGGCGATATGGTTCACGGGCTCCTGATATTCGTCATCATCGTCCCGGTCACCATCGTCGGTTTGGCGTTTAGCCTTGCCGGCATCACCTTTTTCGGGCAGGGTGGGCATTAGGCCTTTGCCGTTATAAAAATCCTCGAGCTTTGCAGCCCAGGTCCTGCAATGGCGTGTGTCATTCCCGTAGTTCTGGTGGAACTTGTAATATCGGTCACTGGGACCTTTATTGCCTTGGTTGCCTCCCTGGGCGGGCCTCTTGTCCTTGTAGTTATTATTGGGCTTCTTCTGCCCGTCTTTGGGAGGAGGTGTGCGATCTATACCAGCGACGGTGTTGTTCGCATGACCCTTGCTCTTCTTCTTCTGGGACTTCTTGTCACCAGGATTGTTACTGCTCTTCTTCTTTTCATCCACACTAGGCTGAGCGGGCAGCTCGCCCTTATCGAACGCCTTCCTATACTGAACGCGTTCTGCCGTGTTGGCATAGCGATCAGCCGCCTTGAACAGGTCGTTGGCGGTCCAGGGCTCATTGATCTCGAGATCCTGGGTGAGCCGCTCGTCGCGGACTCCGTTTTTGAAAGCGTGGACTACAGATTTGTCCGAGATGTTCGGGATCATGTTGCGGATCTTGATGAAACGCTTCACGAAGTTGTGGAGGGTCTCCCCGTTCATTTGGATCATCTGGTGCAGATCGTCCTCCTTGCCCAGACGCACGTAACAGCTTTGGAAATTGGCAATCAGAGCGTCACAAAGTTGGTCCCAAGAGCAGATGGAACATTCCTGCTGATTGAACAGTCACGTCCGAGCAGCACCTTCAAGGTCAGTCGGAAGGTAATTTGCCGTAACTAGCTCGCCACCTCCGGCTGCCATGATGGCTGTAGCAGAGATGGAAAGGAACTCTTCTGGGTTTTGAGTCCCATTGTACCTCTCCATGTGACTGGGCTTGAACTTGGTGGGCCACCTGACAGCGCGAAGCTCGTCAGAGAAAGCCTTACAGCCCAAGGCGTATGACCGACCACCTTCTCCCGCAGAACCTAGTCTCGAGAAGACGTTGGTCCTGTTTGCGCGGAGGAATTCTAGTTGAGCGGGAGGACTCTGCCTGGAGGAACTTTCTCCGTGATAATCCTCCACGCTCCTTCCTCGTGGTCGCTACGATGTGCTCCTCACGAGGGGATCGTCCGCGATCATCGCGCGCACGCTTGCCCCTGTGGTCGCGTTGACTACGAGGACTTGGCGAGCGACGACGACCACGGGTAGCTTGTTCGTGGACAGTGGTCCTTCGACGGTGACGAGGGTCACGCGATCGATCGGAGCGCTCGCTGCCCGAATCCACCCGGACAGGCTGAATGCGCTGCCCGGATGAAGTGTTGGCCTCACCTATGGACTTAAGGCCGTCGGCCAGTCGCTCAAGGTGAGAAGCAACAGCGTCGCCCATAAGGGCGAGGTTGTCCTGGTTGGCGGATCTGATCACCGTTGCCAGGGCCTGGAGCCGTTCTCGGCTCTGCTCAAGGGGTCCTGGGATCACTGAGGCATTCGCGTCTTGCCTGACCGGAGTTCGGTTGCGCGGGGATTCTTTTCGGACAAGCGAAGCTTTTGCCGAGGGATCTAGTGTAGGTACGCGAGGCGGGTCGCGTCGCTGACGCTTGCGCTGATCGCGAATCTGCGCCAGAGTTTGGTTGATAGACTCATCCAGACTGCGGCGAACAACATCTTACTTGCGGGCAGCTGGTGCAGATCCATCTTGAGGCCGAGCAGAATTGATCCGCTCGATCTCCTCGGCTACCGTGACCCGTGCAGGATCCTCTGAGATTCCTGTACCGGCCATGTTGATGCTGCAGTGGCCGTGCGTTGGTGCGCTAGACGGTGTCATTACTGTGTCGCCACAGGTGGAATCGACCGACATAGCCTTGGGATCCGAAAGATCTAAACCATCGTAAAGATCGTCGGTTCCGTATTCATCGTCGATGACGGGAGCTTGATCTAAGACTATCTCTGAAGCGTATGCAGAGATTTCTGCCCCAGATATAGAGAGCGACCGAGATCGAACAGATCGATCCGATCTGACAGGGGACAAAACATCCTGTCCTTCTAAGTCATAGTCCTCAGGAAGAGATCCCTGGTCGCTGATGGAGTTCGACATGCTCGATCTACTATTTCCCCACGGTCGGCGCCAACTGTCGATGGTTGAGATATCGATCTCAAGTCAACTAAGGTTCTTGAGAAAGGGGAGATAGGAGACACACCGAACAGAACAAACAGCAACCAACGAATAACAGGGAGACAGGAGTTTTTATCCTGGTTCAGGCCTCTCGGGAGAAATAATAGCCCTACATCCAGCCTTTCTTATATATCAGAGATGATTACAAGAGGAAACTCGACGAGATGGACAGATCTCGGCGAGATTATGGGTGTACAGGAAGCAATACGCAATAATACGAAGTCTCTTAATCTAAGATCAGGTCGTCTTGGATTGACCCTCAACATGCCGTAGGGGTCCTGTTTATATAGTATTGAGCAACCGACCTACCGAGAGATAATCGGGTCGGGCTAACTACGAGATCGTAACGAACTCAACGTGCCAAATACATCCCGAGGTAGATAAGGTAAACTCCAATTCTTGGGGATCACGACATCTACTCCAATCCAGAAAACCAACGTCCGGGTCTTCACGTAGCCGTGTAGAATTCTATTCGAGTCGGACTCAAACACGAATCCTAGGCTGTTAGGCATCATACCAGCCAAGAAGCTGTTCGGCAGGATGCACATGGGTCAGATAGAACCTTCTAGGGAGCTGGGCCCTAGTAGGCTGTTCGGTTGGGCCGTCAAGGAGTGGGCTATAGCAATGGGCCGTTATTTTATCCCCGACATGTGCCGTGCTTGGGCCTCCCTCCAGGCACGTGGGCTGACACGGCATGACCTGCTTGGTCCATCGTGCCGTGCCGTGCCGGGCCGGGCCTTGCTTATGTGGGCCGTGCCTGAGCGGGTTTAGGCCGGGCCGTTCATCCTGCCATCTATACCAGTGACACGGATAGCTGGCTGTTGCGGCCTCAACGAGGAACAAGGCCAGACTTATAAAATCAGCAGCAAAAGATCGAGCAGCTCAACGAGGGTGGGGGAAGATACCGGCAAAACGGGGCTGAATAGGCCAATACTTCCACACTGTGGATCGACAAAACGTGCAGTGGTTTCTTGTCCCTGCTTTCGACACCTCTGGGATTATTAAATTCTGCTAATGATGGCCATCTCTCGTGATATATGCGTGGGATCACCAGGCCACGCAGCAAGCCAAGCCACCATACCATGCCAGATTGCCACTTGACAATGCAACTGCTCGCTGCGCTTAACCCTAGCCGGCCTGCTAGACACAAGCACGTCCATATTACCATATATAGCTCGCCAACCCGTCCTCGGCCGGCCATGCGCCAAGAGCCATTAAACCCCTGAACCCAACAAGCAACCGCCGCCGGCCAGTCGGCGACCATACAACATCGACGAGTGCGTACGAGTGAGAGTGACAGTGGCAGTGGCAGTGTGAGAGTGGCAGTGTGAGAGGGAGAGAGATGGGGAGCGGTGGGAGGAAGGGAGCGGCGAGGCAGTACAACAGGTCCAAGGTGCCGAGGCTGAGGTGGACAGCCGAGCTCCACCACAGCTTCGTGCGAGCCATAGACTGCCTTGGCGGCCAAGACAGTACGTCAGCTTCACTCCCCCTCCTGATCGATCCCCCGTGGCTTGCATGCGTTGATTCCCATGGCGCGCTCACGGTTGCTCTACTTGCTGATGTTGGCTGTAGAAGCAACCCCCAAGCTCATTCTTCAGCTCATGGATGTCGGAGGGCTTACCATATCCCATGTCAAGAGCCACCTTCAGGTCAGTGTCTGTGTCTCCAGTCTCCTCCTTTTCTTCAGACCTTGGCGAGTCCTATGGTCGTGTGCTTTTGCTGATATTTTAGCATTTGGAATTATGAATGCGCGTGCGAGGATGTAATGTAACTTGAGTTATTTTTCTTCTATTTATGACAGATGTTCAGAGGGACACGGCATGGCATTGGAAAGAAAGGTGAGAGAGGTAACCCCCTCCCGTGTTCAAATCCTTGGGGCAATCTTCCTCTAGGCCGTCATAAGCTTTAGCTTATTTTCTTTCTCGGGAATTGGGATTAGATCACGCATTCACGTCTACATCATATTGCCTAGTTGTTTACAGTATTGCTCTGAAGCAAAGATCACGCCTGACTAAGGCAATAAAAGAATACTTCCATGTATTTTTAAAAAATAACGAAAGAAAGTTTTAGCCTCTACATTAACTTCTGTACCAACTGATAATGCATACAGCCATACTTCTTGATAATTACTAGCTTAATTTTCAGACTGTTCTACCTTGTGCTTTGTGTTTTTTTTTATAAGCGCCTTGTGCTTTGTGTTAGGCACTCAGTTCGTGGTTGTGCATGGGGGGCTAGCTCTAATTTTGCACATGTAAGTATGATCCTAATGCAGAGCCTAAACCGCCTCTTTCCTCTTCTTCTTTTGCATGCTACCATCAGAGATGCAGCCACAACTACATCTGAAGAGGCACTCATTTGCCATTGATGAGCGAGGCCCCAAAGAATTCATCTGCCCACCCATGAAAAGGTTTTTTCGCTGCCACTTTCTTCTAACATCCAATTGTGCCCACTTATAAAAACATCATCTTTGTGGCCTAACGCCTTTTCCATGTCCATTTTCCTTCCTCTTTTCTCTGCGTTCTTTGGATAAACAGGGCCAATAAGGCAGGGACAGAAGCTGCAGCCCCATACAAAGGCATGCAAGGAGGCAGTGGCATGAGGAGGACCCCTGGCAACCAGTACTGCATCGATGATTACATGCAGCTACAAGCAATGTCCATGGATCGGAGGAGAGTAAACGAGGGCCTGGGATGGCAGAGAGATACTGCAGCTGGTGCTCGTGCTGCTGCTGCTGCTGCTGCAAACCTCCAAGCGTTGGGATTTTGGGTGCAAGGACCTGAGCCCTTTGAGGTACACCAGGTAAAAAAAGAAGAGCTAAAAAGAAACATTGGGAGAAAGGCTTATCAAAAGAAGATATCTCTCTCTTGTCTTAACTGCTTTCCTACCCCGCCTGATCTTTCTCTTCACATGTCTCTCTAGTCTTATCCCTCCTTGCTTTTTATACGAAATATGGATCATTCACATTGGTCCTGGTGTATTTCTTGGTGAGCTAGTCTGTCCAAATATGCTCTGAGCCTCTCCCCTTAGAGCAAAGCTAGCAGCAGCTTTAAAAGCTGCTGCAAATTTCCATGCTGCAAATTTACAGTTTTGCTGCAAACGTCCTTTCAGACTTTACATTACACTCTAAAAGATTCCCTCACCTATCAGACACTCTATACTTGCTGCAAATTTAAAACGCTATATAGAGCTTCTCCTAGCCATGCTCTTATCTTTGACTGACAATCTCCAGTTCGCACCATGCATATCCAGGCATCCAGCTGATATCCTCCTACCTTGCTGTCATGTCTCTGATGGGGAACCGCTGTAAAATACTAGACATAAATCTGATAGGATCTGACAGCTTCTGTAAATGGGCATGAAAATCCTAGCTAGGGTCAGCATATATATGTACACTCTTGTATAGGCTGTACGGAGTATTTCAGAAGGACAACCGTGGTACACTGGCGGTAGCACTAGTACTAGTGCAGTAGTGCATGGCACTGCCTGTGGGCGGGCCAACACTGCCAGAAGCTGTTCTTGAGAGCCCTATTTTTGACAGGAATAATAGCCTTGCTTCAGCTCATCGACGATGGTATGCCAAAAGAAGTGGCTTTTGCAGCTCCCCGGTTCCAATCCTTGCGGTTGCACGCAGTAGTTTCATGATGACGACGATGGTGCAGTCCAGTGCAGCGCAGTGCAGCACTGCAGCGTAGATAGATAGAACAAACTCATTAAAAGCTTCTCTGATGCTCTCCTCCGATTGCAAACAAAAGTTGACCAGTGTACGTCTTTTTGCTTCGATCGGGATCACATTAGCACTGTAGCTTCCTGTCGTGTGCCCATCCATGGCTCGGCGAACATGATAGCATGCTGATCACGCTCTCAAATCTTAGAAAAACTTAGCCGCATTTCAGGACTGAATTTGACAGCTTGATCCCTCCTAACCTGTACTGGATTTTGGTTTTTGCAGGTTACCAAACCGGAAGCACGCCGTGTCAACCCCGTGGCGAGGCAGCTATCTTCCAATGAACCGGGAGACTTGGCCAAGAAATGCTCACCGGCGCCATCGTTAGCCGTGGATCAGAAAGGTGTAAACGCTTTCTCCTCCTGGCGCAGTGAGAGCAGCTGCGTCCTCTCGCCGTCGTCGAGGAGCTTCAGTGACTGCTCGGGGCCTCCAGGCTGCAGCTTTGGCCAGAGAATTAACCTGGACCTTTCCCTGTCAATATGTGGATCATAATGTATGCCACTGCAGTGTGCTGTTTTTTTAGATCACTCTGCTATCCATGATGCTCCCCTCTTAATGTTTGTTTATGCTGATCTGGTTTAATTCCTGCGGATAACCCTTGAAGCGACGATCCGGCAGAGTGACTAGTGATAAATCACCCTAATGTATGACAACATGCCTGTCATGCAATTATATCTTATATAAATAATTACTTTTTTCTTAAACAATTCCTTTAAACTAACCTTCTTCATAAACAATGATGATCGTAGGACTGGTGATTTTCCAAGTGTATTATTATTATTATTATTATTATTATTATTATTATTATTATTGGTAGTAGTGGTAGTAGTGGTAGTAGTTGTTGTTGTTCATCATCCCCAACAACTAATCCGTTTCATTGCCAAACTAGGGCACTCTTAGGGCAATGAGTTGTCCTTATAGCTACTATAAAGGATGGGTTGTCGAGGTGAGAGAGAATTAGGTCGTTTCCTATATAAGAAATGATCTTTATCAAAGAAACAAAGGACATTAATATGAGGAACTCTCCACTATGACCATTAGATTGCTTATGTTAGGTCCATATGGAAAGAAGAGACGAATAATAAGTTAAATACTAGATAAGATGCATTATTGTGAGAGTTGTATCTATAACCGTATTTATATGACACGGCATGTTTAGAAACGACTCATTGAAATCATGCATTGGGAGTATCCTAAATGAAAAGTTGTATACTCTACAAGAATATGATCCATAAGAAGTGAGATTTAGATTTAAAATTATGCTTTTTTTTGTTCTCGTAGCTTTGCGGCAAAGTTCCAAAAAAGGATATAAATACAACATATCTTACTACCGAGATTTGTGGCTACATGACTTGCCGCTTTCGAGTTAGCTATTTTGTATCTTGACTTCTTGAGTGAAGTACGTCCTTGCATCAAACAGGCCTTGATTAATAGGATTTTATGATTTTTTAAGGATTGCATATATGAATTTTTCCTAGCTTGCTTGATTTATAGAGATGTGGGTTAATTACTAGGATAATTCAACTATACATGAGCTCATACATTTGATAAAAATATATATAATTCGATCAAACATCATACCTTTCCTTAAAATGAAGGAATCCAAGGCTTAGCTATCCCTTTTTTATATACTAGAAAGGTAGGTGCGCCCACGGCGCACCGTTCGCCAGCTCCCACCGACAAAAAAAAAAAGGCTCAGGAATAACTAACATTTCGACAAAAAAAATTGGGCTAAAGAATAACTAACATTTTTATTCTAGTGAGGTTCAAACCAAAACCCATTAAAGCATAGAGGATAAAATTTTAAAACTTTTTCACCAAAAAGCCAACAAATAGAGTGATGTAATAAATCATTTGTTAATTTGTTTTTTAAAATTTTTAAAAATTTCAAATTGATTCGTTTTTAATATTCTTTAAAATCTCAAAATGACTAAATATTTTTTTTATACTTCTACAACAAAAATTCTTTCATTCCCATTATTCTTAATTCATTTTCACCGAAACTTATTTATCTCTAACGCCTAATTTTTTATGAGCTCTAATCATGAAACTATAGTCAACGCCTAAATCTTTATAAGCCCTTATAATGAAACTATGGTTAACAGTCCATATTTTGAAGTTCTTAGTTTTTTTTTTATGACTAAATATTTTGATGACCCTCACCATGGAATTGTGGTTCTATTTTGTATAGGTTTGGTCTTATTTTTTTATTTGGCCAAAAAAGCAAGAAGGAAAGGAAAGAATGTGTCATTTTTTAATTCATATGTAAAGATTTGGTTTCAAATGAATTTTTCTAATTGGCCATAAAAAGGTAGAATGAAAAAAAATGAGTTATTTGACTTATTTCTTAATTTGTTTTTCAACGAAACCTAGAATTCTTAGGGAGACTCAATATTTTTTATTCTTTTATGTATTCTTATGAAATATTATGACGCATTTGCTCCGTCCTGAAAATCTAAAAATAAAAAGAAAGAAGTGATTGGCTAACTCCCCTACCCTAATTTTTTATCCATTTTCTTTTTTTCAAATCTTAAGATGTTGATCCACTTTTATTTTTTCAACTATTTTTTCGCATTAAAATGTTGATCCACTTTTATTTTTAAATTATTTTTTCGCATTATAAAAAAAGGTGAGAAATAAAGGCAACGGGGAGAAGGTAAAGAAAATAAATGCAACATGACCCACTGGGCTACTCGTGAAGATCATATACTATACTGTTCAAACGCCGGTCGGTCAGGCCGTCGGCTCGAAAGCCCGGTCCGAAAAAACAGAAGCCGAGCCGGCCGGCCGGCCGTCAGACTCGAAACCCGCCCCCGGCCGAAGTCTACCGGCTTGGCCCGGCGGCCGCGCTTATTTCGCAAAATCCGGGCCCGGCTCGCCCTACCGATCACGGGTTGAAACCCGGCGAGTCCGACCGACCCGATGCCGGTCGGCCGGGCCGCCGATCTTCGGGCGACTCGGGCGGTTTCTGGCCGGTTTCCGTGAGCAGTCTCATCAGATACCAACCGAGCTATCAGATGTGTTAGCCTTATGTGGGGGGAAAAGCAATAGATATCAGGAGACTGGAGAGGAAAGTGAAAAATTGAAAAAAGGGTGCAGCGGCTGGGATGCGAACCATGGGCTGCAGCCCAAAAGCTTGTACCGGCGACCAAGTGAGCAACCAACCTGCCTTGGTTTCTTGCGTACAAAATCAAATGTTCAGTTTCTTGCGTACAAGATCAACTATCGAAAAAGTTCAAAAAACCCCTAAACTATGATTTGGTCTATTTTACATACTTGAACTTTTAATACCGTCTCAAATCCCATCACAAGCTGGGTTTTTTAGGTGTTTTGCTGACGTGAAGCGACGTAGTGTTGCCATGTGTTAGGCAAGTCCGCAAAAACCACTACCATATGGTGCCAAGTCAGCAAAACCACCGAACAAAACAGGGTTGTGATGGTTTTTGAGCCGGTATTGAAAGTTATGTATGTAAAACAGACGAAATCATAGTTCAGGGTTTTTTCGGATTTTCACGATAATTGAGGTACCTAAAATGGACTTATTCCTTTTATATATAAAGCAAAAACGGACGCCTGGATGGAGCAAGCGCCCACGATCGGACGACTGCCGTTTTTTCGCCGACGTGTCGCACGGAGAGGGACAACGCTAGCGCGTTGTTATATAGATAGATATATAAAGCAAAAACGAACACCTGGATGGAGCTAGCGCCCGTGATCGGACGACTGCCGTTTTTTCGCCGACGTAGCGCGTTGTTATATAGATAGACATAGATATTCTCGTGTTTTCAAAATCCCACGAATAAAAGAAGACTCACACACCGTAAAGTTTCTTGACCTACTAGAAGGTGACCAGAAATTTGGTAAGATGCCAACATGGCATTTCAAACAGCATTTCCTGTCCATTAACTCGTTTTTTTAAACACAGGTCTCCCGTCTCCCGTTTAGACTTTCTTAGGTGGCACTGTGGCACCTTTCTCAGTGATCCGTACAAGTCAATGTAAGTAGCCTGCTATCTTTTACGAGAACTACACTGATGCTCTCCGCAGTGTTGCTTGCTCCTTGCCACCGACTTTCACAGCTCCTGCACCAGCAGGAATGTGCTGAACGAACAGACAAGATTCCCCCTGTCCCGAAACCGTTGTTGCTTCACCTAAAGGCATCTAAAGAGAGAATTAGGTGACAAAACCCTTGATTCTAGGGAGTCCACCAATCACCACAGTGTATGTCAATGGAGTTTTCACAAGAAAACCAGTAGCATAGCAGCATCAGAGGGCAGGGGTTAACTGAGGAGATAACTCGAGGGCATTCCACACGTTTGGCCGTGCAACTGTAGGTGTTAGCTCACATGTTGCACAGGGAATGCGCCAGAGGCACGCCTGTACAGAGATCAGCAAAACAGCAGAGATTCAGGAATGTTTTTACGAGCAAGGCACTCATGGCTACGCTGTGGTGTGAACTGTTGAGAAAGAACACAAACAGAATGATTAAAACATCAGTCAGCTCATGTGCGTGCGTGTGTTGTCCGCTCGAGCTGGTGCTTGCTGAAAGCCTAATAGAGGCGAGCTTGTCACATAGAGTCATAGACCACCGATTTGCAGGCCAAAAGATTGGCAAATCCCTGGCTGCCTCACCCCCTAGACACGAAAAGAAATGACATGAGAAAAAAGTGGTTAGGGATATAGTCTCGCCAGTTTCTGTGTACGCCTTAGGTGCCGCCGAATGGCACCATCTTTTGTCAAGATCAAACCATTTCACCATTTCCCCAAAAGTTTGAGGCAGCATCTCATCTCGAGTATACGAATTATTACCATGATGAACGCCACAGTAGATTGCGGGGGGGGGGTGGGGGCGGGGGACGGCGAACGAAACAAAAGCCATTGCAGAGGCTGCTTCTTCAGCAACATGCATGCTTTCCCACTGGGCTGGCAATAATAGATAAAGTTCAGCAAATAGTAGCAACACCATCATATCCAGCAACCTCTTGCTTTTGACATTGAAGCACGCTAAAAAAACGACAAGAAGCTAAGCTCCAAGAGCTGGACGAACTCTTACAAATTGACCTACCCTAAACCCAAAACCAGGCAAACAGCTGTTGTGGGGGCTACCGATGGCGGTGTATAAGCGTTCTTTCTTTGTTAAAATCCTCTTCATAGTAGACGCTGCAAACTGCTGCATGGCTGAAATGAGCAGGCCGAACACATCGTATCCTCCGTATGCCGTTCCAGATACTCTGATCGTTAGCCACCGCAGGGGAGATTCACTTCTTCGTTGCTTTTGTATCAGACACCAAAGGCTTTACACAAAGACGAGGCTTAGTCGAGATGAGATCTGCTGGGAGGACGCACACCCCAGCCACCGAAGATCCAAGGGGTACCCCAGAAATGGGAAGCATCTCTACCAGCACTGCCACCTGAACATTAGGAACGTATGAATTACTGTACAAAACCGTATATAAGATTAATGAACACCAATGCAAGCAAATTTTGATGCTAACCTAGTGCCCAAATTATCTAAAAGTCAGCCCCCCCCGCCCCCCCCCCCCAAAAAAAATAAAAAAATTGTGAAGAGCATAATCTTAAATATAGTTTAGTATTCAACTTGAGAGGCATAAATCGTTCAAGAGTCTAGTTCTCTTCATTTTAAAATGAATGAACAGATAAAATGAAGGTAGAAACACTGAAGGACATTCAATTTGATATAGTGCGCAATTTTTTTTTGAAAGAATAGTTTGCCATCACATTTCTTAGCAAAATAAGATGTGCCAAATATAGGACAACAAGCTTATAACTTTAGAGTAGATAATAATTGAATTTACTCCGATAGCTCTTCTCATGTGCAGCAGCTTGCAGATCAGATCAGATTTATGGAATATGATAAAGGACATGAACAATATTGAGAAGGAAGTAAATGATCTTGTACAGAATAATATAACATGAAAACTTTTGAACCCTTGATTCCTTGACTGTACAAGAATCTAGTCCAAAATCGTAACCTAGCTTCCAATCCTATTGGGTGTCTTGTTTTGGATAGGTTAGTTTGTGGTCTAGGTTCAATAGAGAACATACATACCTCAGGGTTTTATTCATTCTTCCATAACCCTCTTCCAAAGTGAAGTACAGATCCTACTCCAAAAAGAACTAGAAATTCTAATCTAATTAGGATTTATCCATGAATCCTTGCAGCAGCACATAACTCAAAAGTCAAATCCTAGGTAATGCCACCTTACTCAATAACATTATGTGAAATTTCAGGCAACCTTCATGGATAACATTAGATTACTAGAGATATGGCCGCCTGACACATATGCTGCATCCAAAAGCAATCGAGCTGAAATTGCAGTATGTCAGATGTCAATACCTAACCAAACATATTCCAGTTCTCATCATGACGAATGGAAAATATGGCCTTAGTTCCACTAGTCAGCATTAAAAACTTTGTTGTTTTCGAATTTGGAGTCTTCAGATCATGGTGCTTTGAATCCTACCATTGGCTGACCAGTAATATTGCTTAACTGTAACAAATTATTGCAGGTTTGCTCCGGTTACCTCAGGAGATCTAAGATCCACAGTGGAGTTCTCAGCAACTGATTTGACAGCAGCAGCAACAACCTTGAAACACTGTTCTCTGTCCATCGAAACTTGTTGATTTAAGCCTTCATTGTCTTTCTTCTGCGCCTTCATTTCTGTTTCGTCAATGCCTCTTCTATTATACCCAACTGCGAACTATAATATAGGTCAAAATTTATAGTCAATTCAGTATGGCATACGAATAGTAGATAATATGATGAATATTTCCATGAGATGTTGTTTTGCCAATACTATGGCTAATGCTGTTCTCCAATTCAAAATAGATGCAATAACAATCGGTCTCAAGAACGCAGTTATTTTGGTCTGTAATAATGAGTGGTGATGGAAATGGGCAATAAACTATGGGTGTGACTCCTCATCAGTTGACTGAAAACGGAGGAAATATCGGTCGACATCTTTTACATTAGTCAATAATTAAATTTATATATAGTTTGATGTTGTAAAAAAGATGCAACAATCAACTATATGATATTTTTTAGTTGTTGCAAGTTCATTCAAAAGAAAAAAAAAACAAAGTACAGAAGAGGCTACTTACAGAACTAAAGATATGTGACAAAATAGTACATAAAACTTTTTAATGGTTAAATTGTACACTTTCAACCATATGTAAATTTAGTTATTTACTAGCGTAAATATGTTAACTGAGATTTCATCTATTTTTAGGCGACTGAATGGTATGGTTGCTTGTGCGTAATATTGTGACGTCTGGTAACTAAACCACTACTAGAGGCAATCAGACAGGCAGACACAATCCGACAGGCAGACAGCCCGAGATATGCAATAGTAAAGATACGTCGGATAAGTTCTAAAAAAGAACAAACTTTAATCTCATTCACAAATTAATCTAAATAGTAAAATGATATAGGTAGTGAATCTTATCTACCTTGATTGGCTCATCTTGGTCTTTCTTACTCCTTAAGAAGTCAAGGAACAACTTTGACACAATGGCATGCAGTTCTTTTTCTGATAAAACACAAGTTTCCTGAATAGGAAAAATGCGGTGACACCATCTGTCCATTAAAAGTTTTTAAGAATTTAGAAAATACATAAACTTAGGTTCTGAGGACAAGACTATCAAGGAATATTTAGCTCACTTTCAAGAAACACTGAACTTCTCTATTGCCACAGAACTACTAAAGTTAACTATATCAACTGGTCTTGGACCATCTATTTCACTGTGTAACATGGGTTGGTTTTGCCAATGTATCAATGACTTGTAGGTCCTGTACCCTCATGCCATCAACACATTGAGTGGTCAATATCTGATTTTGCCACTTTGCAGTGGCATGCATATAATTAATCCATTTTAAAAAAAGGTTCCAATCACTTCCAAACAAAACTAAAACAACAAAGATTCAGGTCCTGCCTCTACTTCTTGAATAATATAGTGGTAACACAAGTTGCATAAAATAAATTGCCATAATGCAATCTAGCAATTGAAAAGGTAAAATATTTAACCCCAAATCACAGTCTTCTTCCACTTTTCAAATATTCTGGGCTACATTATGTATCTTTCCGTGAAGAACATAAAGAGAGCGGGTGAGCACAATTCACAGAATCACTAAATGGGATCTGAATCAACAATATTTGCGATAGAAAACAGAATCAAGGTAACAATCCTGTCAAGAAAACACTGTAAAAGAAGTGTCGTGAGCTATAACGCTTATCAGCTCCAGGCAGTCTAGAAAGATGTTGAGTATATGAGAACACTGAATCCTTCGTAATATTTTAGCATAATAACAAGCCATGTGTCCAAGCTAGTACATGACAATACAACTTCTAATAGTAGAACTTGAAAACTTACTGCGGAGATTTAAGTTTCCCAGATCTCAAGGATTGAAACGTTTCAGTAAGCATCTGAACAACATGAAGGTCTCCACTAGTTAATGAAAAGAAAAGCAAGCCGCTTCTTGATAGCTTAACCAGTGATAGATTTGAAGTCCTCTCAACATTTACATTTTCACTTGTATTGGAATGAGGTGAACTCAGATCTTCACTAATGCTGCCTATTGCGGTGCCACAAAATGCAAACAATCAGAAACATCTAGGTGATCGAGCCATTCACAATGACACCTCTAGATATAATATGGCTATAAAGCTACAATATATAATATATATACTAACCAGTTGATTTTGAAGCATTGTCCTTCGTACTTGTTACTGTATCTCCAGACTTTTCAATTTCTGATATATCATAACATATTTTCCTTTTCTTTGCTGGAGCTTTCATATCACATGGTTCTGAGCTGCCAGAACTATGGTCATTTGGATTACCAATGTACTGAAGAAAAAAAAGCCTTTGTGAAAACTGAGACCATTTTTCAACATAGAGTGCAAGTAAGATGAAGTTGCAAAACAAACCATAAATAATCCAACAGTCCAACACAATCAAAACTATTTAAATTTAAAGTTGAACTAATTCTTACATGCTATTCTGATAATTTTCTACAACTGGGTCAAAACGCAAAACATGACTATATGAAAATCTAAGGAATGTAGCTCAAAAGTATCTTGTGGATTGGAGCTCTGGAGGTGTGTAGTACCAACAGAAGAATACATGCACAGGAAGAATTGAATTATCTGTTACATATCAGGTTAGAAAATACAGTGTCACAGGCTGAGTGTTGCGCTCCAAATGATGAACGAAGCATTAAGCATCATTCTGAACCATTGTGAAATAACAATGAAAGAAAAAGGAGGAAAGCTGATGACCTCTTCAAGAATGGAAATGGCTTCCTTGGTTGCACTTTTCTCACGCTCTGTAAGAAGACGACGATCGTTAATCACATCAAGTTTTTCCAATAGTGCATAACAATCAAGTACCACGAAGGTGCATTTCAGCTACATTTTTGGTAATTATAAATCCCTACATGGTACTGCACGTCACATTCAGCAAATCATAAATCATAATTTTTTCTATTATTAGTACTAGTATATTTTATTTCCATTATCTTCGTAGCACTTTCCTGTATATTACACTGAATCGACCAGCTGCAAAAAACTGATTTGATCATATAACAGTCGAAGCTGATCCACCAACTAAAAATTACTTTGCCAATGTTGACATTTTCTTTACCTAGCAATGGATACTAACATGCCGTTTAGGAATTAGGATCAATGCACTATGCATTGCCACTCTACTCCAGGCAATGACATACGGTATACTCAATTTTACTCATTTTTGAAACGAAATCATGAGAATACTGATTCTCGTAAGAATGTTCACTAATCTCACGCTTCAGTGATTCATAGTGGTTCAAGTGATAGTTATACTAGCACAATCTGAAAATGTTGATGCAAAATGTGTCGAAATTCGTTCAGCCACAATTAGGCATGATACAACAGTACTTGCATATTTCCTAGAAGAGTTTCACACTGCTAATTAGAAATCTACAGCTCACACAGAACAGCCAACGAAATGAAAGCTACTTTTGAGTCTCCAATGTCCACACTAAAAACTATTTTTCGTGTCACGAGAAACGAAATCGAATGAATCCACAAACAAATCGACCATCATCTAAAATTCCTAGTTTTTTTTTTCTAGGCATCCTTCAAAACAGCTGGACATGTAAAAATAGAGGGAGAAACTCTAGCATGGAGGAGGACACGCACTGATGGGGCAGGTGATGAGGAAACCAGAGTGGGAGCGGAGGAGGAGGGATCCAGACGCGCGGTAGTCGTAGCGCGGGAGGTTGATCACCGCCGCGTGCTTCTCCCAAGGCTGCAGCATCCGGCCGCCGCCGTCTCCTCCTCCAGCATCGGCTTCTGGCTCCGGTGGCGGCTCGTGGGACGGTGCTGGGGTCACAGCCTCTTGCCTGGTCTCCGGTTCCGGCGTCGCCATGGAGAAGCGCAGCCCAGTGGTTTAACTGGTTGGGTTTGGGTGGGTCTCTCGGGTCGAAGGGCGCTGACGAGCTGTGGCTTGGAGACGTATTGCAATATTCACGCAAATGCATTTTGAAAGCGTACTTTCGGTTGGAGTGAACTTAGAGCAAAGCCGATTAATTACTTTTTGAGGTTTGCAAACAATCACTCGACTAATATTTCCATCAAATTCAGTTGACATTGTATACCGTATATTTGGCTTTTCAGTGTTTGTATGAATCCTTGATGGAATATTAAATTTTCATGAATGAAGTCTGTTGGATTTACCGCAAGATCAATTCTTTAGAAAAAAAAAACTTTAAACAGATTTGGTCGTCGCTCAGACCAATGAACATCGAGATCATACCACCAAGCACGTGTTCAACAAAAAGCACACCTTCTCGGCATAGCTCACTGCCGCAACACGGGACAAACTTACATATTTTTCTGATGCTAAACTTGCACCTTTCTTTGATCCTTGGCTATGTATTTATACTGGAGAAAATTACAATACTCTTACTCAAATTAGAACTGGCCATTCTAAACAAACTCCATCTCTAAAACTTTTACTTTTAAATAAACATAGTACTACTCAAAATAGACAAACTGATATTACCATATCAAGATTAGAGCCAACAATCACCACCTAATCTTAATCCTAATCTCATGCCATGTTTCTATGAACTTGACGCGTTCTAATGGCTTGACAAATCTGTCTCCTCGTATAGTCCTCACGCCCATCTAATGTGTTTACAACCTTGACGGGTTGCAACCCAAACTTGTCTTTCAAGTCAATTATGCATACTCGGTTCTTCTTCTTCATCATCGCCATCTTCTTCTTCTTGCATAGTGCAACACTAAGAACGACTTGAGATTCAACTTGAATATTTTCGGCTTGACAAGGTCATCCAAACTATGTTGTAATACCATTATTGTTGGTGTTATTTTTATATCCTCCTTCTCTGTGTTAGTTGCATCCTCTATGACACAAAGGATCTAACACCACCACATTTGGTAGGTCGGTTAAAGTTGCATTGATACTTCCTACTTGAACATATCATGTGGCACAAACTTTTCATACGCTTGTTGCTAAACATGCTCATTACTATATATGTTCAACTGAATAGTATATGAATAGTATATAACCTATTTTTGGATCTTTTTACATTCACAAGAAGCTTTCCGATTTGTTCATAGACCCACATATGTGCATGATCACTTTGCATCCGTCTTCGATAAACTATCCCAAACTGATAATGTTCTTGAAGAGACTCGGTACAAAATATACCTCGGAGAGCACACGTTGTTCTCCGTTTTTTCACTGGATAAGAATTGACCCCTTCCCCTTGATGTCCACAATAGATCCATCACCAAATTGAATTTGTCCTTAAAAACTCTTATCCAACTTCTTGAACAATGACCTCTGCCCTGTCATGTAGTTACTTGCACTATTGTCCAAGTACCACTTCGTAGATGTAGGTTATGTTTCACCCTCAACAAACGACGTCGACATCACCCTCTCTTTACTGAGAAGCACCACATCATGTACCTTCTGCACATGCGTGGAGAGATGTAGGCATGATTCATCATTGACGTTCTTATGGATGAGATTCGCCTCCTCCTTGTGCCAATCTCGGTTACAACGAGGTTTCCAGCACTCAGATGCATAGTGCCCATATACATTGCAATCGAAGCACTTGATCTTGCTCCTGTCCTTTGCACCTTCAAAGTTCCGTTTGCCGTTGCTCGACTTGTTATTGTCGGTATCACTTGACTGACCTCCGCTGTCAGTATCACTTGACAAGTTATTATCACCACCACCACCCTTGTAATGTCGATGTCCATGACAATGGCTGCAAACTTTATTTGACTTAGATCCTTTACTAGAACCCTTGTCACCGGCCTTGTTTTCACCACCTCCAAAAGTCCCCTCTCCCTTCTTTGATAGTGTATCCCACTGCAATCGAGTGAGCAACAGTTTCCCTTGGTCATCCGGATACTAATAGTGGATTTGATCTGTTCATCGTACGCCTGGTAGAGACCAATCAGATCAGCCAGTGTTAAGGTTTTTAAGTCAATACATTGCTTTATCGAGATGACAAGCTACGTGTATCTTTCCGATGCCGCATGCAAGAAAATGGCGCACCATTTTAACTTCCAACAACTACTTGTCGTTGTCTTTGTCCAAACTTCGGATACCATTGACGATCGTTGAGACCCTGGTGGCGAAGGCCTCTACGGTCTCGCCGTGCAGCATCTTGAGATTCTCAAAATAGCATTTAAGAGACCGTACCTTCGCCTCTATCATGCGATCATGCCCAAAGTTCGTCATCTTGATAGCCTCCCATGCCGCCTTTGCCGAGTCCATTCCGGCGATGGCGATCATAAGGTCTTCGAAAATCGCACTGTAGATTGCTGACAGTGCCAGTCGATCCTTCCGGTATTCCGCACCTTTTTTCTTGTACGCATCACCTCCTGTATCAACAGCAGATCACACCTCCCCTGCCTCCATTGCTACATGCATCTTAATGCCCAGATAGTATAGCTGCTCTTTGAAAGTTGCGAGTATAGAGTCAACGGTGGGGCCTCCTACCTCACTATTGACGCTTTGTCCCATGCGGTACCATCGACATCTTCTTATTGTGATATCCGAGTTGAACCTAGGTTCTGATACGCATTGTTGGATTTACCCCAAAATCAATCATTTAGAAAAAACCTCAAACAAATTTGGCATTCGCTCAGTCCGACGAACATCAAGAGCATGCCACCAAGCCCGTGTTTAGCAAGAAGCACACTTCCTCGGCATAGCTCGCTGATGCAGCACCGGAACAAGCTCACATATTTTTTCAGTGCTAAACTTGCATCTTTCCTTGGCCCTTGACCATGCATTTATACCAGAAAAATTATAAGAGCATCCTCAAATTAGAACTACTCATTCTAAACAAACTCTATCTCTAGTACTTCTACTTTTAGATAAACATAGTACTACTCAAACTAGACAAACTAATATTACCGTATCAAGATTAGAGCCAACAAAATCTATGTGATAAATGGTGATCCTATAATTGAAAATAACTATTCTAAAATCTGTAATTGCTCTATTAGTGTGCTTCCTATCAAATATTTGGGTATTCCTGTTAGTGCAAAGAGAATCAGAAATAGTAATTGGAAAAAATATAGGGAGCTCTTTACCTATTGGAAGCATGGTGGTCTTGTCTACCATACTTGTTTACAATATTTTTTTGAACAAAAGGCAGGAGAACTGCCATCTATTGATCAAAGAGCAGAAGAGTAAGTACAACTTTTGGGGGGGACAAACCCCTCCCCCCTAGGGTTAGCCCAACTTAATTAATTACAGATGTTAGCGCCTGCGTCTTTCCAGAGGCGCAGGTCGTCGGACAGGATCTGGAGGAGGGCTGAACGGGGACGTTCCGCTTGACGAAAAATCCGGTTATTTCGCTCAATCCAAATGCACCAGATTGTTCCAGAAACCACGGATAGGGTGCCTTTGGGAGGTTTGGCATGCAGAATATCTTCCGTCCACCAACGAGGGAGGCAGGACGACTGGAGCCAGTTAACCGGTTGTAGGAGCGGTTTGTTCATCTGAAAGGCAATGCGGCTCCAGATGAAACGACTGAAGTCGTATTCCAAGAAGAGGTGTTCCGGAGTCTCGAGGTTACGCCTGCATAACAGGCAAAAATACTCGTTCGGAATCTGCCGGCGCATTAAGGCGTCCGCGGTGAGGACGCGTCCGTGCAGAAGCTGCCATAGAAAGAATTTACACTTGGAGGGTGCCAAGTGCCTCCAAGCTTGCTGTAGAGGTGAGGTACAACGGCCAATGAATTGCAGCTTGCAGGCAGAATTCACGGAGAATTCACCATTTGAACTGAACCGCCAAGTGAAGAGGTCGTCCCCGTGCGTAGGAAGCACGTAGTGCGCTAACTTAAGAAGCAGCGGCAACAGCTCAGGGATCATCTGCGGACTTATTCTATGGCGAAGATCGAGGAGCCATGTTGAACCTTCTAAGGCATCCTGCACCGACTTGGCTTTCTTGATGGTGGCAACGAACAGATGTGGAGCAAGTTCCTTCGGGGCCTGACCATCGAGCCATTTGTCTTCCCGAAAAGAGGTGAGGGCTCCATTACGCATGGTGAGGTTGGAGCCCACCCGCAAGAGCTCCAGGTCAGGCCCAGAAGTTTTCGAATTCCCAGCCCAAGAAGCGGTTGGATGGGTTCTGATGTTCCAAAGCCACCGCAGACGTAGAGCTCTTGCGAAGCGGTTTAAGTCGAGAACCCCTAGCCCTCCGAGATTGGTGGGCGAGCAAACGACATCCCAGCTGACCCGACACTGTCCGCGTGATACATAATCGGATCCTTTCCATAGCCAGGCCCGCCTAAGCTGGTCAATCTTTTTTAAAACAGACGACGGCGGTTTGGTGACGGAAAGGATGTAGGTAGGCATAGCTGTCGGGATGACCTTGACAAAGTTAACTCGCCGCCTTTGACATTAATGGCCCGCGCTTGACCGCAAGTCGGCCCGCTATTTTGTCGATTAGCGGTGAAGTGAACCCGCCAAGCCGTTTGAGGACAAGGCGGACCAAATATTTGAGTGGGAAATTGGCGCGGTTGGCTGGCAGATCTTCAAGGATGGTGTCCAAATTAAGGGATTCACATTTGATTGGGGTGACCTGACTTTTGGCAACGTTTGTCCGAAGACCAGAGATGTCACCAAAGACCCGGAGGATGTTTGCCAAGGCATAAATGTCTTCTTTGGCGGGGTTAACGAAGATTGCTGCATCGTCCGCAAAAAGCGACATGCGGAGGTTGGATTGTATACCTCTGACCTGTCGGCACCCGAATTACAAGATCGGATTCCACCTGCGTAAACACGTACTAGTCCCAAGGATCATGGCTAGTACACACAGATATACAGAAACAGAACATTGCCAACGATTTTATTATTACAAGCGGGAACATAGTCCAGTACAAACAACACATACAACGGCTCGCAGGCCGCAAATCAGAGTACACAATGATACAGGCCTAATACAACATCTAGAATTTTATTCATCTCACAGGCACGAAGGCTATAGGAACGCGTAATCCTAGTCTTCATACTCTTCATCGAAAAAGCCTCCTCGACGTAGTCCGGGTCCTCCTCCTCGGAAGACTGGCCATACTCAGATGGACCAGCTATTGAAGTTTTGAAAAGAGAGGGGAGAAAAGGAGGGTGAGTACAAATTGTACTCGCAAGTCCGGAATTATGCAAATGTGGTTTAGTACAAGGAAAGCTTTAGAATATTATGCGGAAATGCATTTATTAGCCTAGTTTTGGCAAAGTAATTTAGAAACAATAAATCTTAATCATTTTCTTTGGGCTCTTCTCAAACGGTTCTCGCCACTTGGCCTCAGTGCCATAGCGAGAACAAAATCCTTTCTCATTTTCTTTTCTCAAACCGGCTAGGTCCATTCCACGCGACACTTTCCGGTAGGCCGTCACCCAATCCAGAATATCGCCGGTGGCACCTAGCTCAAACGAAATCCTTCTCAAATCCTTACTCATCTCAAATCCTTTGTTTAAAACCCTTTTCTAAATTTGTTTTAGAAATGAATAAGCTACCATATAATCAGTCCCTTCGCGCGCTCATAGCCGCGAGCACGGCTATCATGACAGTTTTAAGTCTGCAGAATGGGTATGCCTTACCCTCGAGAGGCTACGCACCCAGACGGTGTTTCGCCACAAGACCGCCAACCACGAGGGCCAACGATCGGGCCCGTCCCATACCGGGGCTCGAGGTCGTACTGTTATGGCTCAGTTCATAGGATCATAGGATGAGCAGTCCTTAGACTAGGAGATGTTTGATATTTTAGCCCAGTTTTCAAAACGGTGCCGTTCTGCACCAACCGACAAAATATCTCTCCCTAGTCGAAAGATTTTGGGGTAAGAGGAAAATCATTTTCTACTAAGCATCACCCTAGATGAGCTATCTTTAAATCACCCTTTCCCAATCCTTTCTCAACAATATTCTCATTTTACACAAATGATTGAATCATTCTGCATAAAAGATTTTAAGCATTTATCCTACCACAACGAGGTATTTAAATATGAGCAATCCATATTTTAGCCTTAGGTTTAATCCTACCATATCTCTTACCTTTCTACTTGGCATGATACCTAAATCTAGGAAATACGGCATTTGTCATTTTAAATTAGCATGCATATTTTCAAGTCTAGCAAGCATTTTCTAAATAACCGAAAGTGGCTTCACAACATGATCGAAGGGGGACTTGCCTTGATCGGTTCCGGGGAAAGCGAAGGGGATGTCGTCGATCGGGTCTTCGAGGGCTTGACCTCCTAAATGCGCACACGCATGCAAAGCAATACAACACACATAAGTAAAACATTTTATGTCGTGCTGTTTTTAAGGAAAATGCAGCAACTCCATGTTTCATGTATTTTTATTTAAAGGAAACATGATGCTAATGGCTAATGCACACATGGAATGATGCCATTACTAAATCATGAATACTTCTAACAAGTGCAAGCTGCATGGATGGTATGGCAACAATATTTCCTAAGGTCCAGGGACTGCTAAATTATTTTCTTTCTATTTAAAAGAAATATTATAACACTTCTCAAATGCACATGCAATAATGCACCTCAAGCTACCTATTTAACCAAAAATGAGTTCTATGCGAATGACATGCATATATACAATTTTCTTAGGTCCAGAAAACCATAAAGTATTTCTCTGAATTTTTATAGAATTTAACCAGCACAAAATCTATTTTGCTTAATGCTATAGAATACCAATTAAGGATTTTAATCAGAAACTGAAAAAGAATTTAAAAAGGACCTTTCGGAACAGGCCGGCTCGGTCAAGCGGCCCATCAACGGGGTGCGCTTGGCACCGCGCGGCGAGAGGAGCAGCACGCGCGGCTGCGTGGGCTAACCGGTGGGTCCCACAAGGCAGCGTCTCGCAGCGGTGAAGAGGGGGAAAAACAGAGGAGCTCCGGCGGCGGCGATGCTGCCCACAGCGGCGGCGGCTCCGGTCACTAGAGCTCGAACGGTTGCGCGCGAAGCGGGTATCGGGCGAGGCAAACACAACAGAGGTCTCGGCAGTGCCGGAAATGCACGGAGGCGGCGGCGCAACGGGACACGGCGGCGGGATCTCACGGTGTCATGGCGCCCGGCGAAAACGAGCCATAACTCAATCCGCCGATCGCAAGCAACAACCGAGAGGGAGAAAGCGATTGGTGAGCTCACCGGAACGAATCAAAACGGCCAGGCGGCGAGACCACGGCGGCGGCGACGACGTGAGCTCCGGAACACGTGCGCGGACCCCCCGGCTCCAAAACAACGGCGCGAGCTCCACGGGAACGACCTGCGCCAAATGCACGATGAGGTTGGCGAGGAAAATCGCGGCGAAACAACAGAGTAAACGGCGGCGACGTGGAGAGGAGGGGCAACGCACCGGCTCGGGTGTACGTCCGTTGCGGTGGCGCAAAGCAAGGGCAGAGAGGTAAGCAGTACCTCACTTATAGGCGAGCTCCCCGGGGACATCTTTGACGCGACGCGCGGTTAGGCAATCGCCGGCGCCGAATCCGGCCGGTGCCGTGAAGTGAATGCTCGAACACGACGGTACCGAGGTGGTTGGCCGGTGATAAGACAAGCAAGGGTAGGGGACGGAGAGGGGTCCGGCGGAAGAGTGTAGGGGCGAGCATTGCATGGTGAGGAGAGCCATGGAGGCCCCGGGAAGGAGGACGAACAATGGCGAAAGCGAACAATGGCCTTGAAACAGAGAAGGGGAACAGGGGAGGAAGAGGAGGGAAGAGGTCGACAGTAGCAGGTCCACTTGTCGATTGGCGCGAGATCATGAGACGGTGAGGCGCTGGCTGTGCGACATAGGCCTGACGGCTGGAGTCTGGGCTTGGCTTATGCCCAACAGAGAGAAGGAGAGGTGAGGCGGGAAAAAGAGAAGAGAGAGGGAGAAGTGGGCCGAGATTTTGGGCCGAGGGAGAGAAATAAATACTTTTTAAGTTTTTCTGAATCCCCAAAGGCATTTCATTTTTAAATATCTTTTTTTAAAATATACTGATATGTAGTAAATAATATTTTGCTTTTCCCAAAGTTTATTAATATATTTCCAAGTAACTTCACAAGGGATATTGGTTTTAAGAAAATATTAATTTAAACAAATTAACAAATCTTTCCACCAAAGGGCATAGACTTAGAAAGTTTAAATTATTTTTCTAATTTAAATGCAATGCATGCAATGATGATGACATGATGCCATATATCTTAATGTTTTTAACTTATGCAGTTTAAGAAATTAATTAACGTGCCAAATTGGGTTTAAAAATTTGGGATGTTACATGACCGGAGAGAGGACGTTGAATTTCGTGGCTCTGTGGATTAGAGTGAGCAGAGGTTCAATGGCTATGTTGAAAAGCAATGGCGAGAGGGAGTCCCCTTGACGTAGACCCTTGCAGTGGAAGATGGTGTCGGTGAGGTGACCATTAATGAGGACTCGGGAGGAGGAGGTGGCTAGAGAGAGGGAGATCTAGTCTCTCCACCGGGAGCCAAACCCCCTAGCCCGAAGGTTATCCAAGAGGTAAGGCCAAGAGACGGAGTCGAAGGCCTTCTCGAGGTCTAGCTTGAGAAGCAGGGAGGGTGTACGACTTTTATGCAGCTCCTTAGCCTTGTTTTGAACAAAGAGGAAATTGCTCTGAATATGCCTCTTCTTGATGAAGGCTGTTTGACAAGGTGAGATGAGGTCAATATGTCTTTGTTTCGCCAGAGATGATAGCTTATCGAATTGATAAAGCTAGAAAAATTTCTCTCTAGAGAGGAAGTAGCTTTAAGAAGAAATATCAAATTGATAACGCTAGAAGAATTTAGTTATTTCGTAATGGAAAAAACTTATATACATATGATTATATTATTTTTAAATTTTTTTTCATTAATTGTTGTTTTTAGATAAAAATCTAATTGGTAAGTTTCAAAGTTAACTACGTTTGGATATTTTGTGTTGTTTCGTTGTTTTCTATATTTATTAGCTGGGTGGATGTAATAAATCTTAGAAGCAACACCTTGTCACTAAAGTCGGCCCAATCTTTTTTTCCAGCAAAAGTGAAAACACGCGATGAATTTGTGCGCATCTCGATTGATGTAACGCAAGCACGCAAGCACCGAGTAGATTAAGAAAGACGGGTGCATATGGGAAGAAGTAACAAGAACATGTACAGTACTCGAGATCGGGACAAGTTAAAAACAGTTGCATCATATTCATATCACAAGCACGAACGATGAAAAAGATGAATCGGATTATTCGACGGATCAGCACTCGGCCATAATCAATTCAGCTTAGTTGGTATTCTTTACAGCAAAACGCCGCACTACTGCGGATCGGGACTTCCCAAGCGGCTCGTAAGGCCTGTGCAAGCGGTTTTAGAACGCTTGTAAAGAATCATGATCGATGCGAGGGCATCAAGCGGCTCTCAGAGCCGCTAGTGATGCCTCTCTGCAAGCGGTTCGCAGTGCGATGACGCGGGCGGGCTGGCAGGCCACGTGGGAGCTCTGTGCAAGCGGTTGGAGGCACGAACCGCTTGTAAGTGAGCATCTCATAGCGGTTCAAACACCGCTTATGCAGACGTGTAATCGTTCTTGCATGGTTCATTTCGGTATGGCATAAATAGATATTTAAATATATATTTCAGTAGGAGTTTTTTTTATTTATCGTTTAAATTTAAATACATAATAGGATGAGCATATAATTAGCGATCAAACAAGCTTAAATATATTAGATATTTAAATATATATTTTAGCAGGAGTTTTTTTTATTTGTCATTTAAATTTAAATACATATAGGATGAGCATATAATTAGCGATCAAATAAGCTTAAATATATTAGATAATACATGTAATAATGTACACTTTATATGCACCGACCAAATTTTCAAAGTTTATAATTAATATACATTGTGCAAAATGGATAAAACAGTTCAATGTTTTCTTGCAGTACTCTTCTTGACGCTCTTTGACGACGTAGAAGTCGTCCCTAGTTCGTCCGTGTTGGAATATGGATCTCGATAATGGAACTCGCATACAGGGGTTAATGACCTCATCGAGAATGAAGCCGAATAGTTGTTCTCGAATGCGAGCACCCGATGATGTGATAACACTTGGTGTGTTTATCCATGTCGGGCCGCCAATTAAATTAAACTAAAAATAAATAAATCGTGCACCCATAATGTAAATTAATGGAGCACATAAAACGTTATTAAGTTGTTGCTAGATGCATGGTTGCGTGCATATATATCTGAACCTCTTGAGAGTTTGAGGCTCAAGCTCGCGTGGCACATCATTTGGATATAGTGGAACACATAGTAGCCACATAGATTGTTTCCATGATTGTTGTTTTACCTATGGTCGATCGCGGGCAATTACCGATCAATAATAACAAGAAATATTAATTGACAAAGGGCAATTCGTCGTTTTAGCGCACCAAGTCGCTTAGCTTGACATCGAATTCCTTCTTAAAACGTCCTTTCTGAATCTCTTGAAAGCTCAGGAACGCATTGTTAAGGAGGTTAATTATCCACTGGTATTCCTTTTGCGGTTTTCTCCGTGAATCTTGGACGATGATTATGCTTTGGTCAAGCTTTATGATTATAAGGATCCGATGGAACCTATTTATATATTACAACAGTTATGACATGTAATTAAACAATATATAGTGTGCCATCGGTGCCTTAAGCAATGTAAAACGAGATGTTAGTGAGGACATCAGCACGTACTTAAAGTTGAATGGCAGAAGTATGTATGGCTTGTAGTGTTGTTGTACTAGTGCATGTACAACGTAGTCGTGGATTTCCTTTGGTTTTCCAGGGTATTGGCCGACTTCCTCGTTGTCCAACCAAGGGTCAAGGAAGTCAATCGAGTTAAACTACGCTTTCTAAGTCTTTGTATCTCCATTCTACAGAAAATGGGTTAATTGAGTTAATTAATTAGGGTTCTCGACAAGCAGCATGTATAGATATATATATATTTCTTGTGGAGTCAACACTCACAGGCACCAGCAGGTCATGAAGGACACGTTGACGGCGTCTGCATGGTACATATTGTACCGATCTTCAAATTCAAGATTTATCAATTGATCATTCCTCGATGTAAATGTTCTTCTTGAAGCGAGACGCAAGACAATGAGCATATCCTGGCGGACTGTGTTCGTACCATTCATCTTGTGCGTCGCATCTTGACCGATAGTTTCCTTATGTCCTTAGGGTCTAGCAATGGTGACCCGGCTTAAATGGCCACGACTTGTGCCGTTGGAAGATCATCAGTTAATCCACGGGCGGCTTCTATGTTATCAAGGCCAGCTTTCCTCATGAAGTCATACTCCATCTCTATACGTTTTGCCTCCTCCTGTTCTTTCTTGCTCATGTATGTGCCACGAGGTTGTTTACTCTTGAAGATGTGCTTCGATAGTTCTTTGATAGTCGATCAGAGAGGCGGTCGGTCTTTGAGCGGTTGTCGCGAAGAAGTCCGCGATCTTTGGATCAATTCGTTCCTTTGGCGGTGGATTTGTTTTAGCTTTATACCCTGTATCCATCGTCCACGACTTTTCTGCGACTCGCTCTTGACTCCTCAGCGTCATCTCATAAGGTGTTTTTCAGGTTCCTTCATTCTCTGTCTGAATGGGAAACCGGCTGCCCTGCTGCTTGATGTCGTTCTAGCTACAAAAATGCCCTTTTGCTAGCAAGCTTCTTCTTGGGGAGATCTGGCTCCGTTGTTTCCCTCGGAGGTCTGCTTTTTTTGCTTTGAGAAATTTGGCGGCGGTGTTGGGCTTCTGCGCATAGCGCTAGCAGTGGTGGAGTGCTTTCTCACCGCGAGGCGTTGCGTGGTGGCGTGGCTTTGTCTTGGTGGAGGAGGTGAGCTCCGTCTTGGTGGAGTGTTCTCTCTCGGTATAGAAGTCACCTCCGCACCATCAGAAAACACCATGTACTTCTTCCGCCAGAGGATGATGTTATGGACGGCCTCTCCAAGCTTGGTCACATCGTCTCCTCCAGCAATATCGAGCTCCATATCCTCAAATCCAGCCACCACCTCGTCAACCGTGACCTTGGAGTATCCAGCGGGTATAGGGTTCTGATGGAATGGTGGCCCGACTCCCTTGGGAAGGCCAAAGCGTAAGCCACCTTGAGGTGAGGTTGTGTAGTTGGACGCGTAGCTCACATTGGCGGGAACACGGTGATGTCGCCCACGGATACGGGCCTGCAATTCATCGGTCGAGACGTTGTTTGACGCGTAGTCGCCGCCGACCGGAGCCCGGGACTAACCACGTTGTCCGGAGGCATAACGATAACCCCACTGGTCTTTGAAGATCGGCGATTGCAGCATGCACTTCCGTTTAGCATTTCTACCATGTTTTCCTTATGCTCCTTGAGCTCTGTTCGATTTCTTGACTCTGTTGTGTTCTCTTACTTTCCTTCTTTCCGGCTCCGGTATGTGGCTTGATCATTTGAGAAGCCGACCATCCACGACACACGCTTGCCAAGTCCTCGTGTCCTTCTGGATGTTCTGCGTCCCAGTGCGTCGTAAGCTCGTTATTCTTCTGTCTACCACCAAGGATCCTGCACGTTGCTTCTCGATGGCTTCCACAATCCTTTCTTTCACGGGTTGCACTTGTGGTGCCATCTCCGGCTGCCATCATCCTTGACCTCCTCCGTGGCCCAAGGTCGATTCGTGGCGGAGCTCCCGATCTTCTGTTTGGTACTATACCCTTTTTTCTAAGCTCTTCTTCATGCTTCTCTCATTTTGGCATAGCCTTGATGTAACCACCGGACCCGAGATGGTGGTGGTATTTTTTCTTCTGTGCATTGGCCTTGTTCTGCTCACTCGCGGCCTTGCCTTCAGCCGACAGCTTGTACTCCTCAAATGCTTGCCAGTGATCCGCTAGCTTCGGATACTTTTTGAAGTCTGGGGTTGTTCCGGTCTCCACGTACTTTTTACTGAGCTCGCTCTTCCACGACTGAAAGCATAATTCCATCTTGCTCAGAGTAAATTTCTTGCACTTGTTTTCGTAAGCCGTTGGAATAGTGAAGTTTTCCTTTATAAACTTTCAGAGCAGCTCTTTCGTAGCCGTAGAAATCTTGAGCCATGTCTTGATGCTAATAGAGACGTGATCCCTCACAATGACTCCGCAGGCGTTGTTGAAGGGGGCAAGTGCCGACAATGGGGCTTCTGGCTTCCCAGTGGCTGAAACTTGAGTAATGAAGTACTTTGTCGACAGCTTTTTGTTAGGCCCTCGTATTTGCTTGGATTGGGCGTTGGGCGTTCCGCTTAAAAAAAAACAGAACACGTGTCGAGGCTTATTTCTTTGAGGCGATAAGAAAGCGGTTATTTTAGTGTCCGGGCTATATATACCTCACGGACCGTCGACATTAGTTTCATCGGCGAGAGCCTGGATGGATGATCACGGTTTCACTGGCGGTTGGATCACCGGCTTGAGCATGGATTGCGTGATCACCGGCTTGAGCCGGGCGGCTGATCACCCATTGGATCTACCGGGTTGGCCTCATCGTAGCTTATGAGAGTGCCATCACGATTTCGTTAAGTAGAAAATCATTTCCCGCATCGAAATCAAGATCATCGTTTCCGGAGTGCGCCATCTATCACTGTGCATGCACGCGAAATAATAGAACATTTAATACAACATATATATCTCTTTTTATTTGAATACAACATTTGAATACTATATTTTAATACAACATATATATATCTCTTTTTATTTGAATACAACATTTGAATACAATATTTTAATACAACATATACATCTCTTAGATGTCATCCATCTCGACACCCATCAAAACATACAATATTTGAATACAATATTTGAATGTACAGTTTTTAAATGTACCCATTTCGACACCCATCAAAACGTACAATATTTGAATACAATATTTGAATGTACAGTTTCTCCACAAATGAAAGATGCTCGACGGCGAGGTCGATGATTTCCTTGTACCCTCCACAGAAATTGGCAAATAAATCTGAACTTGAATATCGAAGCTGAACATACTTAAGCCATCTATCTCCTCCATTTCAATTTTTTCAAGTTTCAAATGTAGCATGTGCATGTCATCTTTAATGACACCTTTTAGCCACCAAGTTCACATACACATGCAAATTTCTTTAGCTGCATAAACCCAACTAGAAACCCTAGCTAAGCTTAGATAGGGTGGTTGGCGATTCCGTCGGGAGCTCCTAGAAAACCTACTCCAGCTCCCTGGCGCCATTTCGATTTCTAGAGCTGCAACCGAGGCCATCCAGCCCTTACACCCTAACTAAAACCCCCATATCCCAAGCACATTGCAAATCAAGCCAAGCAACCAAGGACAACTGAACATAGATAAAAACAGTGGCCATAATTAAACAAATTTTGCTATCAGATTTATATATTGATGGGTTGTAGATAAAACTACCATCCAACATCAATATCTACAATTTATCATAGGCTTTTAAAGATCAGTGACTAGAGAGACCTAAGAGAATCAGTGCTGCCCAAAGTTATTATACAATTTCCTACAAAACAAGCATACAGTGCTGCTGTCCAGAAACATAGAGATGCTAATCAGATCAATTAAAAGATCCCAAAGGGAAGAACACAGCAGCACAGTACGCAAGTGTATCTCAGGATAATAATTTAGGCAACAACACAAATACTCCTAAGGCATCACTAGTTAACAGACCATCATAGCCTCAAAATTAATAAACATCACCGAGCAAAATATTAAAGGGACAAGTGCAGTGGTTCTGGATCAAGATAATAGCCCCTAGCACGAAGGCTAGGTCCCCAAAATATTCTCAATCAGCCCAAAGAAAAGCCCAACGGTGTTCATATGCACATTCCCAAACCCTAAATCCTAAATCACATCACAGAGCAAACATCCAACAACATCCCCAAACCCTAAATCACATCACGAGCAACATCACGAGTCCATTAGTGATCCACCAGAAGATCACGAGCAACATCCGGGGAGGGAGGGGGCGGTAATTTGGGCAATCCGTCGAACGACATCGTGCATCACAGAGCGGGGGTGAGGAGAAAGAGGGGCTCGATACCTCCGCCTTCGTCTTCAAATCGGCGGGAGAATGTCAATGGAGAACGGGACCGAGGGGCTCGCGGCGAAGGGGCTCGACCGGAGGTGGGCAGAGCCGACTGCTGTGCTCGACGGCGAGGTGCGCCGAAAGCGCCGTCGAGGCGGCGCGGAGGTGTAGGCGATGGCGTCGAGGACGACGGCGCGGTGGCGAGGACGGCGAGGTGGCGAGGACGGCACGGTGGGACAGCGAGGTGGCGAGGACGGCGGCGATGGCTTGGGACTTAGAAAAATTTGGGTGGAAAGGAGAGGGCGACGAAGATCAGTTATATAGTAAAGCTCTCTACAAGCGGTTTGTATTCCGCTTGTGAAAATAACCTCTACAAGCGGTTCGTAGTAATAACCGCTTTTAGAGATATCTTTTACAAGCGGTTTGTAGAAAGAACCGCTTGTAGAACACGATAGCGTGAAATTAATTTTTCGAAATTTCGCCCGCGAAGCAATAAATTACTCTGCAAGCGGTTGGTGATATAAACCGCTTGTAGAAGTCCGTTCTACAAGCGGTTGGTAGAACGAACCGCTTGTAGAAGTGGGGCACACGTGGCGAGGCGCGGGTCTCTGTCTAGAACGTTTAAGATGGTTTGCGCCCTTCCTTTGTTGAATTGAAATTTACTCTTACTTGGCTAGCTCGTGGCGTTTAAGTGCGGGCTCCCCGTGCTGGTCGTGGGTTCGAGCCCCGCTTGCGCCCCGTTGCTTTTTTTTTTATAAATATGTACTGAGCCCATTATTCTTTACAAAAATACTAAAAAATTTGTTTTTGCATTACTTTCATTTCTAAATATGTACTTAATTAGCCCATTATTTTTTTCCAAAAAACTAAAAAATCTTTTTTTACATTACTTTCATTTCTAATATGTACTTAGGCCATTATTCTTTTCAAAAATACTAAAAAAAAATTGTTTTGGCATTACTTTCATTTCTAAGTATGTACTTAGCCCATTATTTTTTCCAAAAAACTAAAAAATATATTTTTTACATTACTTTCATTTCTAATATGTAATTAGCCCATTATTCTTTTCAAAATACTAAAAATATTTTTTGGCATTACTTTCATTTCTAAATATGTTGCCATTATTCTTTCCAAAATATTGCTTCCATCTTATAAATTCTTCAAAATCTTTGTTACATGATAACATAGTTCATACAACCACATAGGTCATCCTAATCATTTATATTTTTTGTCTTTACAATTCTTCCTTCATCGTGATCGCGTATGATGCGGAGCATCCATGCCTATGTCATCCGGGATGCTTAAGTCAACATCTCGCAAATGGAGGGATCTCATCGAAATGATCGTACTCTTCCTCGTCAATAACGTCCTCTACTCCGACAATCCTTCGTTTGCCATGGAGAACCACGTGTCGCTTTGGTCTGTTCCTTCTTCTTGTCTTTGATTTGATTCTTCTTTGGTGCGCTTGACATGTCCAATACGTAGAAGACTGTCTCACCTCGTTCGCGAGAACAAATGGTTCTCTCAAGTAGCCGACTTCTTGGAGGTTGACGGTAGTCATGCCGTATTATCGACATTCACGCCGCTCGCATTTAGTTTTACCCATTGGCACTTAAACAATGGGACCTTCAAAGGCCCATAGTCGAGCTCCCATATCTCTTCTATGAATCCATAATATATGTCCACCCCCTCTGTATTGTCGGCGGCTTCTATACGGACACATTATTACGGTTTGTGCTATTGTTATCTTGTGATCTCGTGTAGAATGTGTAACCATTTATCTCGTACCCTGCCATCTCACTATTTCAGCGGATGGTCCCCGAGCCAGCGTTACAAGCTATTCATTGTTGGACTTGCTCTTGAGGATATGGTTTTGTAACCATGCGCGAAAGAATCCATGTGTCTCAGTGTTATCCACGTCGGTCTTCTCTCGAACCGGAGACGTCGAGCATTCTTGTGTTGGAGGACATACGGGCGCCATCGCCGATTGCTTCAACACACGTGAAATGTGCTTGCTTAAATGTCGAAGATCGTTGCATGCAACTACTTTTCTTCAAGTGTCCCTTTACCTCGTAGCACGCCCTCATGGCGTGATATAGGGACGCCGATGGGGTCTAGATCATCAATGTAGTCCACGAACTCGACCACCTCCTCGTCACATAACCCTCGGCAATGCATGCTTCGGCGAGAACGGTTACGTACATACTTCTTTAATACGCTCATGTACCTCTCGAAAGGAACATCTTTGTGGAGATAAACAGGCCCAAGAATACCTATCTCTTTGCTTAGATGAGCAGTGAGATGAACCATGATATCAAAAAGGCGGGAGGAAAGATCATCTCGAGGCTAACCACACTTTGTACCACGTCACCGCAACTCACCCAGTTTTTTTGGATCGATGACCTTCTGGGAAACAGCGTTGAAAAACGAACATAGCTTTGTGATTGTCCCCCTTACCCACTCGGGCAGTATACCTCTTAAAACCACGGGGAGCAACTGTGTCATCAGCACAAGACAGTCATGGGATTTTAGATGTACAATTTTGTTCTCTTTCATATTAACGAATCTCTTTACGTTCGAGCGAGTATCCGGAAGGACCTTCACATTGCTAAGACACTCTATCACGCTTTTTTTCTCTTCTTTGCTTGGAGTATAACTTCACGGGCCGAGAAATACAGTTGTTCCGTACCTCTTTTTCGTGGTGTAGGTCCTTCCCGATACCAGACTTCAAGGTCGTTCGAGCACTCCTTTGTATCTTCGATTTCCGTCTACAGATCTATATATTTTAGGAAGCTCACACAGACGTTCTTGGTGATGTGCATGAAGTCCAGTGAGTGGCGAACATCCAAATCTTCCCAGTAAGGCAAGTCCCAAAATATTGAGTTCTTCTTCCATATGGGTGCATGGCCATCCTCATCATTCGCACAGATTTGCTTCCAGACCCTTTCCAAAAACTATCTTGAGATCCTTCACCATAGCAAACACACGCTTGCCACTTGATGCCTCTACTGGAGCGATGTTCTTCCTCTCCGTTAAATTCCCTGCGTTTCTTCCGCAACGCGTGGCTCCGAACAAGAAACCTGCGATGCCCCATGTACACCATCTTTCGAGAGCCTTTCATGTACGTGCCATCGGTTTGATCCAAACACTACACACACGCATTGAAGCCTTTGCCAGTTAGGCCAGACAGGTTACCAAGCGCTGGCCAGTCGTTGATTGTTATAAATAACATTGCACGCAGGTTGAAATACTCTCTTTTGTATTCGTCCCAGACCTTTACACCGTTCCATAACGTTTTAAGATCTTCTACCAAAGGTTTCAGGTAGACATCAATATCATTTCCGGGTTGCTTAGGCCATTGGATCAACAACGGCATCATTATGTACTTTCTCTTCATGCATAACCATGGAGGAAATTATACACACATAGTGTGACTGGCCAGGTGCTATGGCTGCTGCTCATGTCTCCGAAAGGATTCATCCCATCGGTACTCAAACCGAACCTTATGTTTCTCACCTCGTCTGCGAAGTCTTTGTACTTCCGATCGACCATCCTCCACTGCGAGCCATCTGCCGGATGCCTAAGCATTCCGTCGACCTTACGCTCTTCTTTGTGCTAACGCATCATCTTCGCATGCGCTTTGTTTGCAAACATACGCTCCAACCTTGGAATCAGAGGAAAATACCACAAAGCTTTTGCCGGTGCTCTCTTCTTCACACGCACCCCCATCTACTTCACCTGGATCGTCACGCTTCATCTTATACCGGGGTTCCTTGCACACTGGACAGGCATCCAAATCGGCATATTCACCGCGATATAGGACACAGTCGTTGCGACATGCATGTATCTTCCGTACTTTCAATCCTAAGGGACACAGGACCAGTTTGGCTTGATACGTGGATTCTGGCAGGGTGTTATCTTTCGAGCAACTTCTTTATGAGCGACAAAGAACTCATCGAAACCCTTATCGACACACCATTCTGACCTTCCATTGCATGAGCTCCAAGTATCTCCTCTGCGTCCACGCAAACATCTCGTCCAGTCATCATCCACACCAAACCGATCACTTTGTGTATCTTCTACGTCCTCGTATGTCGTCGCGTCCAAGCATACCATCATATGTCACTTCCTTTTCATCGGCTTCTTCTTCGTCTTCTATCTTTGGTATGCTCTACTTGTCGTGGTGAGTCCAACATGTATAGTTCGGCATGAAACCTCTCATCAACAAGTGGCCTGTATCCGTCCTCGCATTGAGTGCTCTTTTCGTTCACGCAATCTACATACGGACACCGTCTGAAGCTTCTCAAGGCAAGTCTCAAATCGACTTCAAGAAAAGCATTCACGCCATCGATGAACTCCCTTGTCCGACGATCCGCATACATCCATTGCCGGTTCATCTGCACCAATTAAATTAATAAGAACACTTATTATATTTTTCAAATTGAAATATTTAACTCGAAATAACTAATTGCTATATTTTTTAATTACCTCTAAATTTTCTTGATTTTTATAGCTAAACCAACTAAATCTCACAAATTAAAAACTTTTTTCAAAAATATTTTTAATTACATTTCATACCTCCCATAAAGTATTACCTACCTAGCAAAAAACCTACATCTATTTAGCTCTATAGCAATTGAAATAATCACCCTACCTACTATTTTAAACTAATGTGAAACTAAAACCATCCAATAGATCACCACATTGCCTCAAAAGATCTAGAAGGGAGAGCTAGCTAAGGCACCAAGTTAGATCTTGCTCTCTAAAACAAATAATCACCCCTACCAACTAATTTCAACATCTTATACATCATCAAAAAGGATACAAAACTAATATGAGACTTAAAACCCCAATAGATCTACATCTTGCCTCAAATTATAAAAGAGAGAGAGAGCTATAGCAAAACAAACACCCTTCAATTCAAACAAGATTATTTAATATTTCTCCACATCAATGCAAAAAGATAAGCAATGTCTACATGAAAATGATGTTGAGACCATGTTTACTACCTTGGAAACCTTAATTTGGAGCTATTAGCCAATTAAAATTTTGGCAAGACCTCCCTGCATGAACAATTTCGGCCCGTCGGTGCTCGCGCGAGCTCGCTCGTGGGAGGAAGAAAGGGTTAAATCTTATTTGGCGAAAAGGAAAAAGCATATGCAAGCGGTTCGTGATACAAGCCGCTTGCACAGTATTTATATTATAAGCGGTTCAGTATTACGAACCGCTTCTGAGGATTGCAAGCGGTTGGTGATCTGAACCGCTTATAGTGTGATATCTCGCAAGCGGTTTCTATCACGAACCGCTTGCATATGCCCTTTCCGCCACCTCCCACCCGTTGGCCACTAACCGCTTGTGGCGATCGGGTCGTAAGCGGATTAAAGCGAACCGCTTGTGATGGGCCGCTTTGGAAGCCCCGATCCGCAGTAGTGCCGCCTAAGCCCAAGATTCGGAGCGTGTCTCTAGAGCACCGGCTTCCCCACGAGGGCGGTCCTGGCTAGGACGCCCCTGACGAGGCCGGCGATGATGGCCGCCCGCGGCCCGGACGCCACGAGGTGGAGCGCGCGGTGCGGCCCCGGCGGCGGCGGTGGTGGTCGATCGCGGCCTCGGGTCGCCGAGAAACGCGTCGACGGCGGCCTCCGTGCAGGTGAAAGCATCGCAATCACGCCGAGGCGGTTTGCGTAGGCGCGCCCACGGAGCCGCCTTGGTTGAGGGCGCGGTTGACGCGCAGCTTAGGCGACTTCGCGCGCTCCGCCTCTCTGATGGCGCGGCGGAGGCCCGCCGCGGCGCCGAGCGCCGTCCCCGCTAACCAGCTCCCGCCGGTGTAGAAGAAGAGGCTATCGCCGAGGCCGCGGGTCTTCTGGAGCGCCTCCTCCTGGAAGAGGAACTCGGGCGAGGTGGACAGGTTGTAGAGCTCGAGGTACGAGGAAGGGACGCCGACGGCCGACCCCGGGCCGGTACAGAGCGTAGCGACGGCGGTTGCTGCCGTCGGCCGGGAGATCCTCGACGGGGACGGCGCGGGACATGGCTGGTTGATCAGAGCAAGAGATCAAGAGGCGTGTCCGGTTGATTCGATCGATCGTGTCTCCCGCTGTCCTGGCCTCCTGGGGCTCGCGGGTTTCAGGGTTTAAAGAGGTGGAGCGGTGGCATCGGCTTTTTTGTTGAAAAAGAAACTGGAGTTTTGGGCCGACACGGCGTGCAAACAGATGAAATACGTGTAGGATATTCTTTCTTTTAACGGCTTTGCTGGCTGGCAGGCGACTGTGCCTCGCCACGCACTCGCCGGTGGCTGGGGCCTCGTGAGGCGTGTGCACAGGCAGTCGCCTGCCATGCAGCCACTCTTTTAATCTAACATGAACTCTTATTTCTATTTTTTATTTGTATATCTAGTAAGGCGAGCGCCAAGCGTCGAACGTCAGTTCGGACGCGCGCGCACCGGACCAGTGCCGTCCGTCTGATCAATCAGCGTGCGCGCCTGGCGTTGGCTAGATATGCATGCCCAGCTTTGGCTAGATGTGGACATGCAGTTGATCATTTTTCAATTAAAACTTTCGATTTTTGTATAAAATTCAAACAGTGTTCAAAATACGTGGAATAAATTTCATAATTCTTCTAAAATCGAGAGCAACCCATTTTAAATACTTTTTAATTTTTTTTCACTTTTTCAAATTTTTTGATGTGAACCTAGGAGAAGGCACTTATGAAACTTACACGTATACTAGCGAAACTTGGCCGTGTGCTGATGAAACTTTGATGTAACCTGATGAAACTTGGATGAAACCCGTGAAAACTTCATGAAACTTGGATTAACCTGATGAAACTTGAAGAAATTTGGATGAAACCTGATGAAACTTGACAGTTCGACAAAGTTTAACGAGTATGAAACCCAAGTTTCGTCAGGTAAGTTAATTTGAGGATTTATATGGCAACATACATCTTGTTTTGTTCGTAAAAATACAAGGAGCACGTTGGTGCAAACGGTTTGTGGATTAGAACAACCAGTCAAAATTTATGGACATCAAAAAAAAAAAAATGCTTGTGGGTCCCACCTTGCATATTCTGATTGCCCACACTATGCGATGTAATCATTTGAGGCGTCCGTGGCAAGGCCCCTCACAAACAGCGTTTTCGATCTAGTAATACTCTATTTTTTATAGTTGATAAAAAAATCTCACGTGGATTCTTATTTCTATTTTTTCCGTTTGCTTTTTTTTATTGTAGTTCATGTGAAATCATTCTTTTAATCCAAACCATTATAATCTAATCCCACACCAATCGACAATGTAGAACTTTCCTTTTCTTTTCAATCAACGTGGAAATTTCTAAAATTTTAAAATAAACGTGGTGACTTAATTGAACCATGTTTTAATTATCTATCTATCTATCTACCTATCTATCTATTTATCTATCATATTATTAAATTAGAGAAAAATGAAGGCTCCACAATGCGCCACATAGATTAAAAATCCTCACCACTGATCTAATATATTAAAAATAAACTCTAAATCTGATCTGATATGTTAGAGATAGATCATGAGTTGAAAATTACCCTAAAAAAAGATTATGAGTTCTAGATAAACTCTATACGTCAAATCTAGCAACGCAAATGAGCGCGGACCATCTCGCTAGCTTTAATTATATAAAGATACAATATTTGTGAATATCAACTCAATTCAATCAAACAAAAAATTAAGAAAACATTGCATATGCAGATGCAGACGATACAGAGATATCGTGCATCATCTCTTGCAAAACAAAAAATCATCGACGTGCATAAAATTTACATTACTAGTGCAAGTGTTGTACCACATATGCTACATATGCTTGATTTGGAGGAGATGAATACAAGCTGATCTTAATATTGTTTCTACTAGTTGTTGATTCCATACATGGTATTGTGTTGTAATTAAGGGTTGAACCGAGCTAAGCTTGAGTGAGTTAAACCTGTCTGCCTCAGGCTTGTTCGGTGGTTGCAGCTCAAAGTTGACGAGTTGGACACGTACTGAGCTCATGAGAAGCTCAACCGAGCTCGATTTTACCACAGTTAACTGGACGCCACCCTTGGCCTGAGCTCATCGTCGATGCCTCGGTTCAACCTGGTTGAGGTCATCGTTGCTGCACAAGAGGGAGGCACCGACTGCCCCAGATCAGAGAATCCTCCTCCTCCTCTTGTCGTTGACTAAGAGCAGGGATGAAGACAATTAATAATGCTAGCTGAGAGTAGGGCCATGTTCTTTCTAGCGTATCGTTGCGTTTGCGTAATACTGTAGCAAATTTGAGAGCCCTAGAAAAAAGGTCTAAAGATTATAAAAAAATAATTAAAAAATAGTTTTAGGATCTTTGGAAGGATTACTAAAAGCCACGAAAAAATTGTTACAAATTATTACAACTTATAAGCTATATAAAAATAACAAAATTTGCTACAGTAATACACAACGTTACGATACGCTGAAAAGAACAAGGCCTAGGAGGGAGATGTCGGTGCCATCGATTGGGAGGAAAAGGGAGAGGGAGGGGCGAGAGTGCTAGCCATAGGGAGGAAGGCAGTGAAACCATCAATCGGGAGGAGGGGTGGTGGTGCTAGTCGAAGGAGGGGAGAGGGAGATGTGTCTTTGGCTAGGAGAGAGAGGGCGGTGGTGCTAGCTAGTAGAAGCGGCGACGAGAGAGGGGAAGAAGAGTGAGCAAGAGGCTTGGGCTCGTTTCTGGACAATTTGAGTAAAAAACATAGCAAGTTACGAGTTAATGTTCTTGCCTCAGTTATAATAGCTTTTCATATGTTGTAACTCTTTGGTCAATGATCTAATGTAAATTCTATTATTCTCACAAGAATATCATAAGTAGTTTCTGGCCTTTACACCAAACATAGAAAAGGTTAAAACAAAAATTAAATGCTTTTTACAAAGGGAGATAAAAAAAAAAGGCGAATTAAAGTGAAATAACAAACAACTGTCACACTAAAACAAGCAAAAGAAAAAGAAAATAAAAAAAGTAGCATTTCATATCAAAACAACAAATCTTTTTTCCTTCTAAAAAAAAGCTCAAATAGAAGGATAGCCACCGACCTTATGACATTCCTCTACGGTCTCATAAGAATAATTCAATAGCCGTTGTTGCATAAGTCTCTCATATCACCAAAAAGAATAGAGAGAGGGGGGCTAATAAACTAAAAGGATCTAATTTTTCTAGAGGGACGGGGAATAGGCAACTTTTAAAATTATATTTCAGGAAGTTTAAAATTAGCTTGGTGTTAGCTCTAGCTAGGTTGTGCTAGCTTGTTTCCATCATACTAGGAAATTATAATCTTTCTCACTAGTTCAACTAAAAAAGTTTAAAATTTATGGTTAACAAATTTTTTGAGACAAATGGTTCTCCATGCAGATCGCAACAAATCGAGAAAGGTAAATCTGGCCGTCGAGACAGCGTGGTCGAGAGAGACAACTTGTCTCGACGGCCTAGCCGTCGGGATTTCCTGTCTCGACGGCTTGGGACCAGCCGTCGCGATTTCTTGTCAGCATAGGCACGACGCTTAGCCAACAACATTATCGACGGTCAAAGGTAGGTCGTGTATTCAGGCCCAGCCCAGTAACTTTTTCTTGACGGCCCATGGTCGTCGAGAATAACCATGCTCGGGTCGTGCAACGTTAGATGGTCGTGCCTGCTAATCTCGACGGCCAAGCCCGAGCCGTCGAGAATAATGGTGGGCCAGCAAAAAAAAGGAAAAAAAAAAAAAAACAACCTCAGATGGTCAACCGAGTTTATTTTATTTTTTTAAAAAAGTTGAAATTTGTTTTCTAAAATCATGTTGGCTAGTCTTGCTTACCACATGAACATACACCACCATAATTTTTCATGATGAAATTGTATCCGGAATAACAGGTATATGTGTAGGCACTACAGGAAACGAGAATATTGTGGTCGGCCAAAAATCTTTTGTGGTCGGTCAAAACACCGTCGATACTGTTTTTAGCTCAATGTCGGTGGCCAAAAGAGATACTGACGACATTCGGCCAAACAAAGGCCAACCACAATAGTCACGCCAACTCTCCCGCCTTCATACAAATTTGAAATTTGGAGCCACTCATCCATTGAAACCTGTCTCTTTAGGGCCACATTTGGTTGCTTATTAGTCATTTGCAGACAAATAATGAAACTCTGGAGGGCTATGTGTAAACAAGGGCAGACACACAAGAAGTTCATCTGATGATCGGTGACGGTGGAAGAGAAGAAAAGAGAACAAGGCAACATGACGTGATGTTGTTTTCGGCTCATGTCCTTCTTGAGAGGAGATCACCAAGATTAAGGTGAGCCGGACCAATATCACTCATGTGTTCCTCATTCGAGAACTCTTGTGATAACACCAGTACGTTGCCCGTGCCTTGCTACAGAACTTTAAAGGGAAAAAAGAAAACATAAATAGTAGCAACACATGAACTTACATAATAATATAAGTGTACCAAAGTTAATTTCACTTAAGTTACCTTACCAAGCGAGCTGGTTGACACTGTCTACAGTGCTAAATAGAAACCGGCTAGTTTGTTGCTTAAAAATTACCATACCTTAGACACTGTTGCTTTGAATATACAAGAAATAAATTTAGACACTGTTGCTATGAATATACAAGAAATAAATTTATCTAAAACCGTAGATTGCAAATCTAGCATCATCTGGTACAGAGACTCCTTGGCTAGTGTAACATCTGACAAAGCTGCAGGACAGCATCACCGGTTCACTACAGTAATGTTGTACTACTGTGAAATACTTCATGCAAAGAATATAGGTAGCTCCAACCAGACCTCTTCACGCACTGGGGTCAACTTGGGATGAAAGATGTAACTCCTCAAAGCTTTAGGGGAAGTGGCGCCATCAGCTTCAGATTCACTCAGCAGTTGATGTATCGCTCACACATATCTAGCAGTCCACATGAAAGCAAAATTCGGTTTGCACAAAGAGGCACAAAGGCCAAGGCACTTAAGCAAAGAAAGCATTAGTATTGATTTTGAGACATACTGTTTGGTGCTTGCGCTTGGCATAAGAAATAATCTTTTTCCTCTCCATCGGAAATACATATGAGAAGAGAACGTAATAAGTAAAAACTGATGGTATGTACATGAATAGCATACCTTCAATAAGTTTGGGTCCTTCCGTGGTCCTTTTTCAGCTTTAAGACACCCTCCATACTCAAGACAAGTACAAGTGCCAGCAAGGAATTTCGGCAATTCACTGGTTAATTTTCACAAGTGGAAAGAACGGTTAGAACTCAGAGCCGAGGATTCAATAGAGCAAAGTGTCCCAAGAATAGTATTTAAAGTCACTTACCTAGCATAAATTATTTCAAGTAGTTTACTCTGATATTTATTTCCATGTACCTGAAGAAACATAATACCTTGGTAATCAAATTTTGTATGCAAAAAAAATGTACTCAGCATAAGACTTGCATGTATCTTGGGAGTGGTTTTTGGGTTTAGAAAGGACTTCACAAAGTTCCATAATAACCGAAAGCCTGGACCAGCATTGACGATAAACATTTGGTATAGGGTCTGGAGATACAACAAACAGAGTGAAATATTTAATAAATCTGAGCAACAAAATATACATTATTATGCTTATCACAAGACTAGAGCAGAAACGAAAGTCCAGACCTCCCGGTAGTTATCATTGTCAATCTTCTGTAGTCGCACAATTAATTCTCGTGCAGTTTTGCTGAAATTTTTCAAACCCTGTAAAGCATGTATTGAATTAGCGGTCACCCACTGAAAAAAGGTTGTGAGTTGCGACTAAAAGGACATGCTATTAGAGATTAAATATTCAGGAACATATCACACCCTGAACATCTAGAATTGTTGTGCTCGAATCAATGTGCCTTTTTGCAGCAAGAGAGCATGCAAGAAACTTGATCAAGAAACTCTTCTCAAATTCCTTCACATGGTATCTTACATACCGGTCCATTGTTGTTACATGCATAAGCTTATTAGGATCAACTTTCCCAAACCTTTCAATATACACAGGCCTTCCTTCTTTGTGAACGCCATGATAACCCTGAGGATAATATTGTAGAACAGAGTCCGACTCATTGTAATCAAAATCCTACAGAAAAAGTAATGGTCTAGGTGTTATTTACAACCAAACATAATACAAACTGTCTCAAGAAAGTATCATAGCTACTAACCTCAACAATTGTATCAGTACCATACTCTCTCCTCCATTTAATCATTTCACTCCACATCTGCTTCGCTTTCTCAATGCTGTCAAATTTTCTTGCTTTTAGAAATCTATACAAAACCAATTTAAGTTTGGTTAGAACAAAATGCTTACAGTATGGAAAATAAAATGAGACATGTCAAGCTCATGTAAAGGGGCTCTAAGATTAATAAGATATAAACCGGAGCATCATATGATAGTCATCATGCTTCGATGACAACAACTCGTCCAAGAGTAGTGCTTGTCTAAATGCTTTCACTGCTTGCAGCTCCTCTAAATCACGCACATATTCCATAGACATGGAGAGAACTTGACTACCACTCTTCCTCTTGTTCTTCTTTAAGGAATGCCTAAGCTTACACGATGCATCTCTAGCTTTCTTCTTCAAGGAGCCCATTATAGTCCTCTTTTCATCTTCCGAGTTCTCAACATCTGACTTATTATCTCTCCGCTCATCTTGACTTGAGCAACCTTCAAAGCCTGAAACATACAAATGCTAATAAGCCAATGGTCATACCACTTTGTACAAGTTTAGAGCACTTGCTACTTTAATGCAAAAATGATTTCTCAACAGTAGACCGGTAGGCAGCTATATGGAAAATTTACAGTTCAACATAGTAAAATCATATTGTTTAGTATGCCAAGAGCTCTAAGTTCATCGCAAGAGAAATAGTTGAAAACAGACAAGGCCATGCCAACTTTTGAACAAGTCAATCATTGGGGATAACTTTTTTCACAATGATGAAAGTAAGGTCTAACCAGATTATTCAATGTTTAGAACCTAATGTGACAAATGATCGTTGTTACAATTAGCACAAGCATTCAACTATCCAACTTCTATGTGCGTTTCAGAAACTTCCACCTAAAAAAGATGGCGTCATATTTCGAGGTGATGATAAACTGAAAAGTTCTGCCAAGAGAGGATAAATATGTTCTTAACTGCAAGCTTCATATCAAGTGTGTTATGGAGTGCTTATTGCGCTGAATTTTTGGGTGCGATAGATTTTAAATCTACCTCTGTGTGTGTGTGTCGTTTCATGTAAAAAATCTGCCTAACCCCTACTGCTGCTCCTGTATCGCCCTTCCCCCCTCGTCCTGCTCCTCATGGCTGCCGCCCCTTCCTCCTGAGCCCCTCTTCTCCCTCGCCATCCCTATCCCCAGTCCCTCTCCCTCCTGTCCTCCTTCCCACGCTTCTTCTCCTTCTTCTCCTTGCCCTCTCCCTCCCGTCCTCCTTCCCACGCTTCTTCTCCTTCTTCCCACGCTTCTTCTCCTTCTTCTCCTTCCAGAGAGAGAGAGAGAGAGAGAGGGAGTGAGAGAGAGGCGAACTCCGGCGTCGGTGCGGAGATCCGGCGATGGGGCAGCGATCTTGCGGCGGCGGGGATGAGGACGGAGGCGCCGAGGGAAGAAGGTGAGAGGAGGTGGAGGAGGCGATGTGAGGGAGAGGAGGCGGTGGCGGCGGTGGGGGAGTGAGGGGATTAGGGTTGGGAGCGGGCTGGATGGCGGCGGGCGGCGGAGTAGCAAAAGTGGCGGAGGTAGGGGAGAAGGGGGCGGCGGCTGGGTGGGTGGGGGCGGCGGTGGAGGAGCAGAGGTCGCGGGTGAAGGGGAGAGGGCAGCGGTGGCAAGGGCTGGGTGAGTGGCGGAGGCCGTCGGGGGAGGAGGAGGCGAGGCAAGCAAGCGGGTAGGGTTGTGTTGACGGTAGACGTTGATCATTGATCAAATGGCCGAGATTGCTAGTCGGTAAAATCACCACCACCACCACAAGTGATAACATCTAGCGTTTCCAGAAGTCCAGGTGCCGCAAGTGTTCTGTCATGAATTGATATTGATAAAGAGGTTTTTGATGCCCAATTGTTTAGATGGTAAACTTGAGTTGGATTTTCTCAATTCCAAATGGGCTTTACTCCTGTCAAATTTTTCATGGCCTCTGGATGTAATGACTAATGAGCTTTATATATGGACTATGAGTTTAAGGTCGAGAAATGCATGCATGATCTGTATCGGCTTATCGACTTTGGTCTTTGGTCAGATGTATGCTTTTCCTTTTGATCAGGGATGTACAGTACTATTCGCCAAATCTTCATTCTTTAGGACTTATCGTGCTATGCATGTGCTCATTTTGCTAGCATATATATACTTATTTCATAATTAAGCAAAAAGTAGAGAAAGACATATAATTGTTGTGCACTTGTTAACCGTAATGTACCTTTATTTTGCATATATAAGAATTTACTTGGATTTTGTGGGTTCTTGTTACTACTTACTGGATCCTGACTTTTTTTTTTTTTGAAGGGACAACATGCTCCATTCATGCATGTAAGCTGTAACTCCGTGCCTTGATTTCCAAAATGGTTTCTTTGTGGAATTGTTTATTGGCTCAGACTTGGGGTCGGACGTCCGACGTTGTGCGTCCCCGTCGGACGCTGCTCCGGCCCGAACGGCCCACCAACAGCACACATCCTGCTGGAACAAAACCTCGGCCCCGCATGGAACAATTCGATCTGTTCTTCCCCAAATAGAAGGCCGACGCAGCAAGCCTGCGAATCCTGCCGCGCGCCGCCATGGCTGCCTATTGATTTCTGCCTTCCGCCCCGCACCCAACCCTCGGGAATCGATCCCCCTCTATCCCCTGCCCTCGATTTGAACCATACATTGTGGCCTCTCCCTCATGGCACACGTACGAAGAAACCTAGAAGAAAAGGGTATTCCTCGGCGGTTTCGAAGCTGGCCGATTCAAATCGGTGCGGTGGCAACCAGCCTATCGGGACCGCGGATCCCATTGAATACGGTATGTTGAAACAAGTCTATCTCATTAGAGAGTATATGAGATTGTTTCAAAACACATGTATTTTTGTTTTGGCTGAACAATACATTCTATTTTGTTTATATTTTGTTTTTTTTTGACAAAATTGAAAAATGATGCAGGCAAATGTGAGTGGTATTGTTGGAGAAGAGAACCAGGACACGCTCAATGATTTTGTTGAACTGGAACTCTCCAATGAAAGTGAGACATTGAGTTTGGGTGATCAGAATGATGATGATGAAGAAGATGTGAGCTCATAGCCGTTGTTCCCTATGTTGGCATGTTGTTTGATACCCTTGATGAGGCGTACAAAACATACAGCGAATACGCCAAAAAGATGGGGTTTGGGATTCACAAAACAAGCTCGAGGGATAGCAAGGTAACAAACGAGCGGATACGACAAGGTTTCGAGTGCGTCCACGCTCGAAACCGAAGAAAAGGGAAGGGTGGTCCAAATAATGACTCACAAAGCAAACTCAACACGGGACAGAAAAAAATGCAGAACGACCAATCAGAGGATCCGTCAGTCCTAAAAATTGGTTCGAGAAGAAAAGACAAAGTTGTCCGATGTGCCTGCAAAGCAAGGATAGATGTGGGTCTAAGGGACGGAAAATGGGAGGTTGTGGTGTTTCATGAAGAGCAAACTCATGCATTGGTCAGGAAGGCATGTGTCAATAGGATGTACAAGTCTCACAGAAGAATATCTCGCGCAGACTATGAACTGTTGGTCACAATGCACAATAGGAATATTTCAACATCCCATATGATGAGTATATTTGGGGAAGTGCATGATGGTGCTCGGACCCTAGACTTCACGAGAAAAAACATCATGAACGCAAGGACAAAACTTAGGCTGAACATCAAATTCACTGACTTGGCATCAACCTTGGAATATTTCACGCGACTACAAGCGGACAGCGCTGGATTCTTCCATGCCACGAAAAGGGATGAGGATGGAACTGTGAAGGGACTGCTCTGGGTCGATGGCAGGACAAGGTTGTTGTATGAGAAATTCGGGGACTGCATATTCATTGACACAACATTCTGCACTAACAGGTATTTTGGAACAATTTAATTGTTTACGTTGAAACAATGCGTTTTTCTATTGAAACAAAGAATAAAACAACTTGCTAAAAATACGCTCTGGAATGACACATGAAAAAGATGAATTGTTCTGCTGGAACAATTTTTTGTTCTGCTGAAACAATTTATTACCTTAGCAGAAACAGTTTATGTGTTGTATTGAACAGTGTATTTGTTGGAACAAAATTAATGCAAATTTGTTTGTTCTGTTTGAACAATGCATTTCTCTGTTGAAACAATTAGTTGCGGGAAGAAAATGCATGATGAAACAATTACTTGGTGAAACAAATTTTCTGTTGAATACAATTTTGTGTTGAAACAATAGCCTTGTGACATAATTGTTATGGAACAACAAATAAAAAAGCAATGTTTATATGACAACAACTATAGTTTCTTTACTTGATGTCTTTCGTTTTTATTGCATTACAGGTACAAAATGCCATTTGCACCCTTTGTTGGTGTAAACAACCACCTATGGACAGTATTGTTTGGGTGTGCTTTGCTGGTTGATGAAACGACAGAATCATTCATATGGTTGTTCGAGACATTTAAGCTCGCAATGGATGGAAAAGCCCCCAACTGCATGATGACGGATCAAGATCGGGCAATGAAGGTTGCAATCGCAAAGGTATTCCTTCAAACAATTCATAGGTGCTGTAAATGGCATGTTATGAACAATGCTCAACAGAAGCTTAGCGTGGTGATGTCGCTAAACGAAGAATTATCTGACATGCTTCATGCTGTCATCAACGAATCTGAAACAATTATGGAGTTTGAAGCAAGGTGGCAAGATATCTTTGGAGACATATAATCAGAGGAAAACCAACACACATGTAATATGTGGAACACGAGGAGATCATGGGCCCCAGTGTACTTGAATGTACTTCTTCCCTTCACAAAAACGACCGAAGGTCCGAAGGGCTGAATGCTTTATTCAAGAATTTTGTTCACCCGTCGAGTCAATATGGTCGTCAGAAACAAGACGATCACATCGCGAAAACAATGCTCTGCAAAGGGGATGTTGACGAGTTCAAGGGGAAGACGACGACAGTACAACTTTGGTCACAGTAAGTACCACGTCCCCTCTGAAAATAATATATTTGCCTTCTGAAACAATTAGGAATTGCCTGTTGAAACAACAATATTTGCCTTCTGAAACAATTAAATATTGCATGTTGAAACAGCAATATTAGCCTTTCTGTAACAGAAAATTCGATAAGCAACCCATGTTCTCCAACATTTTATTTTAACATATTGTTCTTGAAGGTACAAGTTGGAGGAACAAGCTGCAGCGTTTTATACGAGGGGTGTTTTTCACAAGTTCCAGGAACTATTAATGAATACAACATCATTCTGTTGCAACAAGGTTGCTGACAACCCAATGCAGTTCGAGCTTTGTGCTTCCCCAGACATGAGCAACTGCAGGATATACAAGGTGACGATTGAGGAAGACATGGTGACATATGTTTGAAGTTGTGACAAGTGGACCATGGATGGTCTACTTTTTTCCTAAGTTCTGAAAGTAATGACTCAGCTAAATGTCCAGACAATTCCATCGCAGTACTTGTTGCCGCGATGGTCTTTTCAATTATCTGCAAGTACAACAGATCCTCCCTTGTATGCTGAGCCAATGTTTGGAGTGCCAAGAAGCAACATGTCGAGATACAAATCGCTTTGTAGAAAATTGACCGCCCTTACTTCAGAAGGGTGCAACAGTGAGGAGGGGTACAAAATTGTTTCAGAGTTGGCTGTGGATGCTACAAACAAGCTTTTGGTGCTGAGGGGGGTGGAGGGAAGTGAGCACACACTAGCAGTGGAAGATACTGAGCTTGCGTTGGTACAAAACCTTGTCGTGTGCGCAACAAAGGGTCGCCCGACCGAAAGGTCGAAAAGAGGAAAACACCTAATGGAGAGGGCAGTAGTGTTGAGACCCATGTGGTGGGTCCCCTTGTGTTGTGATGAATATATGTGACGTGTTTGATTTTGATGTGATTTTGAAGTGCTTTGAGTAGCATTTGATGAAACAGGCACGAGTTGAGTGTCTGGCGGACGGTGTCCAATACCTACCGGACACGTCGAGTTGTGACGGGTTTTCGCGCTGTTGAGCGTGACCGGACGTTGTCCGATGGGGTCGTGTCATGTTGACACGTGTGCATCGTTGTATGCTTGTGTTGATGTTGAGCTTGGTTTTGGATGATCTTATGTTGTGCTAATCTTACAGGAGAGGTAAGGTGTATGGTTTTGGTATGTGTTCACCTCGTGATGTCTTGTTGGGTATGTGGTGACGCTTGGCAGGACGGCCTAGAGGTCAAATGCGTCGGGCGTCTGAAGCGATCGGATTCGGTGACCTGGCGGTCACATGAGGTGGTGTACTCGGGAAGCTTCACCTATGTGATGGAGGTATCGGTAGTGCGTGGTCGACGATCACGGGATATTTGGAGGTCAGTGCGTCCGGATGCGTGCAGACGACCGGGTTTGATGACCTGGCGGTCACACGGGTGGTGTACTCGAGAAGCCTCGTCATGTCAAGGAGTCCGAGGCAGCTGGAGGCTGTGGCGTCCGTAACCATGGGTGGTGATCGATCCAGTGGGCCGGGCATGAAATGGTCGGCCAATCGAGGATGTTGCGCGGAAGGTTCTAGGTTAGCCCGTGGAAAACCCTGATTCGGTTCTGGGTTAGCCGGTATCAAAACCCTGGTCAGGTTCTGGGTTAGCCTATGGAAAACCTTAGTTCGGTTCTGGGTTATCCAGTGTGTGAGAAACCCTGTCAGGTTCTGGGTTATTCGGTGGAAAACCCTGGTTCGATTCTGGGTTAGCTGGTGTGGTTAAAACCCTGGAGGTTACGGGTTAGCCTCTGCGAAAAACCGGTCGCGGGCCTGCGTGGCTCGTGCATCAATATTCTAGGATGGGAATATTGGAGAATATTCCTAGGGTGGCTATATAAGGAGGGGTGGAGGCTTAGGGTAAGCAAATCCATTCACCATGTAGCCCTAGGTGAGAGGTGTGAGCAGAGGGGAGAGGAGGGGCTCTCCCCATGTGTGTATGGTAAACAAAATACCAGAAATAAATACAAAAATATTTCCAGAAAAGTTTCTCATATTTTGTGTGTATCTTCTATTGTAAATTAGAGGAAAAGAGAGTGATTAGAAAGAAAGTTGAGAAAGAAAAAGGAAAAAAAGGGGAAGGGTGGAGTGGCCGGCTAGGGTTCCTCCCCCTAGCCTCCGGCCACCTCCATGTGAGAGAATCACAGATCCATGGAGAGAGTGAGAGAGAGGAAGGGGCGGCCAATGGCGGCGGTGCGCCGGTGCCTCGGTGACGGCGGCGCAGCGGGCCTAGGCGGCGGCAACCCTGGGCGTGCACGACGGCGGCGGCGTGGACACACGATGGCAACCAGGCGGCCAGGAGGCGGCGTCCCAAGGCCGGCGGTGAAGGGCTAAGGCGAGGCCGGCCAGGGGCGCGCCGGCCAGAGGCAGCACCGGCCAGCGACGGCTTCCTACTGTTCTTCCTATTCTTGCCTTGAGGGTGATGCATGCTCCTGTGCTCCTTAGTCCAGCCGCAAGAGAGAGAAATCCCGAGGGAGTGAGAGCTAGATCTGAGAGCTCCTACAAAGAGAAATCAGAGAGAGGGGGAGATCGCCATGCTCCCTGTTCAGCTTCCTCCCGTGCAGATTTTGTGTTCCTTGCACACACGCAGTAGAGAGAGGGTCCAGAGAAAGGAAGGGAGCACGGGCTTCATCCCTGCTACTGGTCTTCCACCGGCCAAACCAGACAGAGAAAGAGGGTCTGAAGAGCAGTGCGGAGACAGTTCCAAGACGGTGGCATGGAAGACGGTGGGCTGGACAATCGTGATGGTGCATTGGCTAGTATGGCAGCGGCCTGGTGGAGGTTGGCATGAGCATTGCCATGAGGAAGCAGCCAGTGCGTGGCCGAGACGTCGAGGTTTGGTCAAAGAGTGGCTAGGAAAAGGCTGTTCACCACATATTTGTTGGAATGCCCAAGCATGATTCTGTAGGTGCATGCCAAGTGGTCGATTGGTGGTCAAGAATGATCATCGGGGTGATTTGGACGAAAAATGTTGGGCTCCTATTCACCCCCCCTCTAGTCGCCAATCCCGGTCCTTCAAGTAGTTAAAAAGAACAGGGTGAGAAACAAAATACACTGTTCGCACTGTAAAAATGAAGGGCACAACAAACAGACTTGCCCTGTCATTGCGAATGCAGCAGCCATGTGATGTTTTGTCCTGTGTGTGGAACATTTGTTATTTGCCTTCTGAAACATTGTTATTTTTATTTTAGAACAATTACACTAGCTTGTTGAAACAACTAGTGTGCAATGGAAGTAAGCATTTATGCCTGATGAGAACTGTTATTTGACTGGAAACAATCTATGTAAACTCTTAAAAACAGTACTTTTGGCCCTGTTGGAACAATTACTTGAACTACTAACAACAATTGGTTTTGATATGTTGAAACAAATGTTTTTGCCTTATGGAACAATTGTTTTGATTGTTGAAACAATTGTTTTTTGTCTTGTGGAACAATTGTTTTGATCTGTTGAAACAATTGTTTTGGCCTACTGAAACAATTGGTTTAGACTATTGAAACAATTGTATTTACTTTGTGGAACAATTGGTTTAGATTGTTGAAACAATTGTTTTGATCTGTTGAAACAATTGTTTTTGCCTTGTGGAACAATTGTTTTGATCTGTTGAAACAATTGTTTTGGCCTACTAAAACCATTGTTCGCCTACACGGCCGTTTAGACCGTTTACACACCGTTTAAACGCTACTCAGTAGTCAACTGTGTAGGCCGTATAGGCCGTTTAATCCGTATAATCCCGTTTAATCCTTTTTTGGCCCGTTTAATCGGCCGTGTAGTCCGACTATTCGCAAAACGAAGAGTGACCGACTATTTAGCGTTTACCGTTTAGGCTAACACTGACTAAAACAATTGGTTTAGACTACGAAACAATTGTATTTACTTTGTGGAACAATTGGTTTAGACTGTTGAAACAATTGTTTTGGCCTCCTGAAACAATTGGTTTAGACTATTGAAACAATTGTAATTACCTTGTGAAACAATTATTTTGATCTGTTGAAACAATTGTTTTGGTCCATAGGAACAACTGATATGACATATTGAAACAATCGTTTTAACATGATGGAACAATTACTGTATGCTATCGGAACAATTATTTTGCCTGGTGGAACAATTATTACTTGCTATCGAAACAATCATTTTTGGCTTAAAAAAAACAATTTGACCTGGAGGTCCAGGAGGTAACAACACAGAAAAACAACAGATATGTAAAATATACTTTCCCCGTCTCCGCATGTACTCAAGTTGCAAGTCATCATTACATGGCGTACCATCAATAATTGACCTCATGTCGCAAAACATCAATACATGGCATACCATCACTACTTGAGTACCATGCAAGTTTCGCAAAAAATATACATCGAAAAAGTAACGAGGCAGTCCATTCTCACATCCACCTCCAAAACACAGAACGTTGAACTACATAGTAATATGCACGAACTACGGAACAATCAGCATCCGTTCACCCTGAAGCTCGCTTCTCCTTAAGGACCCATAAAATGTCAGCTGTGTTGAACCTAGTGTTGATGAGTCTTGCTGCAAACAACTTGTGTCGACAGGTGACTAACTGGGGGGTCACCGCCGGCAATAAATTTGTACGAGGGGACGCTAATCAAGAACTAAGCCAGATGGGTAACACAAGACAGGGTTATACAGGTTCAGGCCCTCAACGGAGGAGGTAATACCCTACTTCCTGTGCTCTGGGATTATATGGTGGATCAAGATGCGAGATGCAAGATGAAACTATGCGTATCTGTGTCTATTCCGACGACCTCTACCCCCTCCCTTTATATAGTGTAGGGGGAGATAGAGTTACAGGATATCTCGGGATCCCTAGTAACTAATTTCATTATGCGATTACATGGAATGCATGTGTCGATCCGCTAATTACATGGAGATAGATTATATCCCTGAACTTCCTGCGGCTCAAGTCGACGAGTCCGAGTGGTCTTTATCTTCAACCGTGATTCGGTCACCCCTATCCGCTCCCTTATGAGCCTTCTAGAGGATACCGGGGCCCATATAGTCCACAGAGGCCCGAGTGCTTTACGATCAAGTCGATGTCCGTACCGTGGTTTCACCAATACCTCCCAGAATCTGAAAAGAGATTGTAAAGAACTCAAGAAATCTTAAGTTTTTATGTCGAAGCGATGCGGGTTGGCAATACCAAACTCCACTCACTCGGCCCATTGGGCACATCACCACAACAGATGATTTGGCCACTTGACACCCACTTCGCAATGCAGAGCAGCGCGATTGGCCCATCATGGGCGTGCCTTAAGCCACGTCTCCACAACTTATGTCTTGCAAAGATGTTGTAGTTTAACGCTGCGAGGATATCGACATCAGCGCCTAGCCTTAACTTGTAAGAGCTAGCACTTGGCCCAAAGATGGGCACACCTTTTTCACGGGTGGTACTGTCCCAACCGGAGGAGGATCGACATAGGCCCTCTAGGCACTGACCGGATGCAATTTTGCCGAGAGGTATTTGTACCCGGGGAGCGGTGTACAACAGGCAACCTTATAGAAGGCATACCTCAAGAAATTGAATCCAAGTTTCACCAACACCCAATCTCGAGCATGCGAAGCTGGCTAGTGACCCAACATGGGGTATGCCGTGAAACGTTTTTAATTTTGGCTCTGCCGATCATATGCCCTCCAGGGTGTACCGAGGCCGAATTAGGCTCGATTTTAACACATTGCCACCGCTAGCGGCGTGTTAAGAAAGCCTGTTAAGGGGGTTGCCCTTTGCAATTTTAGCCCAAGCCCAATTAGGGGAAGGCGAAGCGTTTTCGCGCCCTTTTCTCACACAGCCGGAGGGACGCGTGTTTTGGTCGGAGACCGTTCTCGCATCCACTTCCGTCCCACCGCCATGATGGTTTCACTGTGTTTGAAACGGATTCCAAGGCACGACCCTTGAATTTCCTCGTGCATAAAAGAAACCCTGCGGAATATCGCTTCACCATCAGCCTTTAGTTTGCTGAGTTTTCTTTTTCCTCGGCGACTCCCAAGAATCTCCACCCCGCCCCGCTTCGAGAGCAATGGCAAACATCATGGAGATGATCCTAGGATGGATCGATGCGGCCCTTGCAAGGGAAGAAGAAGAAGCCGCCGCCAGAGCCGCCGCCAAGCTCGCGAAGATGAGCTCTGGCGCATTCGCTCAGTGAGGCGGAAATCACCGCGAAGAATCCTCGGGGTTCGATCGGCGGGTTTCGCAACTCTTCAAGGTCGCCTCCCTCGAAGGACGCACTAGTTGCAGCCCTCCTCGCGCGCAGGGGTACAAGCGAGGCCTCCCGCGGGGTTTTTTTTCTTTTGTTCCTCCGAGAGCCGACGAGCCCTAGCTCGATGTCTTGTCAGGCCGCAGAAAATATGTAATCGTGCCTAAGAGCCCTTTTAATGAAGATCCTTTAGATATACATAATCTTTTGCGTCTTTGCTTCAATTTTGAATCTGCAATGCCACTCTTCCTCGACTTGATCTCGAATCAAGAACATCGCCTCATCCGAGTAGTTAGGCTCATCCGCCTCTCGCAGAGCGATCGGCGCTCATGCAGACCTCCCGAGGGAACCACTCGGCGGCCGAGTGATTATTGGGCCCTCATGAAAGGCCGCATCCGGCGCTATACTAAGGCCCGGCTGCACGCTAAACTATGCCCGCTGCGATAAATTAGGAACAGGGAACGAAAGTAGTTCACCTCGCTCACTTTTCGCGCCACCGGTTAGCTTCTCCAAGACACTCCGCCACTAGGGTTCTTCTCGCCGTCACCTCCGCCGTCACCCGCCTTCAATCGCAATGGCTCCACCTCCCCACCGCCACCGAGGCACCGAGAAGGCGAAGAAATGTATGAAGTCCATCACGACGGAGCGGAGGCTCTGGCCGATCTCCTTGGCGTGCCCCTCGAAGGGTTCGTGTCGTGGCCTTGCCGCCGGGCGATCTGCCCCCCCTCGTCCGGACGAGGTAGTGGTCTTTGAGTCGTTCTTCCTCATGCTTCGCCTTCCTTGCTCTTCCTTCTTCCAGGGTTTGCTTCATTTTTACGGGATTGAGGTTTCGCATTTGAACCCCAATTCTATTTTCCATATCGCGATCTTTGTCCATGTCTGCGAGGCTTATTTGGGGATCGCTCCTCATTTCGACCACTTTAGATTCCTCTTCCTTCTCAAACCCTACCCCAAAGAAGGACAATCCAAGGCAAGGTAGCGCGCAGAATCGATTATGGAAGGGGTCAAAAAGTTTTACTTCGATCTTCGTTTTAAAACTTCCAACAAGGGCTAGCACTTGGAGTGGTTCTATTGTGCCAACTCACCTCCGGCCCTCCCTTCCTTTTCCGGCGAGTGCCCCACAGTCCGTCCCTCCTGGACTTCCCTCCTCGCCGATGACGAGTTGAGCCAGGTGAAGGAACTTCTTGTTATTCTCCGCAGAGCCAAGTCTGCTGGGTTGACCGGAGTTGGGGTAGTGTGGAACTATATCCAACGCCGTATCCAGCCCATCAAGGAGAGGGTCCATCTCTCGCCGAGTACTCGGGAGCCAAGACACCACTCGGAAACCCATGAAAACCTCACGCGAAGGAGGTCATCACCGAGTGATTGAACTTTTGCCCTGCACGCGAGATAACTCCGATGGATTGTCCGCCCGTATAGTTTGGGATACTTGCCTCCGTGTAAGGAGAAGACCCTTCTCAACTCAACCGCGATTTGTCAATTGTAGAGTCGAATTAATATGATATGATATGTCGCAAGGGCGTGAGGCCTTCTTCTCCGCTCCCCCAGTCCCGGAGGCTCCGCTCCCCAAGGGGGCACCTCGCAAGCGTCCTACCGAAGGCTCAACGAGCGCTCCTCCGGCCAAAAAGGGTAGGGGGATGCTCCAAGGGACTCGGATGAAGAGGATGAGGACAACGACACCGCCCCGCTTTTTTCCGCCATTGCCGCCCAGCAAGCGAAGTCGCCACTCACCACCAAAGCCACAGAGTCGCAGAGCCTCCACCACGTCGGTCTGCGGCCCAAAGGCCGCGTCTGGGGCGAAGGAAACGCCCGGCTCGGGTCCGAGTGGTTCGGGCATGAAATTCAAGATGAAATACGTCCCGTCACACAGGTACTCTTTCGTAACGCCATGATTTCATAATTTGTAGAGATGCATATCTTGAAAGAACTCCAAATACTTGCAGAAAACCGGTGGATGACGATGACGAACAGTCTCAGCCTTCCGGAGGCTCGGCTCGGCCCGCTTCTCCTAGTCCAGACTCAGGCCCGTCTACCACAAGCCGTCAATCCTCATCGGCGAAGGGGAAGATCCCAGCTTCGGCTCCAGAAAGCTCAGAGCCCGAAGTCGAGGAGATTCCTCGCCCCTCCGCTAAAGCTCCCACTCCACCCTTCCGACTGAAATGGCGGAAAGAGATGGAGGGCTACGAGGTCGACGACGGGCAGGAAGCCGAAGAATGGGAAGTGTTGGAACAAGTGACCGCCATCCAAGCCGAGATGTACAAGGTAACTTCTTCTCTACGAATCCTCGCTCTGCACGGGGGGGATCCTACTAACGACCCTCTATCCTTCACGCAGCGCATGAAGGAGAGGTCGAAGCAGAAGACCCGGTGCATGGAGAAAACGGTGGGTGAGCTAAAGACGCGCGATGAGTTTGACAACGCGCTGTATGCCGCCAAGCGACAATTCCGTGGCCGGATCGAAGAGCTCCACCGCGAAGTCACTGAGCTTCGATTCCGCCACGTGGAGGAGTCCAACACAAACCGAGGTATAAACCCCAACCCATGCGGAATCTCTAAGAAGGATATTTCGTAGGTGATGGTCTCCAATATTTGCTGTCGAGTGCAGCTCTGGAGGCGAGGCAGAAGGCTCTGGAGGCGAGGCAGAAGGCTCTAGAAGAGGAAGTCCGCCAAGTTAACGCCGAGCCGAGGGTCGGCTAAAGAGTTGGAAGGTAACCTTTCTCAACTGGCTCTCCCTGGCTCAACCTCATTGACACTCGACTGATATCTCATCCGACTGGTTGTGCAGAGCTTCGCCGCCGAACCTCTACGGGGATTGCCCCAATAATTGAATGCCTCTATCCGGATGAAGAGCCGCCGAACGATCCCGACCTCCTGGTGGCTCATCTTGAAGCCATTTCCGAGCGGATCAAGGTCTTCACACGGGAGGCCGCAATAACGTGCACCAGCCAAGGCCTCGCCATCGCGAAGTCAAACTATCTCGCTTTCGGACTGCGGGGCCGTCAAGGATGGGTTTGCTTGCTTTCAAGAGGAGGTCGAGCTCTGTTAGAGGAGGTTCATCCGATTCTTGTCCAAATAGTGGATCGCTTGGACTCAGAATCGTGTCTTTAAAAAACTTCGGTTGATCCCGAAGATGGTAATCAAACTTATATGAATAATATGTTTTATCCTTTTTCATGAGACGCATTCGCCGACTGGTCCAGCCCCCGAGTGCTAGGAAGCAGCACTTGGCTTTCTTCCTATGCAACCGCGAGGTAGCTAAACATTGTCGAAAGGATATAAACGCCATTACTCAAGAATTTTCATAGTACTCGAATGCGATCAAGACATGTAGAGAGAAAACAACTTTATTAAAGGATAGGTGCGGTTGACTCAAGACACCGCTTAGTAGCCCCGACTTCATCGCTTGGTCGTTTACGCCAAGTAGCAAGTCAAAAAAGGAACTAATTACAAACCGCTTGAATACGTAATTCTAAGAATAGAAACGACGAGTCGCCGATGTTCCGGTGTTAGGCACGTCGGATCCGTCTTCACGTTGCGGTAAGTAAGCCCGGCAGTCACCTCGGCGACCAAGTAGGGGCCTTCCAGAGGGGAGAGTTTATGCTCGTGCTTCCGATTCTGCGGAGGACCAGATCTCCTTGAGAACGACGGCCCGTATGTTCTTACCGATGATAGCGACGCAGCCTGCTGGTACTTGGCCGATTGATCATTCTTCGCTTCTGGCTTCCTCGAGCGGTCGAGGTCTTCGTATTTTGCTTCATCCGACTAACTATCGTCAGAGCCAAGCAACCCGAGGGGACCGGAACTTCAATTCAGTCGGGAGGACTGTCTCTGAGCCGTAAACTAGGAAAAAGGGTGTCTGCCCGGTTGCTCGACTTGGGTGGGCCACCGAGGCGTAGCAGATCTTGATGCCTAGCTCCTCGCCCCAATCTTGAAATTCGTTGCTCTTGAATTGAACGCCATTGTCGGTGATGATGCGATTGGGCACGCCGAAACGCACAACGATATCCCGGAAGAAATCGCGTGCCTTGGCCGCCGTAATGACTGCAACCGGCTTGGCTTCAATCCACTTGGTAAACTTGTCGTTGGCGACGAAGAGATGAGTGAATCCGCCTTTGCGCCGCTGAGGGGCCCACCATGTCCGATTCGCATTGACGAAGGGCGGAGATCGAATCGTCAGAGATCTTGCGCCGCATGTGGATTTCTTTGGCTAAAAATCGACACCCGTCACATCTCACAGATTATATTTTCCGCGATCCGTGATCGCGGTTGGCGAAAAAATCCTGCCGATAGGCTTTGCCTACCGTGGTGCTTGCTGCTGCGGATGCCCGCACTCTCCCGAGTGGATTTCGCTGAGTAGATCCCTGCCTTCTTGCTCGAATATGCAGCGCCTTAGTACCCCGGAACTGCTTTTTCTGAAAAGCTCGTCCCCGACTACCTTGTAGCTTTTGCTTCGGCGTGTGATGCACTCGGCCAGGCTTCGATCTTCAGGCAGCTCATCACGGAGAAGATAATCTAAGTAAGGCTGAGTCCACCCGGGAGTGACTGATAGTACCTCTGCGTCGGGCTCTGACTGCTTTTCTTGATCTTCCCCGGTGAGGATGGTAATTTGATTGATGGCGCGCGTAGCTCTTGGACGAAAACACCACTTGGGACCTGGGCCCGAGTGGATCTCATCCGTGCTAACTCGTCTGCTGCTTCGTTGTCGCGGCGGAGCACGTGAGTAAGCTCCAGTCCGTCGAACTTGTCTTCCAGTTTGCATACCTCCTGACAGTAAGCCGCCATATTGTCGCCGATACAGGACCACTCTTTCTGGACTTGGTTGACCACGAGTTGAGAGTCGCCGAGTACCATTAACCGCTTAACGCCGAGCGATATGGCAACGCGGAGTCGTGGATGAGTGCCTCGTACTCAAAGCAGGCGTTATTCCGACGGCAAATAATATCCGGAGGACGTGGCGTAGCTTTTTTTCGATCGGCGATATGAGCAAAATCCCACCCGCGCCGAGCATGAGGGAACCATCAAAGTACATTGTCCAAGACTCGAGATTCTCCTTTCTTCTTTGGGGTTTGGGCTTCATCACTCGGCATTTAAGTCGGCCAACGCTGGGATTTAATGGCTAGTCGAGGCTGAACTTTATTTCAAAGGCTCCAAGCTCAATCGCCCACTTGGCAATCCTCCCGATGGCCTCCGATTGTGGAGTATGTCTCCAAGGTGAAAGAAGTGACCACGAAATTTCATGCTCTTGAAAATAATGCTTGAGCTTCATGATGCGAGTAACACAAAGATACTGAAGCTTTTGAACTTGCGGGTACCTTACTTTTGACTCGCCCAATACTTCGCTTACGAAGTAGACCGGACACTGTACCTTTTGAAGGGAGCCCTCTTCGTCTCGCTCCACAACCAGGGCGCTGCTGATGACGTGGGTCGTTGCACCATATAATCCCAGAGCACAGGAAGTAGGGTATTACCTCCTCCGTTGAGGGCCTGAACCTGTATAACCCTGTCTTGTGTTACCCATCTGGCTTAGTTCTTGATTAGCGTCCCCTCGTACAAATTCATTGCCGGCGGTGACCACCCAGTTAGTCACCTGTCGACAGTTGGCGCGCCAGGTAGGGGCAGCGTCAAGATCATCTTCGTCAAGCTCGATGGCATCGATCAACGGTGTCGCCGTCGTCTCCGCCCGAGCCGATCATTGCTATCATCAATTTCGGCGATCGCACTTCCTCGATTTGGATCAGATCCAATCTGGGGAGAACTACAACAACGCGTCCCGCTCGGGTTGGGGAACGCCACGGCTATCTACTCATGAGTAGTACGCCAACGGCTCAATTCCCGATTCGGATACGGCGACGGCTCGAAGACAGATTCTTGACATCATCTTGTTTCTTCAATTCCCATTGATCCAGAAGGAATCTCGGGATGAGACTGGATGCGTTTAAAAGATAATTTCGTCATCTTTTCATGAAGCCCAAGAACGCCCAAAACGGAGTCCGGATGTGTCCGGGACATCCGTTTGAAGGCAGGCTGCGCGGGATGATCGCGAATCTCGGCGAGCTCATAAAATTCATCTGCGGAGGCTACGGCGTGCGGGTATGCCGTGCCACACCTCCAAGGACATCGAGAATCAGCAAGGAGCTACTCAAAACAATTGACGACCAACACTTCTTCCGGACTTGGATCCAATCTAGTCTGAGGAGAACATCGACATCGCTTCGTCTGGACTCCCGTTCGGGTCGAGGAACGCCGCCGCCATCCACTCCCGAGTGGTGCGCCGGGGGCTCAATTCTCGACTCGGATACGGTGAGAACTCAACCAAGGACTTCTACAACATTTTTGCGGGTTTGGAGATGATCCAACCCATGGGAGGAATTTAACAACGCTTCACTCGGACTCCCGGTCGTGTTGCGGAACGCCGCCGCCGCCTACCGACGAATGGTGCGCCGGTGGCTTAATTCCCGACTCGGATATGGTGAGGCCCCGATGGAGAACGAATCTCGGATGGTGACCATAATCAGCAGCAAATCACTCCGACTCGACGACCACGGCGTCCATCGTGCGATGCCGGCTTCATCAACCGCGAAACAAACATGAGAAGAAGATGAGATCGGTTCCCATTCAGATTCTGGACGTAACTTGTGTTGCAAATTCCCGCTGACTCAGAATGAGTTTCGGGGTGAAATAAGATGCGTTGGAAATCTTATCTCGTTATCTTTCCAACGAATCGAAGAACGCCTAAATCCGACTTCGGATGCGATCGTGGCGTCTTTTTGAAGACAGCCTGCGCGGAGAGGTCGCGAATTTCGGCGAGCTCGTAAAGCTCGTCGGTGCCGGCTACGGCGTGAGGATTGATCGTGCCACATCTCGTGGGACGTTGAAGACCAGCGAGGACATTCATCGACTTTCGTCAAGCTACACCAACCGCATGGAGATCATTTACGACTACGGCCAACTCCGTCGACCACGGGCGAGACCTCGGCGAGCACGTGCTGTTCGTCGCCGACCACGACGTGTGCCACTCGGTGTTGATCGAGATCTGAACGACTACTTCCACTACTCGGCTACGCGCCGACGCCTCCAAGGTCCATAGCTCGGCTGTACGCCATCGCGCGCCACGAGCGCCCGGTACGGCTGCACGCCTGAAGCATCGAATCTACGGCTCGGCGATAAGCCACTCGGCTACACGCCTACGTCCGCGCCACGAGCGTCCAAGTTTTTAGCTCGACTGTTTGCCATCGCGCGCCACGAGCGCCCGGTACGGCTACACGCCTGCAGCTTCAAATCAACGGCTCGGCGACAAGCCACTCGACTACACGCCTACGCCAGCGCCACGAGCGCCCAAGTCTATGGCTCGGCGACACGCTACCAAGCGACACGCCTACATCCGCGCTTCTGGCGTCAAGTTTTAGCTTCGGTCAGATGCCATCGCGCGCCACGAGCGCCCGGTACGGCTACACGCCTGCAGCTTCAAATCAACGGCTCGGCGACAAGCCACTCGGCTACACGCCTACGCCAGCGCCACGAGCGCCCAAGTCTATGGCTCGGCGACACGCTACCCAGCGACACGCCTACACCCGCGCCACGAGCGTCCAAGTTTTTAGCTTCGTCAGATGCCATCGCGCGCCAAGCGCCGAGACGGCTACTGCGCTGCAGCTTCATATCAACGGCTCGGCGACAAGCCACTCGGCTACACGCCTACGCCAGCGCCACGAGCGCCCAAGTCTACACGCCTACGCCCGCGCCACGAGCGCCCAAGTATTCAGCTCGGCTGTACGCCATCGTGCGCCATGAGCGTCCGGTACGGCTGTACGCCTGCAACTTCAAATTTACGGCTTGGCGACAAGCCACTCGGCTACACGTCTACGCCAGCGCCACGAGCGCCCAAATCTATGGCTCGGCGACACACTACTCAGCGACACGCCTACGCCCGCGCCATTTAGCGCCTAAGTCTATAGCTTCGCCAGACGCCATCGCGCGCCATGAGCATCCAGACGGCCAGACGCCTCTGACTTCAAATCTACGGCTCGGTGATAAGCCACTCGGATACATGCCTACGCCAGCGCCACGAGTGTCCAAGTCTACGGCTCGGCGACACGCTACTCAGCGACACGCCTACGCCCGCGCCACGAGCGCCCAAGTATTTAGCTTCGGTCAGACGCCATCGCGCGCCATGAGCGTCCGTGCAGTTACGCTGCGAGCTTCAAATCTACGGCTCGGCGACAAGCCACTCGACTCTGCGCCTACGCCCGGCGCCACAGCGCACAAGTTCACGGCTTCGGCGACACGCTACTCGGCGACACGCTTACGCCCGCTGCACGAAGCGCCCAAGTATTCAGCTTCGGTACAGACGCCATCGCGCGCCACCAGCGCGCCCGTGCCAGACGCTGCAGCTTCAAATCTACGGCTCGGCGATAAGCCACTCGGCTACACGCCACGCCAAAGACCACAGCGCACAAGTTCACGGCTCGGCGACACGCTACTCGGCGACACGCTTACGCCGCGCCATTTAGCGCCCAAGTATTCAGCTCACAGATGCTCCATCGCCAGCGCCACAGCGCCCGTCGGCCAGACGCTGCGGCTTCAAATCTACGGCTCGGCGATAAGCCACTCGGCTACACGCCTACGCTAGCGCCACGAAGCGCCCAAGTCTACGGCTCGGCGACACGCTACTCAGCGACACGCCTACGCCCGCGCCACGAGCGTCCATGTTTTCAGCTCGGCTGTACGCCATCGCGCGCCACGAGCGCCCGGTACGGCTACACGCCTGCAGCTTCAAATCTACGGCTCGGCGACAAGCCACTCGGCTACACGCCTACGCCAGCGCCACGAGCGCACAAGTCTACGGCTCGGCGACACGCTACTCGGCGACACGCCTACGCCCGCGCCACGAGCGCCCAAGTATTCAGTGTGGCTGTATGCCATCGCGCGCCACGTACGCCCGGTACGGCTGCACGCCAGCAGCTTCAAGTCTACGGCTCGGCGACACGCTACTTAGCAACACGGCTACGCCCGCGCCACGAGCGCCCAAGTATTCGGCTTCACAGACGCCATCGACGCCACGAAGCGCTCGATGCGACGCCGCTGCGGCTTCAAATCTGCGGCTCGGCGACAAGCCACTCGGCTACACGCCTACGCTAGCGCCATGAGCGCCCAAGTCTACGGCTCGGCAACACGCTACTCAGCGACATGCCTACGCCAGCGCCACGAGCAGCCAAGTCTACGCTCGGCTACACACCTACGCCTACATCAGAGCTAAGTTCTCATTACCATAATCTTTTTCATATGAATTTAAGTTGTTTCTTGACTTGCTACTTAGTTGATCTCCATCTAAGCAGTAAGTCGGGGGCTACACCTAATAGGTGCACTTGCGTGCACTCTTTTGTTGTTTTTTCTTTATGATTACAAATAAATCCGAGTGGTTTTTCTGAGTAGTGAAGCTCTGACCCATGAATGGCGAACTCTAGTCACTCGATACCCGTGCCTGGGAAAAGAGCCATGAGCCAATTCCCGACGCCCGGGGGCTAGACTAGTCGGGCAGAGTGCTTAACAAAAGGAAGATTACTTGGAGGAATTTAATATCAAAAAGGAAAAGTAGCAAAAGTATAAAAATTATCTAAATGCTTCCAGATACTGCCTAAACTCTACATGTACATGCTACAGGAGTTCATGGGTTTTTTACCTCATCAAGTTGGCACAGCTATACGCCCACACCAACTTCGGTATGGCTATACGTCTACACCAACTTTGGTACGGCTATACGCTTACGCCTCTGGCCATGAGCCATCCTGCGCCCTGAGCGCTAACTACGGCCTTCCAGCTGCGCGTCACAACCAGTGGCTACAAGCGCAGCCGGGCTAAGCCAAATTCAGCCTCGGTGCACCCTTTGAGGGCATATCACCGGCAGAGCTACAAAAAATTACCCATCTCTTGGTATACCCCATGTTGGGTCACTAGTTGGTCGCTGCATGTCAGGATCAGATACCAGTGATGTCGGGATTGAGTTTCGATGGTACGCTCTAGTTGGGGCCTATGCTGTACACCGCTACCCGGGTATGGATACCATACGGCTAAACTCTTTCCTTAAGGTACGCCCTGTGGTGGGGGTCGCCACCGATGATCGCCACTGGTGGGATACAGTCTTGCTGGTCGACAACAATGGTATGCCCCATGTTGGGACACTAGCTGTGTTACCGCACTAGTCGGATACAGGTATCATTGGGCCAAACCCTATCCAGATGGTATGCTCCATGTTGGGCCAAGCTTTACTCTACAAGTATAGGTACCAGATGGTTAAAAATACGGTATGCCCTCTAGGGCCACCAACTGTATCCTACTCCGGTCGGGTACAGGTACCGCTCGGCTCTTCAGCCAGAACCAGTGGTATGCCCCATGTTGGGTCGCCAGCTGTACATCGCACGACGAGTACAGGTATCACTCGGCTTTTCAACCAAAACCAGTGGTATGCCCCATGTTGGGTCGCTAGCTGTACATCGCATGACGAGTACAGGTATCACTCGGCTTTTCAGCCAAAACCAGTGGTATGCCCCATGTTGGGTCGCCAGCTGTACATCGCAAGACGAGTGCAGGTATCACTCGGCTCTTCAGCCAAAACCAATGGTACGCTCCATGCTGGGTCGCCAGATGTATATCGCAAGACGAGTACAGGTACCACTTCATCAAAATCAAAGTGATGCGCTTTACAACAGGCCAACCGCCAGAACTCCGGCAATCCCGGGCTGGGTGTCACTAACAACTCTCTATGAGTCCTTCACAGTCTCCTCGCAGATAACAGGCAGAAGCCAATCAGGAAGGAGCAGCAACAATCTACAAGCACTCGGCATGAAGCATGACTCATCCAAGATGCGACAAAGCAGAGCAGCAACTCGACTATGAAGCACTCGGGGGCTACTGTGGATAACATAGACCCCGGGTATCCACACGGCGGGCCTAAGAGACCACCCGACAGGGGATGGACCAAGTCGGGTGGATAAGGACGGGTACCACCCGGACTCTAGAAGACTTGCTCGGCAAGAAAAGACATGAAGATAGAAACCTATCCCTAATTAATAGGAATTCTACCTCGTAACCGACTAGGACTCTTCCTTGTAACCCCACCCCCTCCACTATATAAAGGGGGTAGGAGGCCATAGTTCGGCAGGCCATCCAGATCTAGGCCATGCCATCTAGAGCATCTCTCGGGCTGATCATCATCTTGATCATCTTGTACACATATACGCCATATAATCCCAGAGCACAGGACGTAGGGTATTACCTCCGCCATGAGGGCCTGAAACTGTATAAATCCTTGTCTTGTGCTACCATCGAGTTTAGATCTTGCGCGCATCACCCCATATATAATCATTGCCGGCGGTGACCCCCCAGTTAGTCACCAGTCGACAACTTGCGATACTTCGGGATGCTAGCCTATTTAACAAAGAAGCAATGAGGGTTGAAATGTCAGTAAGTAATAAAAGTTGACATGAATAGTTGATGTGTGAGATAAAATATAAATACCGGTAGGAACGGCTGCATCGTCTTCCCATCCCAGTTTTTCATGTAGATCATTGAGAAGATGCCACAGTCCACGCTACGCACAAAAAAAATTGTTCCATATAAAAATAAAGATGCGCACACAAATACAAAACTTGGACATGATACACAAAAAAAGGAGAGGAGCTCACCGGTTGCCTTGCTATGGGTAGTCAGTGGATGCCTATCTCTTGAATTGGGTGATATCCTTTCCAGGTAGAAATTTGCTTTCATTCCAAACTTTGCTAAAGTTTGTGATCTGATGCAAAGAGGGATAGGTTGAAAATGCACATTATAATTAGAGCAACAACAAACAAAGATTAAGTGAGAAAAAAAGAGAAAGATGTAATAAAAAAGCTGGAGACCAGGTTGTCAACAGCATCATCTAAGGCTTTGTTTTTTCTTCCTCTAATGGAGTCGAATACATTGACTTGCTCGTGCAACAAGTCGAAGCACACAAGTATCCAATGCCCCCTCTTTAAAATTGGAAAGAAAATCTACATAGTACACAAAAAAAAATACATGAAAATCTAGACATGGCCTGATGAAACAATCATGTAAACACTGATGGAACAAAAAAACAATGTAAACATTAGTGAAAAAAATGGAATGACCTGATGAAACAATCAACAATACACACTGATGGAACAAAAAAAAAATGTAAACATGTATTGAAACAAAATGGAATGACCTGATGAAACAATCAACAATACACACTGATGGAACAAAAAAAACAATGTAAACATTAGTGAAACAAATGGAATGACATGATGAAACAATCAACAATACACACTGATGGAAAAAAAATGTAAACATGTATTGAAACAATGAAACATAACCTAACGAAACAATTAACTGGAAAGCTGGAACAATGAATTTAAAAACAACTGGAGAGAAAAAGCTACCAAATCCTTTTTTGCCAAGTTGAAATCAACATTCATTTGATGCAATGGTCCCATCAGGAAGTCAATTTTAACATTTTCAGGGTCCTTGATTAGATGAATCTGCATTTTTATCAATTACAATGTTAATGACAAACAGAATAATTTCATACAAACCTCATGTGAACACAAAAAAAGAGCTGAAAGTATAGTATATTACCGAATCAAGATGTGCCATTATGAATTTCTTCAATGCATTCCTCTTGGTCATAGCCTCGACTGCCTCTGCATTGTAAATGTAGGCATGCATGTTCATACACCAGTTGCCTACCTCTCCTCTTTGTTTCAGCGAATTGTACGTTTTCTCGTAGTCTATGTGAAAATTCTTAATGCTAATGAAAGTAGGCCTGCAATGGTTATTGAAAACAAAAATGACACAAAAATGGCACAAGGTAAATGAACACAAAAAAATGCATTGGTTCTCTCTTACTTATGCACTTACTGTGTTTCGCTCTTCTTTGGCTTGTCCAAGCATCTGCTAGACAGGTATGTTGTATATATAGCCTCAACCTCCGCATTCACCTTTAGTTTCTTCAGCTTTTTGCCATCATCAAGAGGTTTTGCTGCCCTCTTTTTCCTAGTCTTCTTGGCATGCGTGCTTGGGCCACTGCTAACATCATCGCTAGTGGAAGCACCAAGTTGATCTGCAACAAATAAAGATGAAAGGATAGGGCGACAAACTTGAAATAGGGGATGGGAGTATTGAAACAATTAAAAATAAACCTATTGGAACAATAAACAGAAACATAATATGCTTATGAAAAAATCATAATGGCTTAGCAAAACAATCAGATATGCCTGTTGGAACAATCAGATCTAATTATCGGAACAATCAATATTTGCTATGTTGGTGCTATAATATTTTGCTTACACTGCAAAACACAATTAACCATGCATGAGCATAAAAAAACACACATGGCATAAAAAAGGTCTTCCTTGATCTACTAAAACAATATAATGTGGATATGGCGAAAAAGTTGAGCATACCATTTTTTGTGCTTGCAGAAGAATGTAGTTCTGCATCAGGTAAATCTGACAATAGCTCGAAAGAAGGAGGTATGATGCAATCTACAGGCGACGGTGGCCTTGCGCATATGGGGCTCCTGGGCACTCCAACACTCCTGGTTGGGCTGCTGTCAGTAGGAGGTTGCTCCTTGCAAATCTCGCCAACGATATCGTCGATGCTTCGAGCCCTTCCATGAATGACAGGGCTAGCCACTCCGGGGGGAGCGTGTGTGGCAGGGCATGGCGGAGCAGAGCTGCTCTCTTTCTATGGCACAACATCTGCACCAGCATCATCATCCCGCGCAGAGTCCCTGGCAGGGCTAGATATATCATCATCAGCCCGCCCGTCATGCTGTGCACCATCCTGCCCCCTAAGGCTGTCCGACCGCCTCGACGCTGTCCTCTCTTCATCCTCGCCATTGTCATTTCTTTGCAAAGAAGACCGGATGTCCTGTGCACTTGAAATGTGAGGTTGCTAGGCATTCCACCATGTCTTGTCCCCGAACCTCCTTCGCCCATGGCAAAAGCAGCCATCCTCTTTTTGCAACTTGACTTCATTGACGGCAAATAACTCAAGTTCTTGCTCCCATAATTTGTTGTGCTTGTCAACAATTGTCTGAATGTTAGGGGGTAGCTGCTGAAAAAAGGAAGAAACAACAAGTGACACATTGAAACAATTTTATAATACTACTGAAACAATTTAGAAAAACATATGGAACAATTTGATACCAGTGTGGAACAAAAAAAGATGGCAAGTCCAACGCAACAGGTAGATGACACATTGAAACAACTTTAAAAAACCTAACGAAATAATTAAGCACAACATATGGAACAATGGATTTCAACTATATTGCACAACACCTATGGAGAATTTACCTGCGTGTTTTGACTGCTTTGCTGGGAGGCCAACCTAGCCCAATCCTCGAGAGTTGCCGAGTCAATTGTCTGAGCAAATGGTCGCTTTCGGCGTCTGGCGTGTTTTCAAGATCACGAAACTGAAAAACAAAAGAAAGAGGAAAAAAAGGATTATGTTAGCACAAAAACTAAAAAATAAGACAAAAACACATGAGGAGAAAGATGGCTGCCAAGCAACATACCCCTCGCTGACCAAATGCAATCTTGTTAATTGTCATCCTATTTTTGTCATCTTTTTCTACATTTGTGAAATCTGCTGAGGTCACATGGCACATCCTGGGGGTGCGATAGTCCTTCTTGGCCATGCAAGCAGCTAACAATTGAAGATGGTCCATGTACACAATCTGCGATGTATGAAATAAATAGTGAAAAGATTTTGTCATGAAAAAGTACATATGCATGGGTAGTAAAAAAAAATAGATAGAACGTACAGCAAGAAGAAGGATGCATCCACCGGCATTGAAAGATGTGGTCTTGGGAACAAGGACGGTAACCAGCACGACCAACAAGAAGGCCCTCATAAACTCTAACTCATATGTGCTATCTTTTGCTACTTGAACTGCCTTGTTGACTGGATACCTATTCCCTACCTTAAACTGCTCCTTCAGATGCTCAATGGCATCGTCATCACCTGTTAACTCGAAGGGCTTGTCCCCCGATGGTATGCCAATAACCCTGGTTACCATCTCCCTTGTAAATACAATGGACTTGTTCTTGAAGTGAAACTGACATAAGTCTGGATCAATGCACATGATCATCCACTCGGCCAGACGGCTAGGAGGGGTGAAGGATGAAAAGCACAACAAATTGCTGAAACCATGCTTCCGAACAAAAGCCCGCTGAAAGTCCTTGAGATTGCCCACGAGCCTATTAAGATTCTTTGTTGTGAAACGGTATTTCAGATTGGGCATGCTATCATCCTTGGCCATTTTTTCATTTGCACAGTACACGCTTGAAACAACAAATAACCGCCAGATCACAAACAAAAATATATGAAACAACCTGTAAAAGACTATGGAAATAAATTGTGAAACAAATTTGAAAAAATGACAACCAAACACAAAAATGCAATTGATGCATATGCGTATGCAATGAACAATCTCCTTCAGCATGCAGGATGCACTATCATCAAGGTTGCATACGCAAAAATGCACAATTCAATGTGTTCACTGTTGTATTAGCGGATGCAAATGCATATACAAAAAACCTAATCAAACTCCGCAACACATCATTCTCAGCCGCTGGGGGATGCTATTCCTAATCGTATCACACAACTGCGAGGGATTTGTGAGTAAGAGGGGCAATCTAATCGTATCACACATACTGCTGTGAATTGGTTGGTAAAGAGGGGCGGGTCGGCATCCATACCTTGCGGGTCTTCTCCTCTCTGACGCCGGCGAGGAATCGAGCAACGGCTGCCACCGCCCCGCCGCCACGCCGTCACCGACGCGCCTCAAGGATGGAAGGGGAGGCGCGCCGACCGCCCTTGCCGGCTCGTCCCCTAGCGCGGGAAGGAGGCGCTCCGACCACCGCCCTTGCCCTTGTTGGCCCGAAGCGAGCAAAGCAGGGGAGCCGCTCCAACCACCGCCGACACCGCGTCCCGAAGCGAGCACAGGAGGGGAGCCGCTCCGACCACCGACGCCGCGGCAGGAACCGAATCAAGCGAGGAACCCTAGCGCGGGAGGGAGGCGCTCCGACCACCGCCCTTGCCCTTGCTGGTCCGAAGCGAGCGCTCCAGAGGAGCCGCTCCAACCACCGCCGCCACAAGGCCCCAAGCGAAGCGCAGAGGGGAGCCGCTCCAACCACCGACGCCGCGGCAGGAACCGAATCAAGCGAGGAAGGCAATGCGTGTTTGAGGAGGAGACAATGCCCAATGTGCAAAATGAAACGGTCAGTTGGGCTGAGCGCGGGGGTGTATGCGGGCCGCGCAGCTGGGCCTCGGGAAGCATTCTCGTTGTTTTTTTAATCCTCATGTGCATTGTTTGTCACAAGCATGTGATATGAGGAGCGTGGTCTGTTGCTTAGTGTTGACTACTAAAAAAAATGTTTCACTCTTATAGAACTTTTCTTTTGAAGAAACATAACTAGTATATATGATGATATGCACTAGCTAGTTAGATCTAGACCATATTCACATTGGAAATGGCCCCATAAGTTGAGTTTCTCTTACGTCCTCGAAAGTATTTTTTTCTCTCTTCTATGGTGATACTAAAAATGATCTTGTAGCGCTGGTTACTTCCGCATCAGGTTTATTTCAATATGCATTCATCAATCTATCTATCTATCTACTATATATATAAAGCAGAGTTAAACAGAGCCACCACGTTAATCCTAAAATCCTAGAAATTCCCACTTTAATCAAAAAATAGTAGAAATTCTCACGTTAATCGTAGAAAAAAGAAAAAATCTACATCGTTGAATATGGATAATATTATGTAAATCTAACGATCAATATTGAAAAGATTGAAAAGATAACTAATAAAGCTGATCTAATATATTAGAGATAAACTCTAAATCTGATCTGATATATTGACACCACGTTAATCCTAAAATCCTAGAAATTTCCACGTTAATTGAAAAATAGTAGAAATTCTCATGTTAATAGTAGAAAAAAAAATCTACATCGTTGAATATGGATAATATTATGTAAATCTAATGATCAATATTGAAAAGACTAAAAAGATAACTAATAAAGCTGATCTAATATATTAGAGATAAACTCTAAATCTGATCTGATATATTGGAGATATATTAGAGCATCTTGCAGCAGTTCTGACGCATTCTGTGACTGCCTCATCACGCGCTAATAGCGTCGCGCTCCTCCGCCTACCATTGCATATACGCTGCATTTAAAAATCTCCCGTGCGAGAGCGGTTGACGTCGACCACATTTGAAAGCGCTTCTTGTGCATGCTCTTATGAGTTGTAGATTTAGTGGATATTAAAAAATAAATTTGATATGATACATTGAAGATAGAATATGAGTCGTAGATTTAGAGGATATATTAAAAAATATTTGGTTAGTATATCAATAAAATTGTCGGTCAAGAAAACTTCCACTTTAATAAAAAAAGAAAAATCTACATCGTTAAATGCGGACAATATTGCTTCAGTCTAGCTGTCAACAATGAAAATCAGAAGAAGAAAAAAAAAGGAAAGATCTACATCGTCGAATATGGATAATATTATGTAAATCTAGCGATTAATATTGAAAAGATCTAGATTGTTAATCTCTATAACAAACTACTAAAGCTTATCTAATATATTAGAGATAAACTATAAATCTGATTTGATATATTAGAAATAGATTATTATAAGTTAAAGATTATCCTAAAAAAGATCATGAGTTAGAGATAAACTTTTGTACAATTGTGAGCGCGTGCATAGACGTCCTTGCCATGCCATACATGCCCTCCTCTGTTTATCTATCTACTCGCCCAAGTGCCCGTACATGCTAAGCTACAAGAAAATTCTAGGCAAAAGGTAAAAAACTAGGCCCATCAATTGAGAAATTGAAAGGTTAAGCCGGTCAGGTCATTAAAAACCAAGGCATACATATGCACGTATTATTATAACCCGTATTATTATAACCGTTCAATGGTTGTCCACCAAATCAAATAAAAAATTTAAATAAATAATATCTATAACAAACTATTAATTAAAGCGGATATAATTTATTTGAAATAAACTCTAAATCTGATATGATATATTAGAGATAGATTATGAGTTGGAGATGACCCAAAAAAGATTATAAGTTAGAGATAATCTCTATTTACTGACACAAATATAGCCGCGCAAATGCGCGGACCACCTTACTGGTTTAAATATAAAAAAGGACGTAGAAAGACCAAACTATATTCAACCCGAGCCATCTTATATATTATTTTTTTGGAGTAATACTCTCTGATGAGTAAATTAAACAGAAGGTCCTCGAACTTGTCTCTTGATGTTTCACTTGCGTTCCCAACTTACAAAATCAGATATTTGAGTACGTACACAAATCCCTCCTTTCATACCCAATTATCCTCCTTTTGTACCAAAATTTATCATTAAAGATCATAGATATGTTTTGCGCGAACCACCCTGCTAGTTAACCTATGTGCTATGTGCAAAAGTCAAGTTGTGCAGAACCCGAGCGAGAGAGGGTAGGCAGAAATGGACAAATTTATTTTGAATTGGGGGCTCCTTGCGATACAGCCCAAAAACCACAGAAGGGCGTGGTGTAGTCGTGTAGACCATAAAATGGTCCATTTTCCTGTGCCGTATCAAAAAATAATAGGACTGTTGCTCATTGAACTTGCAGCAAATCTTATTTAGCGCTCTAAACTTGTAAATTACATTGTCGGTCCTCTAAATTTGTAACCGTTTGCACCGCTTCCCTCAATCCGTTAGTTTTCCGTTAAAATGCCATTAAATGCTGAGGTGGCGTCTATGTGTTAGTTAAGTGCTGATGTTTGTGCATATAAACGATTACGTGGAAGTGACTAGGACGGAAAAAATCTAAAAAAATCCAAACAAATACCCAAAAAAACCTGAAGAATTCAGAAAAATCCAAAAAAAATCATAAATATCTCAAAACAAATTTAAAAACCCAAAAAAGGAGGGAAAAAATGAAAAATATTCAAAAAAATTATTTTCAAAAAATGAAAAAAAGGGGGAAACTAAAAACAACAAAAAAGTTGTTAAATTTCAAAATTTCCCATTTTTTGGATGTTTCTTTTTTGGTTATTTTTTTGGATTATTTAAAATTTTCTGTATTTTGTTTTAAAAATATTTTTTTTGGCATTTTTCGGTTTTTCAAACTTTCTGGGAATTTTTAAAATTTTATTTTGGTTTTTTTTTTATTTTCTAGATTTTTTTCATCCTATATAGTCACCACTGCGTAACAGTCCACATACGCACATGTCAACACTTAACGAACACATAGGCCGATAGACGCCACCTCAAGATTTAACGACATTTTAACGGAAACCTAGCAGATTGGGGGCAACCGTGGAAACAGTTACAAGTGCAATTTACTAGGCTAAGTGAGATTTGTTTATGGGGCTAAGTGAGATTTGTTTTGAGATTTTATGCGCCTAGGCAGAGTGAAGCCCATGGGCCCATCGTTTGATCTGCTCAGCAGACTCGGCGCTCCCAGACTCGCAGTCTCGCAGTCGCGGGCTCGCGGCCCGCGAGACGCCTCCTTGCTGCAGCTCGAGTTGCATCAAGCATTCAAGCCCAATCCAAAGCCCCAAACCCCTCGTGTCCTCGATTTCTCCACCGCGACAATGGAGGCCGACACCGACGTCGCCCCCGGCGGCGCGGATGATCTCGCCACCGTGCGCGAGCAGTGCCGGAGCCTGGAGGAGGCCATCTCCTTCCGCCGCGAGACGCAGCTCGGCCTCATCGCCTCCCTCCAGCGCATCGTGCCGGACCTGGTACCGTCCCTCGATAACTCCCTCCGCATCATCGCCGCCGTCAACGGCCGCCCCTTCGTCCCCACCCCGGTCCCGAACGCTGGCCACGCTCCGAGCCATCCCAACCTCAAGCCCCACCACCGCCGCGCCGTCCCCGACCCAGCTCGCTCCACCCGCCGCAAGACCTCTCCGGGATCCTCCCCTGCAGCCGCCGCGGGAGGCGCAGCTCCGGGGGGGCTCAACGCCGTGCGCACCATGGTCGCCGTCTGCCTCCTCGAACTCGTCCCCTTCGCTGAGATCGACGCTGCCGCGCTCGCTCGGCGCCTGCAGGCCGAACCCTCATCTTCCAGCGAGGCTGAGCGGACGGCTCTCGCTGACCTAGCGGCTGAGCTCGGAGGCTCGGCGCATGCGGCTGTAGCTCTCGCGCTCCGCCGCATAGCGGAGGACGGTGGCGGCGTGCAGATCGAGGAGGCCATGATTGGGGGCAAGCAGATGACGATGGTCTGGGCCATCGACCGTAGCAAGCTACTCAAAGAACTACCGGAATCCGCCACATTGTCCACACTCCAGCCACCGCCAAATCCACAGGCGGCAGCGACGGCTGAGGCTGATAATAACAGTGCGATCATACCAAAACCACCGCAGCAGCAGCAGCTGGATATGTGGCCGCACTCAATGCCACCAATGTTCCCACGGCCCAGGGGCATGGGCCTCCCTGGGATACAGAGGATGCCGCCAGGGATGATGCCGCTGCAGAGGCCATTCATGGCGCCAACTGGAGTCATCCCGATGGGTGGGGGTTCAGGGCCTAACTCCACCCAGCAGAAGCAGAGGACCGAGGAGGATGATCTGAAGGACCTGGAGTTGCTGCTGAATAAGAAGACGTATAAAGAGAAGCAGAACACGAAGACTGGGGAGGAACTGCTGGACCTTATTCATCGGCCCACAGCAAAGGAGACAGCAGTTGCAGCAAAGGTTTGCTTTTTGTTCACCTCCTTGTTGGTAGTGCTATTGTTGTGTCTAGTTTGAGGTGCTTTAGAGTTGAACTGTTTGCTGGTAGTGTGGATGTCTAATATTGTTAGTCTTGTAGTATTAAACAATCTGGTCTGATTTGGTGTTTGTTGGAGTTGAAACTGTTGTAGGTTGGATAACTGTGAGCGGTCTGTTGTTAACAATTTATCATATATTGCTTTAGTTGCTGCAATGCTTTAATGTGGAAGACAAAGCAACAATTTTTCAAATTGTTAAAAGGATTTCAGTGTTATCCAGCTCAGGTGTTGTCAACTTTGCTAAACCAACAACCTCTAGTTTTACACATAACTGGTCCTAATTGTTAATCATTCAGTTTTGGCTGACTTATCTTTAGACTTTTTAGTTATGACCTCCTTTAGCTAACCTTGATGTTGCATTCTGGCAGTTTAAAACAAAGGGTGGTTCGCAGCTTAAGGAATACTGTACAAATTTAACAAAAGAAGATTGCCGACGCCAATCTGGTTCCTTCGTTGCGTGTGACAAGGTTAGTGCTAATGTTCATACACTTTTTTCAGACAATGTATACTTATAATTTTTTCTTTTGACCTGAGCAGGTTCACTTTCGCCGTATTATTGCTCCACATACTGATACAAACCTTGGAGACTGCTCTTTTCTGGACACTTGTCGTCACACAAAGGTAGGCAATATAGTCATGTAGCCTTTTATTTTGACCTCATACCATGCATCTGTCTGTATCTTAAATGTATCCCACAAATTGTAGACTTGCAAATATGTCCACTACGAGCTTGATCAAACACCAGATATGCCTCCAATGATGGCTGGTGCCCTTGCCCCTCCTAGGCAAATGAAGCCCCAGAGGGCTGAATATTGTTCAGAAATAGAGCTTGGAGAAGCTCAATGGATAAACTGTGACATTCGGAACTTCAGAATGGACATCTTAGGGCAGTTTGGAGTAATTATGGCTGATCCCCCTTGGGATATTCATATGGAACTTCCATATGGCACAATGGCTGACGATGAAATGAGGACTCTTAATGTGCCTGCTTTACAAACTGATGGATTGATCTTCTTATGGGTCACTGGTCGTGCAATGGAACTTGGTCGGGAGTGGTACATTTTTAAAACCTTGAACTTCTTTATCAATGCTCAATTGCTCATAATTAGTGTATAATACATGATACATGAACACTTTGCTACAGTATTTTTTACTTCAGTGAAATCCTTTGACTATTGAATGTCTTTGTTTGATGCTTCACACTTGTAACTTGGCCGATGATGGATGCCATAGTAATAAAATATGTCATTTTTGCATTTTTATATGTTTTTATTTAGCATCCACTGTTCATACATCGTACCAACTTTCTGCTCTTATTGAAAAACAACTATTTTCATGGATCCACTGTATTTTCATGGGTCAACTGTATCTTTTTTGTTGTTTTTCAGTTTGGAGCTCTGGGGTTATAAGCGTGTTGAGGAAATTATTTGGGTGAAGACGAATCAACTTCAACGGATTATTCGAACTGGCCGCACTGGCCATTGGTTGAATCACAGTAAGGAACATTGTCTTGTGGGAATAAAAGGAAATCCCTTGGTGAACAGGAATATAGACACTGATGTTATTGTTGCCGAAGTCCGCGAAACAAGCAGAAAACCTGATGAGGTAATACACCTACGGCAATGGTTCATACTGGCTGGTTCAGAACAAATAATACCCCTTTAGGTGCTTCTGTGTAGCTAGATGTGGCTTACAAAAGCTTTGCCTGGATGTTGTTTGTACCTAGAGATTCATAATGAGTTTGCCTTTTCCTGCAATAATATGCATGTACTCCCCTTATAGTAAAACCTACAAAACTGAGTCCCTTTAGATTGCATTTTCTTTTGATCAACCTCGCTCAAGAATAGGATGCATGCTTACATTCATTTTTTTTTTTTGGGTGCAGATGTACCCCATGCTAGAACGGATAAGCCCAAGGACAAGGAAGCTAGAGCTGTTTGCAAGAATGCATAATACTCAAGCTGGGTGAGCATTTGCTATTGTACACTCCAGTTTCCATCTGCATTCAATCTACATAACAATCATTTACTGTAAATGATTGGTGAGTAAATGATTTACTTACCTATTACCGTTTTGGTCAGATGGCTCTCTCTGGGTAACCAGTTAAATGGAGTAAGGCTTGTGGATGAAGGGTTGAGGGCAAGGTACAAGGCTGCTTATCCCGATGTTGAGGTGCAGCCACCGTCACCTCCCAGAGCAAGCGCGCCTATGGATGCTGATCAAAGCACTACGTCGCAGAAGCCGGTTGCATCAGATGGGGAGAGGCCTGCCTGATGTTTGCTCCTTCTGAAGGCCTGGGCCACCTGGCTGAGCGTGACCTTGAGTGGTCATCTTGCAAGGATCCATGTTGACGATATAGTTTGGAAGCCTGTTAGCCTTACGGTTTCTTACCTGTAACATCAGCCAATTAGTCAGGTTTGTTTGTATTTTCGCCCCCTTGTAGTAGGAAGAAGATGCCATTCTCGTCAACATATGTGGTGAAGAGCATGTTATTAGCCTTCATCGATATAGCCATTCACCAATAGGTTCACCGGTGTAGGGAATGCCCATCAATATGCTTCAGTTTCTCGGTTGACTTATATCACTTTTCGTAGTTTAACACTAGGGTTAATATCACTGTTGCCATTATAACTCACCCCTTGACCGCGCTTGCCATTTCGAAAAGGCCTTCCTCAGCGTTGCCATTTTATGTCAATCCCTTTCACACATGTCATTATTAGGACTTACGGGGGCAATACACACGCAAATACGCTGAGAAATACGGCTGACAGGTGGGTTCCACCTATCATACTCTCCTAGCTTCTGGAGACAAAACTCATCTGGGAAGGTAAGAGGCAGGGATTACAAAATCATTTTTTTTTTGGTCAAAACCGCATATATATCCTTCAGCATCGAGAATTGCACGTGGAAAATACAAAAAAGTAAAGAAAGAAGGTTTTTTTTCCCTAGTTCAGACCTCTCAGCTTGAGATAGTAGCTCTACTACAGCAAATGGATTTCGTAAAGAATATGATTACAATGTGGCTAGAGATTTGAAGATGCCCAACACTATCTCCTCAACGTATCGAAGATTGGATTCCTCCACCTTGGTACCCTAGGGATATTTATAGTGTGATAACTCCCTTTTTTTCTATGTGTAACATTCTTTATACATCGAAATGGTTACGAGCATATATGGAATCTGTCGACGGTTAAGATATCGATCTCAAATCGCTAAGGTTCTTTAAGAGTGAGATAGGAGACACGCCGAACAGCAACGAACAACAACGAACAGGAGACAGTGGTTTTTATCCTGGTTCAGGCCTCTCGGGAGAGATAATAGCCCTACGTCCAGCCTTTCTTTATATCAAAGAGTATTACAAGACAGAACTCGTCGAGATGAACAAGTCTCGGCGAGAATACGGGTGTACAGGAAGTACTAAGTCAAAACCTTGTGCCCTCTACACGCCGTAGGGGCTGGTTTATATAGTGGTGAGCAAACCGACCTACCGAGGGAATATCGGGCCGGGCTAACAACGAGATCGTAACGAACTCGACATGCCAAATATATCCCGAGGCAGATAAGGCATACTCCTAGTCTTGGGGATCACGACGTCTGCTCCAATCCGAAAAACCAACGTCCGGGTCTTCACGTAGCCGTGCAGAGCTCTTGTTCAAGTCGGACTCAAACAGGAATTCTAGGCCGTTACGCAACGTGCCAGCCAGGAAGCTGTTCGGCAGGATGCATATGGGCCAGATAGAACCTTCCAGGGATGGGCCTGGTAGGTCATTCGACCGGGCCGTCAGGAGTGGGCCATGGCAATGGGCGTGATTTAATCTCGACGGCTAGCCCCGAGACTCAAGTGGAAGGACTCACTAGAGTGGGGTCTTCCTCTTGAGACTCAGAGTCACGAAGAGGGTATTTTTCCTGCTACAAAGACGTGCAACAGGCGACCGAACAGGTAATGGTTCAACCGAACAGTACTTTTCGGGACCAAACAAACCCGCCCGGCGCTGAGCAACTCTGTTGCGTCGAATAAGAAGCAACATCTGTCCAAGCAGAGCACTCAGCCTTCGATGCAGAAATCGGAAATCCAGTCTCCAAGCGCAGAGCTCGTCGCGGGGACCAAACGCGCACTCCGGGCGAAGAGCTACCCGGTGCGAGGTGAATCATCTCCTTGAGGCTGAACGTCATCAAGGAGGGATTGGATTCTTGGTAGTGAACAGCGTACCACCGCATCCGGTAAGATCAGATCTTCCGGGAGAATGAACATAGCAAGTCGCGAGACGGACTCGTGCTGCTGCATCCAGGCATGAAGATACCCAGGAAAGCATGAACGGACATAGGAAAACCATCTCTCGGGCTAGAGCTTGCCCGAGAAAATAGAGACTGCGCTCTCGAGCGAAAGTCGCGCTCAGGAGCGAAGATGATGTGCCCCCAGACGTAGATCGTGTGCCAAGAGCAGACAATGCATACGAGGGGAAGGTGACCTAGTCCCCGAGCGTAGAGCTCGTCAAAGGAACCAAGTAAGGAGATCCAGTCCCCGAGTACGGAGCTCGTTAAAGGGACCAGAAAGTGCGACCAGGCGAAGACGCACCGGTAGGAGCCAGCGCCCGGCGAAGAATCGCCGGTGGGAGGTGATCCACCGAGCACGGAGCTCGTCGCGGGGACGAATCGCGCACCGGCGAAGCGCCGGGCGAGGTGAATCACAACCCGTTGCGGTCGAATCGAAGAGAACGTGTGAAATCAACACTTTACCCATGACGTATTCCTTGCGGCGATGTAAGCGTTGTCTTGGCAAGTGCGAACCGACGCTGAGTGCCCGTTGCGATGAGAATCGACTTACGATGGGCTTGCCCGTTGCGATGAGAATCGACTACGGTGAGCGAGACTCGTTGGTGGCGCACTACCTTGACTTAGCCGAACTGTGAAGGTCGATCGGGCAAAGGCGAAATCATACGTGGTGGAGTGAATCACCATCGCACGCGCGAGCGTACCTAGGAAGAGAGGGATGCAGACATCGGTTTTGGTGGGGAAGCCTGGAACCTCGTCGCGACCATCACCGGAGTCTGACGTTCCCCGTTCCTGTACTTCCTGCAGAAGACAAACAAGAAACGAGCCAGCAAGGAAAAAAGGAGAGCAAGAACAGGCTCTAAGAAGAGCAAAGTGAGTTTTGGAAAACACGCAAAAGACAATCTACCCGCACAAAACACAATTTTTTCCGGGTACGTCCCCCAATAGCGCTAGTGTCACCTCGGCGAATACGGAACCGACGCCAGGAGTGCCCGTTGCGATGAGAATCGGCTTACGGTGGGTAGGACTCCGTTGGTGGTGCATTGTTCCGGATTACCGTGCAAGGAAGGACGTAGCATGGATAAAAAAGACGTGTGCGAGCAAGTGCAGCCCCGCTGTGGCTAAGACCGCTAACCAGAGAAGGCGATCGGGACCTTAGTCGCAGGCAAGACGTGCGAGACGAAATCTTATCCGGGCATGGACCCGTGCAACGTTGGTGTCGCCTCGGCGGGTGCGGAACCAGCGCCAGGAGTGCCCGTTGCGATGAGAATCGGCTTACGGTGGGCATACCCGTTGCGATGAGAATCGGCTTACGGTGGGCAAAACTCCATCGGTGGTGCACCGCTTCGGTTAACCGGAGCTGTACAGGTCGTTGCCAGATAAAAAAACATGCTCGCATACGGGGAACGCTACGGGAGCGAAAGATCAACGAGGTTTTGGAAAGCCAACGCTAAGGAAAGGAACTGAAAACTGAAAACGTACCGAGGTTACCGAAATTCAGCTCAAGTCCCAACTGACCGAGGAGAGGCAGTCCTCCAAGGAGCTGGCCGAGCAGCTCAAGACCGCCGAGCAGCGCTTGAATCAGAGCGAGAGTCTGACCGAGCAGCTGCGACCTTACAAAAAAGAGCAGTAAAAGACAAGGACGGGCAGGAAACCAAGAGCAGGCAGAACAGTGCTAGAAAGTTTTGGGAAAAACGGTAGAACGCCAGCCTAATTCCCAGCCCCCGTTGTGCATCTGCTCGAGAACTTGAGCTTGCGAACTCGAACAGGTGCACAAGAGAAAGAGCGACGCCCTAACCCCCGGTACGGACGATGCATGAAGACCTGAACTTGCGACTTCAAGCACGTGCGTAGAGAGTTAGAGCGACACCCGTATCCTGATCGACTCGTTTGAGGCGCCGTTAACGTAAGTTAGGCGATTCCGAAGGTAACCGAACAAGGAAAGTGCCTCTGCCGCGGAGGGCTTACGAGAGCAGGCTTTGCCAAGTGGTTGTGCCGTGAGCGGTAAGTGCCTCTGCCGCGGAGGGCTTACGAGAGCAGGCTTAGCCGCAAGGCTGGAAGCCGTGTTACGCAACTCTGAGTTTAGGAACTTGTTGAAACTAGATACGGGCAGGGAAAACCTTAAAATTGCGGAGCCAAGAGTTCGCAAGACCGGGCAGCCATCAAGTGTTACCAGAGAGTAAGGAAGTCTGAGAAAACGAGTGGTGAGAAGGGCCGCAGGGGGCCGCGAACATTCACCGTTTAATGGGTTGAACTTTACATGGCAGCCCGAGAGACTTGGACGAACTAAGGCGCGAAATTTGAGAAAAAGCGCGAAGCTAGGAAACGAAAGACCTACACGAGGAACTTACGAAGCTGGTCGATGTTCCAAGTGCTAGTCAGGTCTCTCTCGTCATCCACTGTCAGGCGAGCAGCCCCGGGATCTGGAAGGAGGTTTGATCCAGTCCCCGAGCACGGCCCGGCACGAGGAGATCCAGTCCCCGAGCACGGAGCTGGGAACCAGATCTGGAAGGCGATCAAGATCGAAGGGATCGATCTGATCTGGCAGGGGAAGAGACATCCTGCCCTTCTGAGTCGTAGTCCTCAGGAAGAATCTCCTGGTCGCTGATAGAGTTCGACATGCTCGATCTGCGTATCCCCACGGACGGCGCCAACTGTCGACGGTTGAGATATCGATCTCAAGTCGCTAAGGTTCTTTAAGAGTGAGATAGGAGACACGCCGAACAGCAACGAACAACAACGAACAGGAGATAGGGTTTTTATCCTGATTCAGGCCTCTCGGGAGAGATAATAGCCCTACATCCAGCCTTTCTTTATATCAAAGAGTATTACAAGACGGAACTCGTCGAAATGAACAAGTCTCGGCGAGAATACGGGTGTACAGGAAGTACTAAGTCAAAACCTTGTGCCCTCTACACGCCGTAGGGGCTGGTTTATATAGTGGTGAGCAAACCGACCTACCGAGGGAATATCGGGCCGGGCTAACAACGAGATCGTAACGAACTCGACATGCCAAATATATCCCGAGGCAGATAAGGCATACTCCTAGTCTTGAGGATCACGACGTCTGCTCCAATCCGGGAAACCAACGTCCGGGTCTTCACGTAGCCGTGCAAAACTCTTGTTCGAGTCGGACTCAAACAGGAATCCTAGGCACGCACTGCCGTGCTTAGTACCGTAAAGTCATTCAACAGGATGCATATGGGCCAGATAGAACCTTCCAGGGGACTGGGCCCTGGTAGGCTGTTCGACTGGGCCGTCAGAGAGTGGGCCATGGCAATGGGCCGTGATTTAATCCCCGATAGAATCCTACTTGTATATGGATGCAGATATAGTTGGATACTATGAGGTCCATAAAGTACTCTCCTCCAAGCCTTCAAAAAGTTTATTGCCTTCATTTCCAAGAGCCCAACTCACAAACAATAACGCTTCTCGTTTGTTAGACAGGGCCAGCTCATCTTGGCAATCCATGGACGGGTCATCATTCATCAATACTTGCCACGAGCTAGCATGCTCGTGTTGGATCCT